>CM034238.1:12043856-12414393 GCA_019916065.1 Vitellaria paradoxa
CTATCATTGCTTGTTCAATTATATTTGAATGTTAGAAAGTATTGTTGTAAGTTTATGACTATCCAAAGAAAGAATACTAATGCGACTCTGATGTTGCAGGTGTCAGAGAAGCTCCCAGTGCCCTATGTGTTGGCAACCCATCAGCCTGAAGGATCCTGGCAGGTTTTATTCTCTACTTCAATTTTTTATTTTTTCCTAATTTCTTTCAGTTGCTTGATTCTTAATTTAATAAGATTTGTTGATGTGCATGTATTGGCAGCCAGGAATTACTTGACGCAATAGAACAGGAAAAGAGTTTTAGAATTAATGCTTCTAGAAATGCAACAATATTTCATCACCCAGCCCTGGGGGATTTTGAATTCCAGCATGTTCGTAATCTACTTATGCTAGTGGGGAGCTCTCCCCCATCTTCTTTCTCATAAACATACTACAAGCCCACTGAAGATATTGGGATGATTCATGAACTTTAATTTGGTCTTCTATTACAGCTACCAGTTAGTGCAACGGATGCTGAACTTGAAGAGCGTATTATTCAGCAGTTAGCTGCTGCTGCAGCCATGGGGAGGGCGCGCCATGTTGCCAGGAGGGAAGGTCAGAGGAATAGATCATCAGCTCAGGGTCGTTCCCATTTTCTTGTGTTCTCAACTCATCCTAATGCATCTCCTCCAATTCAGAGAGGTGAAGGCGAGCCAGCTGCTGCAGTTGCGTCAGCTGGGCTGACTTCTCGGGTAACCATGGGAGAAGATTCTACACAACTGGTTCCTCCCCCTCCTAGTCAAGCGGATCAGGTTTCTTCCTCAGCATCCGGATTAGGTGTTGCTGCTATGCATCACGGGATTTCCTCAAATAATCAGTATGTACTATTCTTGAACTTGATTCTAAAGTTTTCGGTGGTTGATTGACTTAAGCGAAGCTATGTTTTCCCATTGCTGTCTATTTTGCCCCCTCTCTTTACTTGGAGTTTGTGATTGAATTGTTATCTTGTAGTAGGTCTCCTACTCAGTCTTCCCCAACTGCTCAAGATAGAGCGGGGCCATCCGAGTTCCAATCATTTTCAGAATCTTGGAAGTCTCGATTTAATGCTATTTCAATGAAGTATGTAGAACCTATGCTACCTAACTTTATTTTAGTTACGTTATGAAATTAAGAAATTCCCCCGTTTGTATTTATTTATTTAGTTTTCTTTTCATATGTTTCTTAAGATACAAAGAGTCAATTACGAAGAGCACAAGGGGTTGGAAGGAGAGATTGTTCTCCCGCAACGCTAACACAGCGGCCCTTGGTTCGGAAGTTAAGGAGATTGCCCCTGCGGGAGTTGCTACTGTATCACACATGATGGAGCATCTTGAAACAACAGACAGTGTTAGAACCAACACTCTTTCTGTATCGAATGGTTCTCAGGATAACTCAGTTCCAGATCCAGGCAACCAGCAGAATCCGGACACTAGTGGTAAGAATTCTTTAACTGGGGGGAATACACAAGCTTCTTGTGCCACGAGCTCTACTTCAAATTAGGCATTTATTATGGAACCAATACAAGTTTCTCCGTACAAGGTTAGTCTTGACTCTGATTTGATGGTGTATATTTCAGTAATTCAAACCCCCATTGTTTCTTTTCGAATGATTTCTTACTTCTGGTGGCAGTATTTACCATCTGGGATTGTCAGTTCCTTGGAGGTTGTGCTGTCCTGCTTTCATTTGATTAGTTGAAATTCTTAGGCCAAAAAGTGACATAATATAGATAAATAAAGAATTATTTTGTTAGGATTTTCGTGCAACTTGAACTTTAGCGTGAAGGATTTCAAATAAATGTTTGTACATTGTTATTTAAAATCTATGATGATGGATCACGTTAAATCCCCCAAATATAAATTGAATTTAAAACTACCAAATTTATACTTTTTGAGTTATTCTTCTTGCAACATTAGGCTAAATCTGTTTGTTTTAAATTCATAATAACACCAGCAAGAAAGAATTAGTAAAATAAAGTAGAAGGGGTAAACTGGACAAAAGATAGATTTACAATTTTCGTAAGAATGGGTAAATTCAAGTAGGAGGAGTAAACTGGACAAAAGGTAGGCCTAAAATTTTGTGGACTGAAATTGTGAAAAAAAATGCTTTTAAATCCATATAACCTCATTGGAAGCATAATGAATATAAGAAGATGATTCATGTAGGGGGTGTTTGGTTTACCAAAACTCACCAACTTTTATCAATTTTTTTTCAAAATTTTACCAACTTTTACCAAAACTCACCACATGTTACTTTTACATCAACTTTTTGTACTTTTCTTATACATTTTTACTATCCAAACACCACCATAGTCGATCCAAACTAGTTTAGGACCAACGTTTTTGTTGTATTGGGTTGACAAAAGCAACCTCTTATTTTTTATTATTATTTTTTTTCTTCCAGTTATTTGGGTTGATGTCTGTCTAAGAAGTCGAGAACAAGAGAAAATTTGTGGAATATAAGATTTTGGTTCCATTCACCACCTTCGGACCCAGGCTTGTTTGTTTGTTTATGTTGATTGAGCATTGTTGTATTTACTCAGGGAGAGCTCTTACTTGGGGAGATTATTTCTTTCATGTCAGGTGGACTCCTCGTTCTCTTTTGGCCTGTCGTAAGAACATACATACGGAATAAAGGCAGCCAAGACAGAGGGAGCTCTGGTATTTGGATATTGGGATCTCTGCATCACTACTGAGTGTAAATTGTTTTATTATATTAGAAACTATTAAAGAATATTTCTGTCTTATGTGGTAAGCGAACAATCTACAACTAGTTTGATTTTTTTTTCCCCTTCTTCTTTGAGCACATACATGTGAGCCAATCTCTTCTTTTAAACAATGTGAATTTTATATTCTATAACATTTGATGAGATGTAGTTTAGCTGTATCCAGCTCGTACTGATTACAAATCTTGGCTGGTACCAGATATTTGGTTTGAGCAGGAAAAGGGGAGAGAGAAAAGAGAGGAAAAGAACGAAGTTTTGAAAGGTTAAAATGTAAATATATTAATATTTATTACTTCTTAACACTTACTGTCGAGTAAACATATATATCATATGTTTTAATTTTGTTACAAATAATTCGTGGTACGTGGTGGAGTCACACGTGGAATGCCACATTTTAGCGCGCACAAATAAAAATAAAACAAATTGTGAGTCAAGCTTGTTGCTGCTTCCGGAAGGCACTGAAAAACTCAACACGCTTGATTTTGTTGCTGATTTCGGAATGCACTGAAAAGTTCAACGCGTCCGTATCTAGGAGGTAATAAAACTTTAGGTCGGGGGTAATAAATCTCTACAAGCAAGGCTTGGGATGAGAATTTCACCTTGGGTACTAGTAGCATGACTACCATAAAATAGTACCAAAAGTGTCACAAGATAGGTAGTATCATCTGTCTGCAAAATTACCGCGAAAAAAAGTGCATTGGTTGTTTCCACAGTTGATGGTTAAAAATCCTTTCATAAGAAGAATTTCTCCTTTTATGGAAGAAGATCCCAAAAGGTAATCTACTTTTGGTCAATATAATTAAGTTATATTGAGTAATAAATAAACAATATATTATATCTTTTTAATCAGAGATACCCATGCAAATATAAAGATAAGATCTAACCCCCCCCCCCCCCCCCAAAAAAAAAAAAACGGTTGAAAGTAAATTTTTAACATTTTTCGATTGATTTATTAAGAAATTCACTACTCAACAGAAAATCACCCAGGAGCTTCTTTACAATGAAGTTGCCGGACATTATTTGCTGCAAGAAGTCCAACGCGATTTTATCAAACATCCAATAAATGCGAGAAGAAACATTGAAAAGCACTTCCAGGAAATTGTGCCAAACAACACTAAAATAGTTCTTTCTCCAAGGAAAACAACTGATTTCAGACTTGTGAAATTAGCTACCTCAGCGAACATTGCAAATCAAAAACGGCTTCTGATTGTTATTGCAGAAGAATCTGAGTTTTATTTCAGCACTCCACAAACAACTAACCAACCCATTACCCTTCACATTTCTTCTCCCACCATTCGAAAAACTTAACCTGCGCACCCATGGTATCCAACCGGTAAAGTTGCAGCCAGTGATTGGCAACCTCCTGTCCAAATGTAAAACCAAACACAGCTCCCGCTCCAAAGGACAGTGCAGCACCTGCCAAAACAAGAATACGGTTAAGACGACGACATATTTTCCATTCCAACTCCAACCGCAATAGAAATTTAAACGGATAGAACATATATTTATGGCATAATAAATGATAGCATAGTGAATGCAACTTGGAGGCATTTTGACACCAATGCATAACTCAAATAAAATAGTAAACTACTATAGGCAAGTTCAGCCCCTTCTCCATGAAAGGTGCATTGTCATCTAATTGTTGCCATCTACGAACCAAAAGAAGACTACAAACATTAATGACCACAACGTGCTCTGTTGAAAGTATATATATGAAATTCCTACATATGAATCCACCCGAAAAAATAAATTGAAATGAAATGAAATCATCTTCCTACTACAAATTATACAGAGCTTATATCCTACGTTACATAGACTCGGGCAAGGATAAGTGTCTAAGGATCGGATCCATCAATTCTCCCATTTAAGGATAGGGGGACATAGGAATATGTTTAAAATTTAATATAATTATTTTATTTTATTAGATAATATCGTATTAACAAGGTTTCATTAGAGTATTTCATGCATAAAATATAAAGTTTATGCATAATTATGAGCTAAAACTAAATTTTTAAGTATATTTGTATGTATATTCAATTATATTGGAACACATATACCATGTTCTTATCCAAGTATCCTTGTCTAAGTGTCAAGTATCTGACACGGGTACATCATACATTTTCATGTAACATAGCTCATATCATTAGAAGAGCAAAAGACAACTCCTTCAGGGGTGTCTTGTTTCAGTCTCTATGTCATTCTACTTCTCCAAGTATAATGACAAATCGAGAGGCTCGACTAGAAGGAATCGGCGGAGAGATTTCATTTGAGAAATATAGCAGTTATTTTTTATTATTTATTTATTTTAGCTAGTAGCAGAACATTATTAGATTAGAAATGAAAATCAAGAAAACTTCATCCCCGAAGAAAAGTTTGCACTGTTGAAGACAAAATAGCCATTTGAAAGGGACCACATTACCATGCAAACTCTTGGAATATTTCAAAGCAATAGCTGCACTTGAAACAGCTCCAATAGCAGCTCCTGTAGCACCATATTTTGCTGCTTCCCTAGCTGTCTTCAGCTGAAAAAGAAAATGTAACAAATTAATCATTACACATTGGAACAAAAAAATGTTACATGTTTACTTATCAAAAAAATTTTGAACCTATGGTATCAACCAAAAATAGAATCATGCGCATGTTTATATGTAGATAGATATAATACCCAGAGCACAAACAATGGAACAGCCATAGAAAAAAGTTGTCATTTCAACCTTCTAAGAGAGTAAAGTTAAAAAGCAAGTTTGATATTTATAGTTTATACTTGTAGCCACCTCATTTCAAGCATCCAAAGGCACTTTCCAATGTAAAGAAAAAATACAGGGAAAAAAAATAGTGATAAAAGAGTATAGTTATACATAGTGTCTAATTTCATCTTTTAACAAATGGAAGTTATTAATTTGTCGTGTAAATAATGTGTATATACAAACTTATATAAATGATAAGTGTATAATTGCCAAAAAAATTAAATATATACATGCATAATTGGGTAAATCGCAACCACCTCCCCAGTGGTTTTGGAATTAGGCGAAAACCTGAGGTTCCAAAAAGCAGCAAGGACATCTCCCATGCTGTGACAGACCATTACAAAGATTCATTTTAAAGGACCATTATAAAGATTGCTGTTTAACTGAGTTGACTGAACAAAAAGACTATTTTTCCCTAAAATCTGTAAAATGACAGTCCCAAATGAGCCCAATGGATGATGAAAAATGCAGAAAATACAGTCCAGCTAAGCAAGAAACTGTTACAATTGAGTTGACTGTTGGAGGCTCCAAACAGTTCATAACATGGCATTCAACTAAGTATACAACCAGAACTCACCTTTGAGCTCTCTCTTGACTGTAATACTTTCCAAAACAAAAATTAAAAAGGTCAAAAAAGAAAGGAAATTCTCACTACATTCTTTAATTCTCAATCTCTCCCCTAAGAACTCAACAGGTTCTTACCCCTCGAATTAGACAAAGAAAGGAATATCTGTGACAAAATCAACAAGGGGAAAAAAAAAAAAAAAAAGACACAACGATACTGTATGCAAATTCCCAAATTTCAGTAATAGATGGAAAATTAAATAATGATAAAACATCCAAATAAAAAAAAACCACATTAGTGTCTAAAACTAAAAGACACCAACTTAGACCAAAAAAAAAAAAAAAAAAAAAAAAGAAAAGAAAGAAAGAAAGAAAGAAAGAAAAAAAAAAAGAAAAGAAAAGGAAAAAGAAAGAAAGAAAGAAAAGAAAAGAAAAGAAACATTCTTTATATTGAATAAACTTTTTTTTAATCATTATCCCATTGTAATAGAATCTTGGAACAATTATAAAGCTTAAAATTCAACAAAATTTATCCTTGCCGTTCAAACACAACCTTACACCTTATGTTAATAATCTCTATACTTTTTATTCAGCCCACCCACCAAAAAGAAAAATGTAAAATATATCTAATCTCCAACCCGTATATGGATAGATTGATGAACAAACAATTCAGCCTCAACATGGGAGATTGGCCCTATTGAATCCCAACCTTCCCACCTTAGCTAAGTTATCTTAGAATTTTTAGTTTTTAAGATAATGTAGTGAGCAAAAGGGATCTTAATGTAGTGAGCAAAAGGGACAAATCTTGACATTGTTCACCCTTAAGAGTTGCTTTATGCTAAACCCCAAGAAAAGGGAACATATTGTTTCCAAGAGAATTACACAGCATATAATATTGTGGGGAGTCAACTCTCCATGAGATCTACCTTAGGTTTGGAGCAAGTCCTAATAACCCTTGGGGATACCTTCAACCCAATAAGCACTCTAAGCTCTTAAGGCCCTTTGGTGCCTAGACTCAAAGGAACCATCAAGGACCCCTCGATCAATCTAGAGAGAGAAGCTAAGCTACAAGATAAACGAACCGTAACATACTCGTGTATTAAATGGTCGAGATCTTTGTGCTGCTCGATCGTGCAATAGATGGCGCCATTACTTAAATGTTCCAACGAAATTCACGGATTTAAAATACCAACTAATAACAATTCACTGATTAAAAATACAGTTACCGATCCGTCAGAACAAGGAGAGTGAACGATATGGATCAAAAGGGTTAATTCAAAGCAATAGTTGAACAAATCAAAGAAAATACAGATGACGTAATTGCATGCGAGTGGAGATAAAGGCGAGATGATTACAACTGGGCCGTGGACGGGGTCGGAGGCGATGAACTCCTGGACATCGGTGTCGGACCAACTGGGGAGCCTTTTATCGCGTCTGACGAAGCTGGAATAGTTGTCGAACAAAGAAAACCTCTCGCCCCAGAACTCTTTATAGCCTTCCCAGTGCTTCCGAACGAACGATTTCAATGGACCTCCACTTTCACTTTCCGCCATCTTTTCCCAGTTCTCTCGCTCCTTCAATCTTCCGATTCCTAACCCTCATTTCCGTGTGTGAGTGTATACGTATAGATAAGAAGTCGGCACACGTGTCCGATAATCATTTTTTTATAAATTATTAAGGGTGTATTTGGAGTGATAAAAAGTAAGATAAATTGTGAGTTTGAGCAGTGACTCAGTGTGATAAAAAGTGAATAATTTTTGAGTCTTTCAATAATTTTTAAAGATTTTCAGAATTTTTTGATAAACTAAACGCAGCATAAACATTTCAAAATGTCATAGGAAAAATTAAAACAAATAAATTTTTTTTCGAATTATTTATTTTTAATAAACTGAAAATTTTAAAATTTAAATATATGACTTTTACAAATCATTTTTTTGTTTAACTTAACTTAAAAGTACCTCAACAATAGGTGTAGAAATCGATCCTACTTTGTGTTGAAGGTATTTTTGAATTTAAAAAAAAAATAAAAAATTTATATATTTGAAGTTTTTAAATTATTAAAATAGAATAATTTATTTAAAATTATTTTTATTTATAATTTTTCTATTACATAACGTTTTTATTACTGTTAATATTATTCTTATTGTCATTACAATTATAATAAGGAAAAGGATGATAATTTCGTGAAACTTTAAATTCAGCGAACTTGTCTCATCAATACCCTTTTAACTGTTCATAATTATCTATTCCTTTCCCAGTATCCCAAAAAAAAAAAAAAAAAAAATTATCTATACCTTTAAGTGTTCATAATTATCTATAATTTTAATAGTATTATAACAAAAGTGTTATTGTAACTATTACATAATTAAATAATTTTACTTTTTCATATATCTTTTGTCTTCTTTAAATGCTTTTTAATTATTCATTATTTTTATAATTTTATTATATTTTTTAATTATTTGCTATCTATTTAAATATCATCTAAATACTCACTATTTACTATTTGAAACAAAAATTCCATTCTTATTTATATTATTTAAAATTAAGCAAAAAATAATAAATTTACGTGAACTTGGCGCGGTGCACTCGGTTCTAGCTATGGAATAATTGGAAATGGAAGCCATGAGATTTGTGTGTGAGAGAAATAAATCCTGCTAATTTTTCTTTATTTTGTTCTTATTCTTTTATATTTTTTCTAATTTGTTAAAAAAATAATACAAAATAAAAAAATAAAAAATTGATATCCAATAATAAATGGTAGCATCCAAGTAAGGGGTTCTAGGGGACTGCAGTGAAAAAATTCACGGCAGGGGCTGCAGTGGATAAATCAACGGCCAGGATGTGATAACATTAAATCTAATGGTCTTAATTTATTGTAATAAAATTAAATTCAAAATAAAAATAAAAATTAGATAAAATTTGATTGGAACATCATTAATGAAACATATGAAAAGACATATCTTATTTTAATGTCATTACATCCTACCCGTTGATTTATCCACTATAACCCCTGCAATTAATTTTCACACTGCCGCCCTTTAAAACCCCCAAGTAGGCTGGGGCGTTTAGCACTCCAAAATATACCACCCTTTCCCCATTTTTGTTTTTTTGTGTATTTGCTTTGAAACTTGAATTTTTATCAACCGAACGCCATTTTTTCTAATTTTTAGAGTACCAAACGGTCCCTAAATATTGAGTTATTAATAAATAGTTCAAAAGCATTTGCACCAATATCTCTTAACAGATTCTCTATTTTACAAAGACTCGGTATACTACATTTTTCTCAAATTAAAGACTCCATTTAACATCAACCGTATCAAAATCTTTATCTCAAATGCAATTTCTTATGCGAGTGAAGTAGAAAAAAATATGAAAATAGAAGTTTTTTTTTTGGGTAATTGAAAATAGAAGATGTTCATCAATAGATTAGTTTCCTAATTTAATTATTTTCAATACATTTTTCACCACAAACCAAACAAACAACGTAACTTTGAATTCTTTTCCCTTGACAAATCCTCCATACAAACACAACCTTAGTCAACGACTCCATGCCGTGATAACACTTGCCTGCTTCTCTCATATAAGAAAGAAAAAAAATAAAAATAAAAATAAAGGAACATTTCTGCACTGGCAACACAAAGTACGTATTACACAACAACACTATTCACCGTCTCTATATAAGAATTGGAATAAGAATTAGCAGTGTCCCTAAAAACAACACAGGGTGAGGGAGTTTGATTTTACAAAAATGCCCAGAGGATCCCCAGAAAGATGGCAAACAACATTAATTAACGAACTCCATTTCCCAAACATGAGGAGGAGAAAAAAGGGAAAACTCCCAACTATACCCCGTATACATTGCCCAACTCCAAAATCTCATTTCTGTACTACCCCAAAATACATGAACTAAACCGAAGATGAAAAGGTCACCAACCAATCAATCATCCACAGACAACTCTGTTGATCGACATAACTAGCAAAGTTGAGGGGGTTGTTCGATTCAAGATACACGATACAATTGCGGAAACTCATCCCCATCCCCCATCAGAAGAAATTACGTGGCTGACAAAGTTGAATACCAGATCCTGCACCCACCATGTCAATGGTAGCTTCCTCTGGTACTTCCAAAATGTATTTTCTTCTTCTCTAACATTTTTTTTAATGCATTTGTACATCAACAAATGGCTTGGGTGATTGTCAGGTTGAGCAAATGTAATGCAGAATGCCATTACCTTTTCACCCTAGTTGTAGATTTTCACGGGTTTCTCAAATGTGTGCCGATTCTGTAGAATTAAATCACAATATTACAAAAAAAAAAAATTATTCACTAAAAATTTCATCTATATGCATTCAATGGACTAGACAAGTTCAAGTAGAGATATAACAACTTAACCAAAAAAAATAATAATAATAAATAAATAAATAAAGGTAGAGATCTAAAAAAGAAAGTTACTAAACACAAGAAATAAAAAAACATAGAAGTCTTGCAATAAGAAAAAGTAGGTTCCTGACACCTCAATTCAGATAATTTTATTTATGGAGCAGGCATGGTTTAGTCACAATTTTTTCAAGTTAGCCCCAGCATTATAATAATTTAACACACGGGCAGTTTACCTGATTAGTTGCATATGTTCTTTTAGGAGCATTGTCAGAGTGCTCCAATCCCAGAGACTGCTCCCAAGCACCATAAACATCTCTCCTCTGCAGACCGACGAATCTTGTGATTAACTTATGCAGCTTTAAAATAAGAGGATGCAACAAAAATATATATTAAAAAGGGACTATGTCAGAGGCTAAGGTGAAAACCTGAAACCGACTGGACACTATATCAGAGTCATGAAGATAATCTGGTCGACCTAGTGAAAGAAATGCAAATTTCCACTGGCCACAAGAAATGACAGAGAAGCAAGGTTTCGTCAAATGACATGTAATAGGGAACAGCCATTCAGGAAAGGAAATTCAATTGAAAAAAAAAAAAGAAAAAGGATAGCACTGCTAACATGCAGAGTGTCTGCGACCAAAATTATTTCTGGTCTATTTGGTATTGCTTTTCTAAAATTGCGTTTTTTTTTTTTTTTTTTTGGTTTGGGTTTCAGGTGGAGGCGGGGTTTTCTTGGAAGTAAATTAATTACATTGAACAAAGAATGAAGGAATCCCACCCAATTACGGTAAAGAGACCATTAAAACCCAAAACTTAAATAACCATATTCTCGACAAAAGACAAAAAATAATACAAATCTAGCTCAACATCCCCAGAATTTATACAAACTAGACAAAAGAATGCTCTTTAATCTATACAAATGAAATTAATTCCCTCAAAAGATCTCTTCTATTCCTCTTCCCCCAAATTAACAATATTTTGCAGAAAGGAGTTTTGGTATCTAGCTAGCCCACCAAGCCTCAAACAACTGTTTTGCCTCCAAAGGAAAAACCCAATGCATAACAAAATGAGCAATAGTCATGTCCCGCAATTCCTTGGACAATGAATGAACAAAAAAGTGATCAATGAACTCCCCATCCACAACACAAATTGACCATTAACAAAAGATGCAACCATTGGAACCTCCAAATATTTATCATCTTCCTTTGTGCCAACTAATGCATGATAATATGATTTCACGTCAAATACCCTGTTTTAGACAAAATCCAATGGATATCATCGTCTCCTCCTTCCAGCAACAAATGAATTCCCCGCCCTTCCCCCTCCCCCCCTCCTTTAAAAGATGAGAAAATGAAAACGGTAAAGAACATGTGCTTGGTAGAACTATTTTTAAATTTTTGTTCAGAGAAAATTTCTTGAACGTAAAACCCATATTTAGGAAACTGTTTGAACACCTTTCCTGAGTTACCAAAAAATTTAGTTCATAAGAAAATGAAAAATAGTATGTAGACAATTGTTTCTCATTATTTTTAATTTCAAAAACAAAAAAAGCAAAAATTTCAAAGTAAAATAACAATGAAAATGATGCCAAATGGGCACATAGTGATCCCTCAAGTAAAAGAAAAAATAAAGTGCAAAGAAAATGCACCTTAGCAAATTCCTCATCTGGAACCTGCAATTTCTTCTGTATTTTCACTTTGACATCTGCTAAAGTCTCACCTTCATGGATGACTAAAAAAAATGGTTCCCCAAAGTTCTGAATCTGCTGCTAGAAACAAGTAGGTATTTAAAGCTAAGAAAATTAAGTGAAATGGTTTGATAGGATTCAGAAATAAACATCAACAATGCAGAGAAACAAACATGTTAAAGAAACCCAACAACACATAAGAGTATGGGCCTCAACCTTAAAACCTAGGTGTTAAAGTGAGGGACGTCCATCTCTTATAAGGGACAAGTAATTTTTACTTCGGGCCGATGTGGGACAACATCTAACAGCCTCCCTCACGCTAGCCCGCATGGACATAGGCTTAGCGTGGACTATGGTGAGGCCCAATTAAAAGCCCGCTCTGATACCATGTTAAAGAAACCCAACAACACATAAGAGTAGGGGCCTCAACCTTAAAACCTAGGTGTTAAAGTGAGGGACGTCCATCTCTTATAAGGGACAAGTAATTTTTACTTCGGGCCGATGTGGGACAACATCTAACAAAACAGATATATAATCTTTTGTCATTATGTCTAAATAAGTTTTCAGTTAACTGATGAATTACCATCTGAGTCTGGGCCATCTCTTTGGTGAAGTGGTACACATGAATCAAACGATCATGAGGACCAAGATTTTTCTCTTCTTCCGGAATCTGAAACAGAGACAAAAGTAGCAATATAAATTATTACTTCTTAGTTTTGTATTTATCAAAAATTAATAATATTAATTATTATTTATTTTTTCTCTGTTCTATTTTTGTTTATTTTATTTTATTTTATTTTTGGCAGGAAAAGAACATCAGTGTATATATATTGGGGATGGGGGTAAGATGAATTGAACCCAAGACCTTTGTCTTGAGCTGGGAAAGCATATTCCCCTCTGTCTAAGTTGTCATTTCTCCTCAAATAATAATAATTATTAGCTTTGTCAGGATTATCATTCCATTCCATTAACTCCAGATGCACATTGTTACATGTCTTTAATTTCTTTGAAACAAGAACATAGATTTGCATAATAGACATATTAGTAAGTTTATTTTTGTTTTTTTTTCATTTTTTTCCCTTAAACAAAGAAAATCCCTAAATTTAGTAATTTTCCTTGAAGTCATTCAGGTAGTAACCCTATCGCTCAAATGAAAGGTCTGTCTCATTCAATTAGTAATCCTCTCCGCATACGCAAGTTATGTAGCCCCTTAAACTTGACGCTTACCAACAACAGGTGGCTTTCCACCTAACATTATTGAGAAATTTAGAGAATCGTTTTTTTTTTTTTTTATATAAATAAAGAAATTTAGAGAACATTGTTATTAATCACACACAAATAATGAAACGAGACTGGGTTATTGAAAAAAAAAAAAAATGGGGCCAGAGGGGTTGAAGTTTCAAATGTTTATTAGCTTGTAAAATATGAATATGCAAAGGCAAAGGCACCACAAAGAAACTTTTAAATTTTTTTATTATTTAATTATTTTATTCTTTTTTTTTTGGGGGGGGGGTGGGGATTGAGTGTTTTGCAGGAACTAAAATATATTAAGAAATTTCTCAGTGATCATCTGCTTCAAATAGTAGTTTCAACTTAATTAAGCAATTCAAGGTTCAGCATACATGAGAACAGTGAAACCTGGGCAGTCAGGTTCACCTTATACAGTTGTGCGAAACTGAAGAATAAAGTTCACAAGTATCCATGTGTGCCAAGAAACAGTAGAGAGAGAGAGAGAGAAGGGGGGTAGGGAGGGAGGGAGAGGGAGAGAGAGAACCTCTTCTGCTCGTAATGTCCAATATTGATCATTTATGTTCTCAATCTTTTCATTGGCGGGAAAAATCTGCAAGTATGTGATGGCCAAATTAGGTGCTAGAGAGCCTCGGAAAAGATTTAGACAAAATGAATAAACAATTAAATAAATAAAGGAAAAAAAAAAGAACGTATTCTCAAACATGTAACTCAGAAAGCAAGGAACCTCTGTGTGAAAGCAAGTCGAATAGAATTTAGAAGTTACAGTGCTTAAAAGCTGTGTCAAAGAAACAAAGTTCATTTCCAGTACGTTTACATGAATTGTTTCGGGGCACAATCAGACCATGAAAGGATAAGTGAAGAAGCAGTTGCTTCAATTAACAAATTGTCCTGAATGTTGTTAACAAACATCAAAAGTTCTATATTTATTGTCATTGGATTCTTTTTCAGCAAAAAAGAATTAAAAAGTAAAATAATAGGCAATTATAGCCATGCAAAGTGAAGGTGGAAACCTTATAAATCTTGTGGTAGAACACTTCAAGCAATCTGAGTTCTGCATTTGGATGAGACAACTCAACCTGTTCGAATAAGGCAGATGGAATAAATAGAAGTACACATATTAAAAGTAATATCAAATGAGTTAAAATATCAGAATGACCTAGATCCTCATTAAGAATGGAGACGAGGCTTGACCAAATAATATACCATACAAGCTACTATTAGCGGAAAACAATAACCACATTCTAGTCCAATGAATTACCTTTGTCTTAAGTTCGTTAATAACATCAACCACAGTACTTTGTTTAGGCAATCTAATAGTGTGACTGGAAACCTAAAATAAAACAATTATAAATTTTGGAAAGCAGAATAACATCAAAAGATCTATAAAATAAAATAAAATAAAATAAAAATCACATTGCATACTCACTTCATCTTTTGCAGCATGGTGAAAGGCTACTTTAAGTGTTTTTAAACCTTGCAATTCTGGAAGAGGTATGTCCAATACTTCATAGTACAATATATCAGAAGTCTGTAGAAATTCAAATAAAAAGGAAATTAAATTTTCAGGTTCTCACATTGCATAATTACCAGGGCCATGTAATGAATTACCTGATTGTAATGAACAAGCATATCAGACAAATGGTCCACTCCCCGGTACTTGATAGGGTGGGGTTTGGGTTGCTGAGAGTAACAATTATGAGATGTAAGCCTGATTTTAGATGGATCATCCAGATCACGATGGTGAGCTACCCGTTCCACGACATCATCGTATGTATGAAGAGTAGACCTTTACAGTTGTGTAAAAATGTCATGAACAAAATTTCAGCCTAATTGATATTCTTAAAAATGAAAAGAGGGAGAGGGAGAGAGAGATAGATAGTGTGTTATGGTGGTATACTTTCAATTTTTGCACTTACAATTCTAAACAGAAATCATCCTCCTTGGGCTTCTCTAGGGCTCGAAAGTGAACCACCTGCAAAACATCAACAAGTGATATCAGCCACTAGCCATAATCAAAGATTTGATCGCTATTGATGATAATTTTAACACTTTTATTCACCAAACTAATAATACAATGTGTCTAAGGCAGACAAATCCTCTAAGAAGCATTCAAGACCACAAAGTATGGCATAAAACCATCAAAGTTTTTCTAGTTTTTTTCCTTTTTTGTTTTCCCACTGAGATTGCCTTAATAGTATTTAGAAGCATGAGGTGTAATGGCCCGCACCTACACAGTACAATATTATCCACTTTAGATTTGGTTAGTTGCTTCTCAGGGAGTCAACCATCCCGGTATTGTCTCTACTCGAGCACGCTTAACTCTAGAGTTCTCACTAAATTCAGTGCCCTTGTGGCATTAAAATACATTGTACTTTATAAATACTGAATATTACATATATGCTACTTCTTTCCTGAACCCAGGCAATGCAAGACAAAGCATTGCTTCTCTGTTTCACGCCATGCTTCACTCTCTCCTAGGCAGAGTCGCTCACAGTCCCTAACAATCTCCCCCCTAAGCCTTCAAGGTTACTGCAATACCAACCCTAGAAGTAGAAACAAAATGGTGCACCACGACTTCAAATTTGTCTCAGGCATGGATCAACATCACTAAAACAAATTAAGCTCCACCAATATATATACCCACCAAAGTCTCACTTCATACTAAAGGAGATATAAAATTATTATATCTTATTAAAATTCAATTCATAATAAAAATTTCAATTACTGTCAAATGTAGTAATATATATATATACACATATATTATCAGCAATAGGAAATTTAAACTAAAAGCATGAAGGACCTACCCCCATACAAAAAGACCTCACTCTAGAAGAGAGTTCAACAAAATGCAAGCCATAGACACATCATACTTCCCATCCTCTACAAAATCTAGGAATTGGCTGATGTTGGAATTAACCATACCAAAAAGCCAACAATATAAAATGAATGAAAAGTTACGTTTTAGTCTACAAAGAGCAGACTTGGTGGAAATATCCAAGATATCCCAAATATAATTAGAATCATGGTTGAAATTTCCTTCACAATAGCATGGTGGCACAAAATGTGGCCCACCAATTCTCATCCTACTTACATTAAATAACAACAATTGACATGCACTCTTTTGGATTGTTAAATTTTGAAAAGAAAAATAAAAAGGAAGAGAAAGGAGGAGAGGTCAAGAGGCATTGTGGTGGCTAATGAGAGAAGACAAAAAATTAGGGTTCTTGCTCTTAGCACCTTGTATTTATATTAGTGAGCATTGAATACAAAAATATCAATTAATTAGTTTCCAATTCCACAGAGCATACAAATTATTCCATTATTCAACTTTTCTGCAATGAAATACCTATCAATCTCGACTACTTAGTTCTACAAAACTGAACTAGATTATGAGCAATATCAATGCCCGCCTTCTTGACATAATACAACTTCATACGTTCATCACTTGATATATTAAGTCTCCAAGTAGTTCCCAAGTAATATGAGCTATAACTAATCTCAACTACTTAGTTCTACAATACTGAACTGGATTACGAGCAATATCAATACCTGCCTTCTTGACACGATTCAACTTCATACGTTCATCACTTGATATATTAAGTCTCCAAGTAGTTCCCAGGTAACGTGAGCTATAACTCCATACTAGATCTTGATACCATAGTATGTTTCTTATTTTGGCAAATAGCTAGATCCTCGCATACAAAACTACAATATCCGAGGTAGAACGCCTAGTATCAACTTTCCTGTCCAATCTGTATCAGCAAATGGCTCCAACTTCAAGTGATCATTGATAGAAAATAGTCTTCGCTTTCCTAGAGCAGCTTTGAGTTACATCTAAATGCACAGTGTGGGGATTGTGCATAAACTGACTATTGCCAACTGCATCTATAATATCTGCCCAAGTATGGGATACACACACACACGCACACACACGTATATATCAACATTCATTCAAGGGTATAATAATGTATCACTCAATTAAAAACCATCAAAATCAAAATAGAAGGGAAATTAATTGCTCACCAAAATTAAAAGCATCCAAATGAAAAGGAAAGTTTCGAATGTTATAAACATCATTTTTATACTTTACTTTGGTTAGAAAATAATTTCAGTTAAAAAAAATGAAAATTTGCACATGCAATTTACACCTTTAGGGGAAAAACTCAGTTTCATTGTAGTCCATACCACTGAAGGAATAGGTATAATAATCACATTCTGATACACAGGTCAAAGTGAGAACAGACATAACCATAGGGGGCCGAAAGGAAATTTACCCAATAAGGGGAAGCGTCCATAGTATAGAGATCTCAATTATAAGTTGATGTCTATCTTCTATAGAGGAATACCTGGCGATTGTGGACATATTCCAAAAATGAAGGGACATCTGGATAGCGGAATTGATCACATTCAACTGGTACAGATTTTTGAAAACAAACTATATCCCCATCTTCAAGCTGCACATAAAAGGTATCAAACAAGTAAATAGAAAAACGCCTGTTGTAAAGCTATTCAATGAATGATGGAAGACAAGATATATACCTGGCTAGATCGAAATGTTAATTTCCTATCGATGGCTTCACACATGACGTGGGGCTCGAACTTTATCTCCTGAACATAACAATGACAGAATTAAGATGCTTTCAGAAATGAATTGCAAATCATGGAGAGGAGAATAGTTGGGGACAGAATTTCAGAGACCCATATGGACAATTCACATAACTAGCTTTTGGATTCAATGGTCTTATCAGTCAAATTTAATGGAAAAAGAGGATTCATGTAGCTGACTCTAACTAGTTTGAGACGAAGGTTTTGTTGAGTTGAGTTGTAAAATTCTTCCTCTCATAGAAATAAGCAAGTAACAGCCTATAGTGATGCAATGGTAAAGCTGGCAGAACAATAGCTGGCTTGTAGGGAGTAAACCAAATTGCAAGAAATCTTCCCATGAAATATATGTATATATATATATATATATATATCTCTATTGGACACTACAGACAGCCATTACTGTGAATTTTATGTCTTGTCATTTTCAACAGCAACCAAGTTTAAGGCATTTTAATGGTCTAGATTATATTTATTGTCTTCAAGAAGCTTACTGAAAAGTCTCTGTTAGTTAAGTAATCAGTTTTTGCTGGAGATTTATTCCATGATAAGAAATAGCCTGCATCCCTTAATTAATTTGGCGCTCTAGGGTCTGCTAGCCCTAGTCCTTTTCCACTAATCAATGGGTGGTCTTTTCTTTAATTTTCTTTCTTTCTTTCTTTCCTTCTTTTTTTTTTTTGTTTTTGTTTTTTAATTTTTAAATGCTACTGATTTGGCAAAATTGATTATATTATCTAAGACAAAAAGTTTCTAGATTAATACAGTGACCCTCTTCACTCTTGGAAAGATAAAAGCACGGAGATCAAAATCTTATCTTGGTATATCATATGATTAGCAAGAAAACAAAAATGTATAGAAACCATTTTGAAAGTACTGCAAAAATCCAAAATGCATAAAAATATTTTCAAACATATATCATAATCCATCTAAATGTATGTAAGTCTAATAATAACTTAATTAAAAAACTTGTTATTTCAGTAAATTATGGGTGTGTTTGGAGTGATAAAAAGTAAGAAAAATTGAGATAAGTTATGGGTTCTTAATTCGGGCAGTGGGATAAAAAGTAAATAACTTTTAGAAGTTTTTAGAGATTTGTAGAGGTTTACCGCAAACCAACCGGAACCCATGTTGCATTTAATTTAGTATGTGTTATAAACAAATAGAATTATTATCCCACTAGAGTTTTGTTTCAATTTCTTAGAAAAAGGAAAAGTTTTGGTCATTCCAATGCAAACAAACAGAAATTTTGTCCTTCGTATAGACATCGTGAAACATGCTCTCTCCAAAATGCGTCATATCCTTGCTGGATGCATATCCTGCATCCAGCATACATACTTGTTGGACACACCAAAATACGTAGCGTCATGCCACTTATTATTATTACTACCACCACCACCACCACCACCACCACCACTACTACTAATATTATTATTATCACTACTACTACTATTATTAGTATTATTATTACTATTATTAGTATTACTATTATTATTAGTATATAATTTGATTTCCATGAGGCATGGTTAGAACACACTTAGGGTGGACCATCTGATCTCATAAAATTGTCTTATCTTTTGTCTTAACTTTTATAACACTTTTTTTTTTCGGTTGAATATGCTTAAAAAGTGAATTTAAATGTTGAATAAATGCTATATTTTTTTAATATTTTTGGTGTTATGTATATGTTATATTCATAAGATAGTTAATGGAAATATACAATTAATGTAATATTTTTGGTGTTATGTCTATGTTATATTCAATAGATAATTAATGAAAATATATAAAACATTTATTTTTGCCATATCTCTATCATTAGTTTAACATGTCACGATCGTTTACTTGTGTTTTCTTGTATGAATCTTTTGTCTCTAGCTATCGGAGATCCCATTTCCATACCAACATAAGCTACGCTTTTGGGACTATATTAATGAGCAGAAATCATCAAGATATTTGTGTAAATAAGTATAATCCATATAATCGCAGAAACGAAGGGGACTAATTAGGAACATGAGGGATTCACCGAAGAAGATAAAAAATAAGGATCTAGACAAAACAGATGAAATGAAAGAGACCCAAGTGAATGGAAAGGAAAAAAACAAATAATGAATTCCACTTTTACTTTAAAGAGACATGCTATAAAAATATCCCAATTTATGAAGTTTCTTACCTGGAGGGGAATCAAGAAATTTGAAGTTCAAAATACTTGAAGATAAAAATAAAGAGGGGGGGGGGACTTCTCATGTCTATGTCCATGCTTCTTGATAGACACCCATGTAATGCCTCCACTCAAGAGGCAAGTCTAAGAGAAGTTGAGAATGTGTTCTTGTCAATTTTGCTTATCCCTTGCTCTTCCCCTCCCCCCCCCCCCCCCAAAAAAAAAACCCCAAAAAATAATCGAAGTTTGTTGAAAAAGGCATCAAGAGAATGCCACACATATACAAATAGAAAATTCAATCCAAATTAAACTATCATACCCTAAAAAGACAAGCGCTTCTGAATTGTTCCCCGCTGAAATCCAACCATAAAATTTAGTCCAAACAAATTTAAAAAATAAAACACTTTTCGATCTAAATAAAGAAAATTCACTACCCTAAAATGAGCTACTCCCCCCCCCCCCCCCCCAAAAAAAAAAAAAAGAAACCAAAACAAACAAAAAGGCATAACTATCCAAACTTTTCTCATTTTTTGCAATCCGAGTCACCCACCAAGCTTCAAAAATTTTTTTTGTCATCTTGGGAAACACCTATTGCATCCCAAAGCATGAAAGAATAATCTCCCATAGTTTATTAGTCAATAAACAATTCAAAAAAAAATGATAAATCCACCATCCTTCTTGCACAAGCAACACCAATTACTTTTTTTCTCAAATGAGATTGGCAATATTATGTATTTTACCATGAATTGCACACTAAATAAATAAAGACACTTTTGGGACACTCCAAACATTCAAATACATACAACCCAACTCAATAAAGCCTTAATCCGAAGGAAAATTACTCTCCTTCCTTCAAACTAAAGAATCATCAAATGATTTTACTTCACACACCTCTTCTTAGATAATCCACAATGTATACCCCATCATGCCCCTCGTGAAGTCAAGCTCTCCCTCTTTTCTTCTTTTTGTTTTTATTTTTATTTTTTGATAAACTACGAAAATTTTATTAATAAAGAAAAAAGTCTCATACAAATGAGGCCATGGTGACCTCTTGAAAATGAGAACAGCAGAAAATTGGAGGAAAAAAAAAAAACTAAGAGAGCACAAAATCAATCGAGCTACATGATTCCATCAAGTTCATATTTGGTAGGAATAAGGTAATCACTTTGAAATCACTAAAAACAGTGTATGTGACCTCACCTTACGCGGACCTTTAATCCCGCTAGGACCCAACTTAACGCAGCTGGGGGCACTCCCAATAACTCCCACGAAGCCCAATCAGCGAGAAAGGCACTCCTCGACATTACCCGCAGTAAATACATTTAACTAAGCCTTAAAACCCACCATTTCAAGCAGGAGCAAGGTTTGAAAGGAACCACTCCACCTTCGCGCGGGACCGCCTGGGACAAGTGGATTGGAGGCTAGAGTTGGAGGACTCGTTGAGGCACTCTCGACCAGCCCAGGGAGAGAAAACGACAAACCCCCCCTCTTCCATATTACATAACGGCCTCGTACATGTACAACCACTATCCTTGCACCAACCAACTAGACAGAAAACTTACCACTACTTGGCCAGAGTACCTCACACCTGCAAGTGTACTAGGATTGGCAGAACTGGCCACGCAACACAGGACCACTGTCCTTGGCGTGTGGAAATTAACCTCCCCATCTTATTCATTCCCTATAAATACCCTCATCCGCAATGCACATGAGAGCTTAGTTTTTCCCATTCTAAAAAAAGAACCACTCAATTCTTACCTCTCCTTGCCTTGCTTCGGGCTGCTCCAACTCTCGTCTCTTCGACCTCCGGGAAGGTCCTGCCATAGATAACGGCAAGCATTGTTCCCAGGTCATCAAAAGGTCCTTCACGTCACACCGGATCCCTCACACATTACTCCATTGGGGAAGAGTGCTTAACATTCCTATGGCCCAGCCGACTGGAGCAACTAGCAACTTAGATACACAAGGCAATGAAGAAATTGCTTCTGGAGCTGGTAAAGAGCGTTCCGCCCTATATCTGATCAAGAGTCCCTGATGGCTATGGCGGACCAGCTTAGAATTTTGACCGAGCAAGTATTATTATGTCAGCAAAACCAACTAGCTACTCAACAAACTCAGCAGGCCATGCTTGAAGTTATGACAACCTTGCAACGCAATCAGGCGGTAGCTACATTGCCTGTTACCTCCGCAGTCACTCACGCGCCCGCAAGTTCAAACAACGTTACCCTGCAAGTCACAGACCCCACTACTTCTCAACTTGGCACCGCGCCCACGCCCATTCAATCACCTCCTGCGCAACAACATCCGCTAGCATTCCCCATGCCATCACTAACCATTCAGAGCCTATGGCTACAAGGGGAGTTGCCCCGCGCGATGTACCTGTTCCTCTCTCTCAAAATGAACCTACATTTCACTCTACACCAACCACCCTACCATTACACATTTCTTCCCCTAATGTCACCCCTAGCATCAACACTCCTGCTTTCACATTGGATCAACTTAAGTTGCATGTTCGAGACTTGGTTCATCAAGAAAGCCATAATGCAACAGGAAGAGTAGACTTTGATCTTAGACCGCTTTACCCTCTTGAAATAGCCTAACTACCAATCCTGAAGGATACACCGTGCCTAAATTTACCAGATTTGATGGTAAACGGGAGAATGCGCAGGAGCATGTGGTGCGGTTCATTGATTCAATCGGCGCCCATGATTCAAATACTACCCTGCGCTTGAGGGAGTTCTCGAAGTCCTTGACTAATAAAGCCTATACATGGTACACGAACTTACCAGCAGGCTCAGTCCCTTCCTAAGAGGATTTAGTAAACAAATTCTAGGCAAAGTTTTTCTACGTTGAAGAAAGATTGACCACACTCCATTTGATCAGAGAGTCTCAAAGATACGGAGAGGATCTTTTAACCTATGTTAAGAGGTTCCGAGAAAAGGTTGTTGATGTGCAAGACACCCTTTCCGAAGATCAATTGGTTAGAATTTGCATAGAGGGAATGACGCCACAATATAAGGTCCACCTCGTGAACCATCAGTTTGTAGACTTTTCAAACCTCTGTATAGCCGCGCGTAACTTAAGTGAGACGGTAAAAGGGGGATCGCAGACCTTTAACCACATCACCCCCACGAGTGCTCGATCCAATCCTAACTCTTGGCACGGCATCAACCAACGTGGGTATCATGCTTGTGCGGCTAAGGCGTTGGTAGCACGATTGCCACGCACTAGAGATGGTCTTAAAAGAAAGCGCACGGAGGAAGAGCCTCCTCCTTTTCCTTCCCACGTGTCTAATGCGGATTTGAAAGCTTTGTTAGATGTCTGGATAATGGATGGAGCGGCATCATCGCCGGACCCTAAAACACCACCCATGCGAGAAGAATAAGAGAAACCATGGTTCTGTATCTATCACAGAACTATCAGACACCCAACTCGGGACTACTGGGCTCTTTGTTACCTGTTTCACAAGATGGTGAAAGAAAAAGGGTTGGAGGTTGCTCCTAAAGACGTCCTAAAGGACCCTCTCCCGCGCCATAAGGATAGAGCCCGCAATGCGTTAATGATTTCTTATCATGACGAGCGAGAGGAGATCCAAGCTTGTGAAGTCGCAATCCCTATGCCCGAAATTTGTCCCAACTTCGAGGAGAGAAGGGCCGAAACACTGAGTAAGTCTACTAAGTTTAAACACTTTTTTGACCAGCTCAGATTCTCTCCCATCGCACGACTCCAGGCAACTAAGGCCCTTTTAAGAGTGGCTGAAGACAACCAAGAGGAATGTATGGGGGCAATAGGCTTGGTACGTCGAGCCTTTTGCGGTAACGAGTTAACTGCAAAGTTTAGCGAGGCCGACCGCCAATGCCAGCAACTTCATAATCGACCTTTATATGTCCCCGTGACAGTTAATGGCATAGAGTTTACTCGAGGGTTTATAGATGGTGGGGCATCCATCAACATCATGCCATTGAAAACTTTCAAAGCGGCGGAAATCCCAGGAAGTCACCTGGTTAAAGATCCAATCATGATTAAAGGCTTCGGAAGTCAAGAGGAGAAATCCTTGGGGTATGTCCAAGTAAGTTTGAAGGTTGGAGAAATCTTATCCCCCACAAAGTTTCATGTGATCGATGCATCCCCATCCTATCATATTTTGTTAGGACGAATGTGGCTTCATCTGTACACGGCAATCCCTTCAACGTACCACCAATGCGTTAAGGCTATCTAGAAAAATAAGGTAGTCACCATAAATGCCACCCCAAGGCCTTTCCGAACAAAAGAAGCGCATTTGGCAGACGCAATTTGGTACTTAGAAATCGAAGAAGACCCTCAGCCACATCTACCAAGGGGAATCCTAATCCCTCAATGGTCAGACATAGCGGGAACCTCATACGAAGATAGCAGAACTTGCCCTCCTTCCACCCAACAATCGCCACGGGTTACTCGAGTTAGATGGGCATATGGAAAGATCGTTTACCGTTTATGACGGTGCGAGGGGCTACTCACCCCAACTGAGCGAGCCAGCCCCCAATCCGTGAATTCTTTCTCCCCTGAAGAGCTGGAAGAATGCTTAGCATTATCAACACTGTCAAACAGATGCAAAAAGAAAAGAAGGAAAACGGAGAAATAGAAACGGGGACTCCAAGCTATGGTGACAGAACCAAGAGATCTATGTGATCCCCCTCCCGTGGAGGAAGACATTCGCCCCGCACCGGAATGTCTTCAGGACAGGCCACGCCCTCAAAAACAAGAGCTGGAGGAGATAAACTTACCTAAAAAAGGAGAGCCACCGCGATCGATTTTCATTTGCAGAGACCTCCCACCCAAAGAAAAGAAAGAGCTAATAGATCTCATCATGGCTTACTTGGACGTTTTTGCATGGGTGTACTTTGAAATGCCAGGCCTAGACCCTGAGGTAATAACACACCGCCTCAATGTTGTTCCTCATGCCCGCCCAATTAAACAAGGGACACGATTTTACAAGCCAGATGTCGAGTTAAAATTAAAGAAGAGGTGGAGAAACTTTCATCAGCCAAATTTATTGAGCCTACTCAACACCCCTCTTGGTTATCCAGCATAGTCCCCATGGTGAAAAAGAATGGACAAATCCGTGTCTGTGTCGACTTCCGAGATTTAAACAAAGCGTGTCCTAAAGATGAATTCCCGCTCCCCAGCATAGATACACTCATCGATGCTATCGTGGGGCACCAGATGTTCTCCTTTATGGATGGCTTCAGCAGGTATAATTAGATAAAGATAGCCCCAGAAGACGCACCCAAAACGGCATTTAGAACACCCATTGGTAATTTTTTCTATACGGTGACGCCATTTAGACTTAAGAACGCTGGAGCCACCTACCAGCGAGCCATGACAGCAATATTCCATGATATGTTTCATAAATCCGTGAAATTTTACATCGATGATTTGGTGGTCAAATCCAAAGAAGAGGCCTCTCATCTTAAAGATCTCCAGCGAGTCTTTGAGAGATGCAGGTGATACAAAGCTGAAAATGAATCCATTAAAGTGCGCCTTCGGGGTTACAGCGGAGAAATTCATAGGATGTGTCGTTCACCAACATGGAATCGACCCTGATCCTGCAAAGGTGCAGGCAATAAAGGACATGCCTCGTCCCAACAATCAAAATGAGCTTAAGGCATTTTTGGGCCAGGTGCCATACCTCAGGAGGTTCATACCTGCAGTGGCAGAAGTAACACAACCTTTCAACAAACTGTTGAAGAAGGATGCAAAGTTTGAATGGACTGTCCAGCACCAAAGCGCTTTTGAAGATGTAAAAAGGGCTTTAACGTCACCTTCAACAATGACACCCCCTCAAGCGGGGAAACCTCTCATCCTATACATAACTTCCACACCACGGTCCATAGGAGCCTTACTAGCACATACAAGGGGTCGAGAAACCAGTTTACTACATCAACAGAGTGATTCAAGGCGCTGAAGCACGATACTCCCCCATTGAAAGGCATTGTTTAGCTTTGGTCTTTGCCACCCAAAAATTTAGACATTATCTGTTAGTTCATCCTTTGCATTTAGTCACCCACTGTGATCCCATCAGATATCTCTTGGCCAGGCCAGCACTCTCTAGAAGGGCTGCAAGATGGTTGCCTCTACTTGCCGAGTATGACATTACATGCAAAGAACCAAAAGCTGTTAAAAGTTAAGCCTTAGCGGATTTGTTGGCTAAATTCCCTTCTGGTGAATTTGAACCGCCTTCTAAAGAGTTGCTAGGAGAACAATTTCAAGCCGAATCAGCCACACTTGAAGAATGGATGTTAAGTTTTGATGGATCGGCTACAGCTGAAGGAGGAGCTGGGGTTGTGTTGACATCTCCAGATGGAACAAAAATTAATTTATCTTACAAGCTGAATTTTCATTGTTCTAATAATGAAGCAGAGTATGAAGCGCTCATTTTAGGACTCATGGCGGCATTAGAAGTAGGGGTTGTGCACCTGTGCATAAAAAGGGACTCGAAGTTAGTCATAAAACAGATTAACGGAGCCTACACCATCAAAGAACCTAGCTTGGCCTCTTATAGAACGATCATCCAAAGGATAAAAGACAGATTCAGCAAGGTAAGGGTGGAACACGTGCCAAGGTCCAACAATCGCCACCCTGATGCATTGGCAACTCTAGCCTCCAAAGTTGAAGTAGGGAGAGAATCTACGAAGATTGAAGTTTTAAAAAGAGAACTCCCATGCTCAGTTAGTGACATCTTTCCAGAAGAAGACCCAACAGATTGGAGAGCCTCGCTAGTTAAAGAACTCTTCTCCCATGAAGGCAAAATTCCTGCCTCAGAATTGAAACATTTCACTATATACCAAGGAGTTTTGTATCGAAGGGTGCCCGGAGGATATCTGGCAAGATGCATGGGAGCAAATGAAGCTTATAGAAGATTACAACAGGTGCATGAGCAATCTTGTGGGGCAGGAGAAACAAGATTGTATAGGAGAGTCCAGAGGCAAGGATTCTACTGGCCGGACATGGCCAAAGATGCTGCCAAGATGCAATCACAGTGCCTCAAATGTCAGGAAACACCATCAAAAGCCGAGTGCAACTTTGTTGACGCTCCCGAAGACTGGAGAACTTTTTACATTGATTATCTTTGTGAAGGATCCCTGCCTCCCAACAAGACAGATGCGGCGATAGTAAAGAAAAGATCCCACTCCTTCTTTCTCCACGAAGGCTAGTTATATCGCCGTAGCTACGAAGGAAAACCTCTACGATGTCTAGCAGGAATGGAGGCACAAAAGGCTCTAGAGGCGGCCCGTGACTTCGAGCATCAAGGGGGGCGAAAATTGTATTCTTGCATACTCGATAAAGGATATTACTGGCCTACGATGGAGGCTAATGAACAGGAAGCGGTCAAAAGATGCCACTCATGCCAAGTGCACGACCACCTCATCCATGCCCCTGCCATAGATTTGTGGACTCTTGAGACCCCGTGGCCATTTCATACTTGGGCCATGGATCTCATCGGGCCAATCAATCCTCCCTCTAGAGGTAATATTTGGATCCTGGCCGCTACTGAATTGTACACCAAGTGGGTGGAAGCGATTCCATTACGACGCGCCACTGGGCCTGTGGTAGCGAATTTTGTAAGAGAATTTATAATATGCCGCTTCGGAATTCCAAAGATCATCCTCTCAGACAATGGAATGCCCTTCGTCAACACCCACGTGGGGCAACTCCTAGCTTCATATGAAGTTTCCCATCACCGGTCGACAACATATTACCCTAGTGGTAATGGGCAGGCAAAGGCAACCAAAAAGACGCTCCTAACTATCCTGAGTCGAACGCTGGAAGATTTCCAATCAAACTGGGCCCACGCACTCCAAGGGCACTATGGGCTTATAGAACGTCAAAAAAAGGCTCAACCCGGATGACCCCATTTTCCTTGGTCTACAGCGCTGAAGCAGTACTTCCTGTTGAGATTGTGGTACCTTCCAATAGAATGGCTCGACGGAGTGAAGTCACCCCAGAGTCAAGGCATGCAAATTTGGAGGCCCTGGACGAAAGAAGGGACAAAGCAAGAACCAACCTCCAAACAAACCAAACCCAAATCAGCAAAGCCTATGACGCTTTGGTAAGGCCAAGACAATTCCAAGAAGGAGATCTAGTTTCTGAGGGCAGCTACTCACGTAATGAGGGGATTGTCGGCACCCAAATTTGCCCCAAAATGGGAGGGACCATACGTTGTTAAAGAAGCTAACGAAAGTGGCTACTATAGAATCAAGGACCCCGCGTCCGGCAAGATTTATCCTCCAATCAATGTTAAATGGTTAAAAATGTATTACCCGTGAAGATATCTTCTTCATGTCAATATTGAAGCAAGTTCGTAGGAGTTTTTCATGCTTCAATCACTCTTGTAAAGCTCTTAATGAATCCTATGAAGAATGATGATATCTCGTTTCATTGTCTTTACGATGCTTATCAAACTTTCAAAAAATTGCGTCGCTGGAACTCCCCCGCACAAAGCCTCCCACACTGGAGCTTCCCACTTGAGTCCCCAAGGTAGCTCGTGGGGTCTCTTGTCGTCAACTCTACTTTCAAAAAAAAAAAGAAGAAGAAGAAAATTTCCTTGTTGGAACTTCTCCGCGCGAAGCCTCCCCTACTGGAGCTTCCCGCGTTAGTCCCCAAGGTAGCCCGCGAGGTCCCTTGTGCTCGACTCTACTTTCAAAAAAAAAAAAATTTCCTCGCCGAAACTTCCCTGCGCAAAGCCTCTCGCGTGAGTCTCCAAGGTAGCCCACGAGGCCCCTTGTGCTTGACTCTACTTTCAAAGGATTCCCCCGTAAGAACCTTAACGCGCCAGTTCCCACCAAAAAAAAAAAAGAACAAAAAAAAAAAAATTAAGAGTTTATACTCCTTAGTTTCATTCTGTGGGAAAGAAAACTCACACAATTACCAAAAAAAAAAAAAACTCACACACCATGCTCGGAATTGACATAGGAAAACTGCATTAAAATAAACGAAAGTCAATTGCCAGGGTTGATCACAAAAGGCACTGTAAAACAAGTGCTCAT
Organism: Vitellaria paradoxa; assembly: GCA_019916065.1. Taxonomy (NCBI): domain Eukaryota; kingdom Viridiplantae; phylum Streptophyta; class Magnoliopsida; order Ericales; family Sapotaceae; genus Vitellaria; species Vitellaria paradoxa. The sequence continues at coordinate 12,073,007 of CM034238.1, forward strand.
AGTCTACAATGAGAACTCTATTTCCTTCCAAAAAAAAAGATTGACTTATAAGGTCCATCACAAAAGCTGCCGTTCATGGTTGTCTATTACAAAAAGCCAACAGGCCGTCCAAAAAAAGGGGGGGGGGGAAGAAGAAAATATCACCCAGGGAGCCTAGGGACACCAAAGGTCCTAAACATGCTAGTTGAAATAATCGTAGTTGAAGTAACTTGTGGAACTGCTGTTGTTCAACTGCCCGAAGCTGGCGGGTCTTGATCTTTTGATACTTCAACTTCAACACCTAGCAACCCTTGAAATACATCTTTCGAGACATCAAAACCTCCCCCACCAGCTTCCTGCGCCTCAGCCGCAACAGTTATAAGTTGCTGCTCCTCGGCTCGCAAGGTAGCTAATCTTCCTGCTATCTCATGGATCTCCTGACGAACGCAAGACAATTAAGCGTTAGCTTGAATATAACTTAGTGATCCCATAACTACCTTCAAACACTCTTCAATCCATTGTACGTCTAAGTGGGCAAATCGAAGCGATGAAAGACTTTCTTGAAGGAAACCAGCATCTTCCAGGCACAAATCTCTCATGGGAACATCAGCCAAATTTAGCAGAAATACCCCCAGTTGTTGCATGCCCATGCATCGAATAGAACGGCTACAGGTGGATATGTGACGGAAAGTCTGCCTTTGATTACGATACACCAATCACAGCAGAGGAAGAAAATGAAGAGTCACGCCTTCGAATAAGACATCTTCACCAATAGGAACTACAGACGCGGTAAAAGGCTTCGAACCACCCGCGCGGCAAACTCCCACTATGTCTACATTTTGTGTAGATGGCACTGGCATGGAAGAAATTTGCCGCGATAGTAACTCCTGTAGTGCAATGGGAGAATTAAGAGGGATGACGTTGCATTTAGTTTCCTCCAGTGGAACAGGTGCCTGTGCCACACTAACATCGAGCGAAACCGCGGCGGGACCAATCTTCTTTGTCGCAAGAATTAACTCTTGCGAAGAACTATGAGACAATTCGAGCCGCTGTGATGTGTCTGACGGAGGGTCCGCATTGAAACTCACTTCGGTCCCATTACTTCCTGAACCATCTTCACTTTCTTCACCAACTTCTCCTCCTACCTCAGAAGTAATCTCTTTCTGAGAACTAAAAACTTGTTTTTGGGACAAGGCCCGAATTGTCAAAAAAGCAGGAGCCAACTCAGTACTCGAAGGGGGACTCGCCGAGGCTTGAAAGGCAACTTTAGTAGGAGTCTTTCGCACTGCTGCGGGCATACCATTCACCCGTGGTGAGAAAGTAGAGTTAGTAGCCTTCTCGGGAGTTTCTTGCACTGGCCCAAATACGTTGCCTTATATTACTTCAGTATGCACGTTCACAAAAGTGGTTTCAACCCCCGCGGTGACGACCCCCACCTCACTAGCAAGCTCGCCACCCTTAGCCACAATCTCCACAGTATCCCTCCTGCGGAATACTTTCAAGGGCTTCAAAACCAATGTCTCACTAGAATGAGCTTCCACCTCAGCACCTTCATGGGGAAAAGTAGCCTTTAAGTTACCCCACTTTTTCATTGACTATCGTTATGCGGGAAGGCCTACTTACAGCTTCCTCAAAGCCCTTGGTCTAATCACGCCCAAAAAAAAAAAGAGTTAGACGTTTAGAAATAATAACGATAATAATATCGTGACAGTGATAAAGGTAATAAATGTTACCTTTTTCAGTCTCTTGCGTGACCTCGAAGAAGGACCAGCCGCGGCAGGCCGTTTATTGTCTCCCGCCAAAGTTACCTTCAAGGCAGCAGAATCGATAACTTCGGCCCCAATCGGCATACTAGTGGTGGCCATGCCCACATTCAAGCCAAGAGGAAATCGATGCCTCGAAATCGTGTCTCTGTGGCTCTGATTAGACTTTGCAGGGCAGAGTAAAGGATCATCCCTCAATACCGCAGGCACGCGTATCTCCGTAGGACAAGATTGGACATACTCCAAGAACTGCACAAGCCGATAAATCCACCAAGTCCGTCCTCGTGAAGTCCAAATCCCCTTATGTCCAGCACGCGGTAACTCACGTTGACCCACAATCGCCTTCAAGCTTTTTGGACCGTGGGGAAGGCAAAATGGTGCGAGACTTTCAGAAGCAGTTTTAACAATTCCAGGAAAAGGAACTCCCTGATCAAAGCCGAACTAGCGCCCTACGCGTTGAGGATTATAAGAAGTAGACCTCCAAACATTGTTGGTTAACGTGGGAAGACTTCGTGGAAGGATCCAACCAAGCCACACCATAACTTTAGGTGTCCAAGTATCCTCCAGAGAAGGCACCACCAAAGTCCCCAGTTTGAAATAATATTTAGCAGGTCTGACACCGGTTAACGGCTGCAAATAAGGATGCCAGGTGTATTCATCTTCGCGGTCTATTACCGAAGTTATATTACTACCAGTGTCGCGTCCGGACTAGCGGGCGCTCCGCGGCTCATCTGCATTGACAGGAGGTTTTCCCCGCTCAACAATCACTTCTTCTGGGAGCTCCAAAGGATCTGGTGTAAAATTTCGAAAGCATTTGTATAACCACATTTGCAGAAATGGAGTGCTGATATAAGTAGGAATGTCATAACAACCGAATGATTTGTCAAGACCCTCTTTGATCAAGTCCAGCTGATAGAAGAGGGTACCCAAGAAAATAGGAGCCAAAGCAACAGGCTCGCCACAGCTTAACCTTGCCGCAATACCAAACACCCGAGGACTGATGTCGTCTGCGGGAGTCCCCTCCAAAATGTGACGAGACAACCATACGGCTAAATACGCAACAAGATGATAGCGAGAATTTATTTGCAGACCATCCATATATTCGCTTCTACCATCTCGGGGACTAGAGTAATCCCACCACCAATATCTCAGCCATCCACCAAGGGTGTTCTTTGGATTGGTTCCCCCACGAGCATCTCTCTTGGTACCATCCTTGTTAAACCAGCTACTTAAATTATTTTGGCCAGCGTGCCCTTCTAACAAAGCATCTTTGATAGCTCGATCCTCATTACTTTCATTAGAGATTATCAAATTTTCATCCCCGTACATGGGAAGAGCCAAAAGGACAGACACGTCCTCCAGAGTGGGCCTGATCTCGCCAAATGAAGTAATAAAAGTATGGGTTGAAGTACTCCAGCGCGACAACAAAACTTCCATCGCAAGAACGTTTCGATTAATCTTCACATCCATACAACTTCTGATAGCATCCAACACTCCAGCACTAGCCAACACCTTAACATAGTGTGCACGACGAAGAATGTATACAGACCAAGGATCCATGCCTTCCGCAGGGGTGGTATAGTTCAAAAAATGGCAGAATGAATGAGGGTAATTACCTCTCTCCAAATTGAACTGCGGAATGGAAGGAGGAGGAATGTGATCCTCATTTTCCGATTCTGGTTCCATTAGCAAGATAGGACCTGTTTGAGGACGATCCAAGGAAAACAGCAATCTCTGATCCCAAAAGCAATCCCCCTTGAGGTAGGGGGCACGGAACCATTCACTTTCTGGTGGAACAGTGGGCACTAACTTATTCCTCCTGCACTTCAACTTCGCATTTTTATCACGAGGTTTGACGTAGACCAATCTCACGCAAGACTGACATGCAACATGCGACGACGCTATATTTTTTTAATATTTTTGGTGTTATGTATATGTTATATTCATAAGATAGTTAATCGAAATATACAATTAATGTAATATATTTGGTGTTATGTCTATATTCAATAGATAATTACTGAAAATATATAAAACATTTATTTTTGCCATATCTCTATCATTAGTTTAACATGTCACATTCGTTTACTTGTGTTTTCTTGTATGAATCTTTTGTCTCTAGCTATCGGAGATCCCATTTCCATACCAACATAAGCTACGCTTTTGGGACTCTATATTAATGAGCAGAAATCATCAAGATATTTGTGTAAATAAGTATAATCCATATAATTGCAGAAACGAAGGGGACTAATTAGGAACACGAGGGATTCACCGAAGAAGATAAAAAATAAGGATCAAAACAAAACAGATGAAATGAAAGAGACCCAAGTGAATGGAAAGGAAAAAAACAAATGATGAATTCCACTTTTACTTTAAAGAGACATGCTATAAAAATATCCCAACTTATGAAGTTTCTTACTTGGAGAGGAATCAAGAAATTTGAAGTTCAAAATACTTGAAGATAAAAATAAAGCGCCGGGGGGGGGGGGGGGGGGGACTTCTCATGTCTATGTCCATGCTTCTTGATAGACACCCATGTAATGCCTCCACTCAAGAGGCAAATCTAAGAGAAGTTGAGAATGTGTTCTTGTCAATTTTGCTTATCCCTTGCTCTTCCCCCCCCCCCCCCAAAAAAAAAACCCCAAAAAATAATCGAAGTTTGTTGAAAAAGGCATCAAGAGAATGCCACACATATACAAATAGAAAATTCAATCCAAATTAAACTATTGTACCCTAAAAAGCCAAGCGCATCTGAATCGTTCCCCTCTGAAATCCAACCACAAAATTTAGTCGAAACAAATTTAAAAAATAAAACACTTTTCGATCTAAATAAAGAAAATTCACTACCTAAAATGAGCTACTCCTCCCCCCCCCCCCAAAAAAAAAAAAACAAAAACAAAAACAAAAAAAAGGCATAACTATCCAAATTTTCTCATTTTTTGCAATCCGAGTCACCCACCGAACTTCAAAAATTTTTTTTGTCATCTTGGGAAACACTTATTGCATCCCAAAGCATGAAAGAATAATCTCCCATAGTTTATTAGTCCATAAACAATTAAAAAAAAATGATAAATAAATCCACCATCCTTCTTGCACAAGCAACACCAATTACTTTTTTTCTCAAATGAGATTGGCAATATTATGTATTTTACCATGAATTGCACACTAAATAAATAAAGACACTTTTGGGACACTCCAAACATTCAAATACATACAACCCAACTCAATAAAGCCTTAATCCCGAAGGAAAATTACTCTCCTTCCTTCAAACTAAAGAATCATCATATGATTTTACTTCACACACCTCTTCTTAGATAATCCATAATGTATACCCACCATGCCCCTCGTGAAATCAAGCTCTCCCTCTTTTCTTCTTTTTGTTTTTATTTTTATTTTTTGATAAACTACGAAAATTTTATTAATAAAGAAAAAAGTCTCATACAAATGAGGCCATGGTGACCTCTTGAAAATGAGAACAGCAGAAAATTGGAGGGAAAAAAAACTAAGAGAGCACAAAATCAATCGAGCTACATGATTCCATCAAGTTCATATTTGGTAGGAATAAGGGAATCCCTTTGAAATCACTAAAAACAGTGTATGTGACCTCACCTTACACGGACCTTTAATCCCGCTAGGACCCAACTTACTGCATAACTCCCATGAAGCCCAATCAGCGAGAAAGGCACTCCTCGACATTACCCGCCGCAGGAATTCACCCGCAGCGGATACATTTAACTAAGCCTTAAAACCCACCCTTTCAAGCAAGAGCAAGGTTTGAAAGGAACCACTCCACCTTCGCGCGGGACCGCCTAGGACAAGTGGATTGGAGGCTAGAGTTGGAGGACTCGTTGAGACACTCTCGACCAGCCCAGGGAGAGAAAACGACAAACCCCCCCTCTTCCATATTACATAATGGCCTCGTACATGTACAAACACTATCCTTGCACCAACCAACCAGACAGAAAACCTACCACTACTTGGCCAAAGTACCTCACACCTGCAAGTGTACTAGGCTTGGCAGAGCTGGCCACGCGGCACGGGACCACTGTCCTTGGCGCGTGGAAATTAACCTCCCCATCTTATTCATTCCCTATAACTACCATCATCCGCAATGCACATGAGAGCTTAGTTTTTCCCATTCTAAAAAAAGAACCACCCAATTCTTTTTTTTTTTGAAAAAGATAAGTAAATTTTATTTAGAGAATAATATATGTACAACACCCCACAATACTACAATGCCAAAAACTTACATGCCAGCCTAACTAAGTGACTCAATAAAAGACATTAAAGCCTTGACATCAACCTCCCTACCTCCATTTGCCCAAGTAAAAAGACTATTAAAAAACATACTTTTAAACTTTACAGGTGAACTTCCCTTGTCTTCAAAAGTTCTTCTGTTACGTTCTTTCCAAACCGTCCATAGAAGACACAAAGGAACCAAGTTCCAGACTTCTTTTCTATGCTTCGCCATAGGCTGCCCCCACCACGCTAAAAGGAAGCTTCTTAGATCTTTAGTAGGACAAGTCTGAACCCCAAAGCATGCCAGAATAAAGCTCCAAATCTCCCTTGTCCAAGAGCAATGAATAAATAAATGGTCTATAGACTCCTCCCTACATAGGCATAAGACACAACGGTTCACCAAATAGTAGCCACGAATTTGTAAATTATCAATAGTGAGCACCTTCCCGTGAGCAGCACACCAAGCAAAGAAAGAGACTCTAGGAGTAGCCACAGTCTTCCAAATTTTGTTCCACGGAAACAGATCCAAATTATCCCCTTTCAGCTTACCATAAAAAGAAGAAACAGTATAAACTTCATTCCTTGTTTCTCTCCAAATCAGTCTGTCCTCAGTATTGGTCCAGCAAATTGAGTACAATAACTCCAACAGCTGGAGGTAGCTCACAAGCTCCCAATCATTCACATTTCGACAAAGCTCAATATGCCAAACACTGTTAAGCCCCACCATAGTATGATAATCTGAAACAAGAGCTTCATCATCAGCTGCAAGCTTCATCATCAGCTGCAATTGCATAAATGTCAGGAAAAACCTCGGCAAGAACTCCAATTTCCATCCATCTATGCTTCCATAATAGAATTCTATCACCTCGACCCGGCTGCCAAGCAATACTTTGTTTGAATTGTGGCCAAATTTTCATAATCCCTTTCCAAAGACTAACACCGTATGACTTGAAACCTCTAGCAGTATACCATCCACCCCTCTCCTCTCCATACTTGGCAATTATGAATCGTTTCCACAAACTTGAATCCTCCACAGAAAATCTCCAAAGCCATTTGCCAAGCAAGGCCTGATTTTGCAATCTTAGTTCCTTAATACCCACACCTCCTGACTTCAAACAAGAACACACAGTCTTCCAAGCTACTAAATTGTATTTAAAAGTGTTTGGGTTCCTCCCCCATAAAAAATCCCTTTGAATCTTCTCCAACTCCTTCAAAACCGATTGAGGTGCAATAAAAAGGGATAGAAGATAAGAAGGCAAGCTAAATAGCACACTTTTAATGAGAGTTACCTTAGCCCCTTTGGATAAGTATATCTGCTACCAATTGGAAAGTCTTTTCCTACTTCTTTCAATAACCTTTTCCCAAACCTCTTTATTCTTAAAATTAGCTCCAAGAGGCATACCCAAGTAAGTGGTAGGAAGCGAACCAGTTCTGCAATCCAGAACAGCTGCCAGATTACCACAATTATCAACTCTGCCCACAGGAATTAGTTCCGTCTTATTTAAATTCACCTTTAGACCAGACACAACTTCAAACCCTAACATCACACACCTTAAGAAGCCAAGTTGCAACCTGTCAGTCCCACAAAAAACCAAAGTGTCATCGGCAAACAGTAAGTGAGAAATACTTACTGAATTCTGCCCAGGATACCCCACAGTAATACCCTTCAACAGGCTAGCTAATTCCATTCTTCTAAACATCAAACTAAGAGCCTCCATCACAAGAATGAAGAGGAAGGGAGAAAGAGGATCTCCCTGTCGTAGTCCTCTAGAGGATTGAAAAAAACCAGCTGGCGATCCATTGATAAGGACTGAAAAACTAACCGTGGAAATGCACCATTCCATCCAGTTGCACCATCTTTCCCCAAAACCCATTTTTCGCATCCAATAAAGTAGGAAATTCCAATTCACATGATCATACGCCTTTTCAATATCCATCTTGCAGATTATACCAGACTCTTTGTTCCTTAGTGTAGAATCTATTGCCTCATTAGCTACAAGAACAGCATCAAGTATTTGCCTCCCACTCACAAAGGCATTTTGGCTTTCAGAAATTAACATATCCATAACCCTCTTTATTCTGTTAGCAAGAACCTTGGCCAACAGTTTATATATTGCCCCCACCAAACTAATAGGCCTAAACTCTTTAATATTCACAGCTCCATTTATTTTAGGGATCAAAGCAATAAAAGTGCAGTTCAAAGATCTGACAAACCTGCTAGTATGGTGAAATTCAGCAAACAACTTCATTAGATCCACCTTAATGATGTCCCAGCAGTGTTGGAAAAGGGCCAATGTCCAGCCATCAGGTCCAGGTGCTTTGTCACCACTCAACTCATGCATAGCTTGGTAGACTTCTTGTTCTGTGAACTGCAATTCCAGCCTATCCGCCACCTCTGCATCCAGCCTTGAAGTCTCCAAGTAATCCAACTGAGGCCTCCAACTGCATTCTTCCGTAAACAACTGTTTATAGAAATCCACAATGTGATCCTTAATTCTCTCGGTGTCCTCAGTAATACTCCCCTCAATCAACAGCCGACTTATCCAATTATTCCTCCTGTTTGCCGAAGCAATTTTGTGAAAGTATTTGGTGTTTCTATCTCCCTCCTTAAGCCATTGAACCCTCGATCTTTGCCTCCAACTTATTTCTTCCATCTGAATAACATTATTCAAATCAGTCAACAGATCATATTTAACTCTCCTATCCTCCTCAGTCAGCTTCCCCTCGTCGTCCAGACTATCCATTCTAACAATCTCCTGTTCCAGCTTCTTCTTCCTCTGCTCAATCCTTCCAAAAATTTCAATGTTCCATTTCTTCAAGTCAGCCTTTAAACATTTCAACTTCTGCTCCATAACAAAGCTAGCAGTGCCATCAAACTGATAACTGGACCACCAATTTGCAATCAACTCCTTAAAGCCCTCAACCTTCAGCCACATGTTTTCGAAACGAAAAGGTTTGACCACCCAATTCTTACCTCTCCCTGTCTTGCTCCGATCTGTTCCAACTCTCGTCTCTTCCACCTCCGGGAAGGCCTTGCCATAGATAATGGCAAGCATTGCTCCCAGGTCATCAGACGGTCCTTCACGTCACACCGGATCCCTCACACAAACAGAAGCCCACAGAGACCTTGAATTTACAATTGTCCCATAGGTCATGCTTACTTGATTTCTTCTCATCAAATATCCATTTCTTTCTTTCCATAAGGTCTACAAAACCAATATCATAGCGCAGGTCCACAATGTCCTAGCCTTCCTCCCTTTGCCCCACAAAAACTGGTGAAAAATATAGTTAAGCAAGTTTTTGGATGCACCCATTTTTCTCCTGTTTCCGAAAACAATTTATTCCACAAATGTGAAGCTAATAGACAATGGAGAAACAAACGATCAATGGACTCCCCAGTGTTCTTACACATTACACACCAACATGGAGATATGCATCATCGAAGTCATCTTTTTTGATATATATATCACAGGTATTAAGCTTCTGATGAGCCACTAACCAAGCAAAAATTTGGACTATAATTGGCACTTTTGCCTCCTAAATCATTTTAGCTGGAAAGAAGGATTTTGAATCTGGGGAATTGGTATTATTCACACGGTACATTACACAGCCTCCAAAACAGACCTAATTTAGTACTGAAAACCAAACTGATTCCTAAACAAATTGCAATCACTTCTAATTCTTACCGTCAGTTAAATTCTTCTCCTAGTGCAGGTACAATGCTTTTAGCACTAAGATTTCCAAAAGTCCAGCAACCTGCATTTGAAAGCAAACTAACTGCAGCCCATTTAATTCATATACCCAGCTACCTCTCTTCTACCTTAATAGACTAAACCAAAAAACATTCCTTGACCTGAGTACCTGCCAAAAAATAATTCCAAGAAAGAAACTTTAATTGAAATTTCCTAAAACTGTCAAGACTGATATGAAGTCACTTTCAACATTTGAAAACCACCCCCCACCAAAAAAAAAAAAATCAAATGACTTTGAGTGCGTGACATGTGAGAGACTGACCGTACTAAAACTGGAACTTTATCCAGATTGACCTGCGTACCTCCCAACGCATTTCCAGCAGAACTCAGTGTATTAGACTCAACTCATTCCTTACAAGGACTCATTTGAAAGTCACGTTACAAAAGAAATAAATTTGTGTAAGGGGAGAACAGGCTGAAGTGGAGGGCTGCCAAGGAGGGGCCCTTCGAGGTTAAATCTTATCACCCAGTGTTGGAAGGGGATGGGGTGGGCAACTACCTGTGGAAAAAATATCTGGCAATCGGGAGCTCCTCCTAAGGTTGGGTTCTTCTTGTGGTGTATAATGCACAGCAAAACACTCATGATTGATAATCTCAATAAGAGAGGGTTTTCATCAATAAACAGGTGTTGACTTTTAAAAAGGAGGAAACTACATTTCGTGCATTGCTCGTGGGTGAAAGAGATTTGTGAGCTGGTTTTGACATGCTTTGGGATTCAGCGGTGTCCCCCGAAGGAATTAAACACTTTTTTGAGTCTCGGCGGGAGCTAAAAAGAAGGCATGGAGAATCATTCCTGCTTGCATTATGTTGATGACCTAGGGGAGATAAATAAAAGGTGTTTCCATGATATAGAGATGTCTAGAGTAAAGAGAGCTTTTTCCTCTTTATTGTCCAGTTGGTTAGCCAGGGCTAAAGAACTGGACCTAAACAACTTTTTATATTTTGTAGAGAGGAGGGAGTTTTGAGAGCTTTTTTGATTCTATAGTTTTTATAGCTGGGTAGCATCTCCTAATGTTCTTCTTTAATCTAACTTTTATGTTTATTTTAAAAAAAAAAAAAAGGAGAGAGAAAAGCCAACCTCATAAAGGTCAATCTCTTCATCAGGAGCATAGCCAGCCAACTCATTTAGTTTTGTCAAGATTTCTGTTGGTCTACCCATTGCCCTCACAAAAAGTCTTCCAACATAACTGGAAAATAGAGAATAAATCAGAGGTCAATTTTTTTTGTAATTCCAACATAAAAAAAGAAGGAAGAAAGTAATCTGATAATTACCGTAGCTCTTCTTTCTCAGGATCATATAGCTTGAAGAAAAGTAAAATATCTTCTTTTGTCTTGTCAGGCGGAGGAATAGGCCGCAAATCCTGAATGATAAAGAAAAAGATTGGTAACACTACATAGAGGAAATTTTTTAGAGTTATAAAACCAAAATTAGTGCAAGAACATCACCAGTCCAAGCTCCACTTCTAAGAACAACTTTAGTTCTGCATTGTGGACCTTACTGGAGACCTCCCTCAACTGTCCAACCTACGAAGGTGCAACACACAATAAGGAGTGCTTTAACAAAAACAAAAAAACTCAATAGGCACAACCATGAACCACCATGAACCAATAACTTGAGAAATAAACTCCAAGACATCAAAAGCAAACCATTAATGTCGAAGATGATAAAATAAAAGGTTTTATATAGGGATCAACACAATAGGTGACATTTATTTGGCCAGGAGTAAAATTTATATTTTATTTGTAAAAATTATAAACATCATAAGTGGCAAATACAGCTAAATCGATTCTATGAATCTAACATGACAAAAGTAACACCAGATACTCTTGGTAGTGCAGGACAAAGAAGAAAACAATCACACAAGTCCTGAGCCAAAGAATTTATGTTGCGAAGCAGTTGTGGGCCTTTAATGGAAGAATAGAAGAAACCACGCTAATACCGTTTCAAAGCGATGTCCCATGTTACCCTCCCACTTCCGACATTGACCAATCACCCCATGAAGATATCCATATCTCTCCATCTCTCACCTTTAAAAACGTACTCCATGTTCCTAAATTATCCACCAATCTGATATCTATACAGAAACTCACTCGTGACATGAACTGTAATGAAATTTATCCTTCATATTGCCTATTTTAGGACCAAGATTCGAAGAAGAGGATTGGACTTGCTAAGGAGAAAGAAGGTCTATACCATCTGGAGGAAGGATATCCATCATATTAGATTAGAACATCCATCATTTGGGATCCTAAAAATTATGTTTCTTGCTTTGTTTAAACAGTTGAGGAATGAACATTTTCATTGTGATGTTTGTGAACTTGCAAAATGTAAACGAGTACCATTTCCAATCCAAAATGGAAAAAGTTCTATTCCATTTCATTTGATTCATAATGATATATGGGAACCTTCTATAGTTCCAAATGTGTCTGGCTTGCATTGTTTGTTTCGTCTATTGATGATTGCACTAGGGTTTCTTGAATCTTTTTTTCTCAAATCCAATTTTAGAAACTTGGTTAAGTAGAACTATAAAGCCAAGACAACCTAGTTTAAGAGTCCGTTTTTGGCCTGATTTAACTCCTAGCTCGACACTAAAATGCAGTGCATGCTTCTTGATAAAGTACATGAAATATAGAAACGCACACATGATATATCAATTTTTATCAAGTAAAATGAGCACAGGCTCTCCATTCAAATTATGCTTGATATTCATGTAATACAAAAACAAAAATACAAGAATGCATGCACAAAGAACTTAGAAAAATAGAATGACTGAAATCTTGATTTAATTTTAACCTTTTTAGTTCATTGATCAAAATTAATTTAATCCTAAGTCTTTAGTTTAATTTTTATTAAATAAACACGTTTAGTTAATGAGTTCAAATTTTGGTAATTAGAGGCATCGCAAGGGCTGAGGCACCATTTTTTAAATTGGATTTTTGGTCTTTGTAATCTAAGCTAGCATAGAATCAGTCGTAGGCAGCTCAATCATCAATGTTACAGTGCTGCCATACATCATTTTAGGTCTATATCTTCTAGAGGTTTGATTCCTAAATCACTTGTCCTTCATGATATATTCAGCAGCATCCACATTTCATAATCTATAACATACTTTGAGTCTACACGTTAAAGATACATTTTATCAGCAAATAGTTTACATGTCAAAGATAAATTTTCCTCAATTGTTCCCTCAGTGGAAAAGTCCTCCAACAAAGAATCCTTGACTTGAATGGTTGAACCTGATTGAGCGCATACTAACTTACATGAGACCATGGATTTATATTGGAGAAAATAATAAATAGGTCTCATGGATATGCATGCAGAACTCTAGGACAGATCAAGAGATGGGTTTGTCAAATATGGAGACAAGACAACTGGCGCTTATCAAAAAATATATAGAATGAGAGATCCCACAAATTCTGATCCAGAACAAAGATCCATCTAGCATGTAAAAGATGTTAGAATGCAGCAGATGCTTACTGTTTGTGTTTCCTCTAGATTTGTCAAGGGTCGATTGGGACGATATGTATGATTTTGACGCTTTGCCCACAGCCAAAAACGCTGAAATTGCACAGGTATATGAAACTCCTTAGCAACCTCCTCCTGCATGCAGCATCAAAGTTAGCCTCAATCAAAACACCAAAAATATTAATAACACGACAATTAAGTGATGATACGCCAAATAATGATAATTTTACAAATGTAATATGCCATTGTAACAAAGCCACAAGAACAGCTGCGAATAATTATAGTACAAAACCCACTGATGCAAGGAAGACTTGTGTAAGCTAATGATGCATGGAATAGAGCGTAAACATTAAAAAGACTGCTAAAAAGACTGCTAAAGTCTGTTTTTCGAACACATAGTGAAAAGGTCTGTTTTTCGAACGGATGAGCGTTGGGAACTTCATTAGCCTTTTTAGGAAGTTCCAACTAATGACAGTGTAAGTGTTATAACTAAAGATAGTTAGTTAGTAGTTAATAACTACCTATTAAGTAAAGAAGCCTAAGGCTGGTTGTAAACGAATGACTGGCAGTTGAGAAATTAGTTAAAGTAGTTAAGTAGTTAAAGGCTTGGAGGGAAAGTTAGTTAGCAATGGTTAACCAAGTCTAAGGCTTGGAGGAAAAGTTAGTTAGCAATGGTTAACCAAGTCTACAAATAGCTCAAGAGGCCACTAGAAAAGCCAATAACATTCAGCTCAGTCTTTCTATTCAGTTTAGCTCTGTGTCTTCTTCCTAGCCATTACAGTAAGTCACTTGACACCATGCGAAGTGACCAAGCTGATTGAGCATAATATTGAGACCACAGCATAACAAGGCCAGTGCCCAAACACACATATTCCATTGCAGGCATTTGTTAAGTGACCCAAGCTACCACTGCTTAACAGTAAGCATTTTTAAGCAAGACAGAACTACCTGGAAACCGATTGAAAAGAAAAAAGGTTATTACAAATTCAATCACTGTTTTTTTTTTTTTTTTATTGCATATCATCCAATCCCTACGTGAATTTGTAGTTTTATTTATTTTACTTCCTAGGGGTATTTTAAACTTTATACATTGTAGGGTTAATTAGGGTTTAGGTGTTACTTATTCATTCAGTTGTAATCTTTGTATCTTTAATTAATCAGAATTAAGAGAAGCAATATAATTTTTCTTGTTTTTCGCCCTACAGGTCACAAGTTTCCCAATTTAATATCTAATAAAACACGAAGTCTCAAGGTTGGTTGGTTGCTCCTCCAAAAACTGCTTTGATGAACTCTAAAGAATGCATATTTTATAAAGGTTTACAAGTGTTCATTGTATAATCTAGTTCCTTTTTAACCTAAATTCAACTTGTTTTCGTGTATTTGATCATTTATGGAGTTATGTTGCTTCAGGGTATAATTGACACGGTTATACCCATGAGGAAGAAATCGAGTTTGAGGATGAGCTTAAAAGAGGATTGGATAGAAGAAAATGCAAATGATGGAAATTTACTCATGGTCAGGACCTAATGTAAATCATGGTCGGGACCTGAACCAAGAAGCTGAGAAGGAAAAATCTGGTTTTGTACCTGGTCCGGTGTTATTTATGGCCCAGACCTGAAGCAAGAATCTGAGATACTGAAAGTTGAAAATTTGCGTTTTGCACATGGTCAGGACTTCAGTTTTCACTAGGTCCAGTCTCCGTAAAAATCATGGTCAGGACCTCATTTTCCACTAGGTTTGGACATGAGAAGTAATTAACTTTTTGCAAGTCTGTTTTTTGTATTATTTATTAGACACTATATAATGCTATTGCAGGGTTTTGTACGGATTAGTCTTCATTTTAGGTAGAATAACGAAGGTCCAAGCATCAATAGTTAAGGTTCTTCATTTTCATATGGATTTGATGTAATTCCAAGCCATGAGAGACTATATAATGCTATTGTAGGCTTTTGTACAGATTAGACTTCATTTTAGGTAGAATAACGAGGGTCCAAGCCACCATAGCTAGGGTTCTTCATTTTCATATGGATTTCATGTAATTCCAAGCCATGAGAGGTTAAGATTCTTGGTTCTAGGTATCATATTATACCGGTTTTTGGGCTCTTTGAGGCAACTATTTGGTTAATCTCTTGTGCTTATTGTTATATTGTATAAATTGAATGCTAGGTTTACACAAGTTATTGATTTCTATGATGCTAGTTTTGATTATGTGTAGACGCAAATTATTTTGGTACATGTAATGCATAGCGAATCATTGAGTTAATCATGTGTTTCATAAATTCTTATAAAAAAAACCATTGCATTTTATCAATCCCGTGTTTCTAAAGTTAAATCCTCCATTTTCAATCCACTACTGGTGGGTTGGAGTTGAGTTTTCTTGATTACCTTTGGTTGTGCATGAGATGCCCACTAAGTGTTTGATAAAATGCCTAGTCCACCTCTCCATTAGTTTAATCCATTTTCTTTTTGCAATTTCTAAACTAAATTAGCTCCAAACATCCTCAAAACCATTTCAACTCAATTTCTATTTAGTTAAATTAGCTTAAACAAGCTATCAGTACAAAGAGAGGTTGGTGCGAAATCTGGACTTTCCATGTGGAAATCGACCCCGGACTTGCTGGATATTACTTGGCAACACTTCTACACTTGGGAAAGATTGAACGTTTCAAGTCTCAACATGCTTCTAGTTATTGATAATCCCCACATCATAATTTTGTGATGCATAATTACACCCACCACCTAGAGTCACGCAACCAATTCATTCTGATGAGTTAAATGAACCGCAACGGCAATCTTAGCTCTGTCTCCCCAAGCCCTTTAGCTATGGCAAATCTAATAAGATAGAAGAGGGAGTTTCACTGATAGCTTTAAAGAAATCTATAATATAAAGAAAACATAAAACATTCCACAGACATCCTTATAATGTCATCAAGGAGATGAAATTAATGGAGGCCCTTGAAAATTATTAAGACCATGGAAAGAAGAAATTCATATTTCTAGATCAACAAAATGTAGACTTCTGTATACCCCAAAATCTACAAACTCTAAAAAGCCATTAGCCAAATATATACAATCAAACTTGCAGGGAGTTAAAACAGTATATTAGCAGTTCTTATGTAGTTGGGTTTCTCCTGGCTTTGCTCAGTTTCTGCCTTTTCAAGTATTCTTTTCTCTTCTTTATCATTCTCTCATCTTCATAAATTTTATCTCATGAACACATACATGAAGCATATATCAACTTAGTACCTTGAAAAGGTTAAAAGGCATCTGCTTCTGAATACGGAAACTTCTAACTTTGTCATGATCCACAAGATCAAAATATATATCCGTTCCAATCTGCTCTTCAAGATCTTCATCACGCGCAACCTAAATGCACAACATAACTTTTTAGCATAGAAAGCTTTGCTGGAGATGAACAGATATGCTCAAAATAGCCTGTTTGGAAACAAGGTTGATAGCAGCAACCTTTATAATAGTATAAAGGTGAGCCTCAGCTTTTTCTTTTTTCTTGATCTCCTTTTCTTCTTGCTCTCTCTTCAATCTTTCCTGGGATATGCCATTAAATGTAACCAGGCCACATTCTAAAGAATGTAGGATAGATAAACAAAATTAACAATGCACAATAGCAGCATCTTACCCTAAGATGTTCAGCGATGTCCTTCTCATCCACATTACAAATTATTTTCTCCTTGTCACTTTTGCGTATGTACACCAACATGTATGCATTTGAGTACTTTGTGAATTTAAAGGGAGTATTATTGAATCCAGGGTTTGTCTGAGGTAACTGTTATATTGTAAGTGGGTATTAAAAAAAAAAAAAAACGGTTAAGAGAATAAATTAAGGCAATATGTAAATCAAGATTAGGAATAATCAGAGGACTTCAGAAAACATAGTGAAAACATAACCTCTTCTTCGCCACCATACTGCTCCTCCAAAGCCCTCTTCACATCTTCTTTTGTCACACGTTCATCATCAAATCTATACCTGGACAGCAAATCATACGCTATGGCACAAAGAATGAACTATGGAAGATGAAGTACTAACCACAAAAAGTGGTGCAAGTGCTAACTTATGCACTACAAGTTTTTCATGTGAACTTCATGATTTGATTAGTCTCTAAAAAAATTCTTAATCCTAGTCTTGGATATTTAATGCCTACAATAATAATCAATAAGAATGCAGATTTGACCAGGTTCATAAAATGGAGATATCTACATATCTGATTATGCAAAATCCTTAAATAGAGGTATAGGCCACCAATTACTCTGTGTCAATACTCCCTTAGCCATTTACCTTTACAAGCATAACTTGAAAAGGAGTGTGATCCCAGAACAAAAATATGAAGATAAGACCCAAAAAATGGAGATTCAATGGTCTAACCTGAACTGCGTATACCATTGCAAACAGCTGGTCACATTATACAACAACAGCCAATAACACAACCACCAATGGAACCTTTAGCTCGTGGACTCTGTTTTACAAAGACTACAAAGGCTAGCAAACAAAAAGAACTGCATGACTATTACTGAAACTACCTTTTAAACCATGATTGTGGCAAGCCTGTTGGAATTCTACAAAGGATTGATACTTCTTTTATAGTGACAAGCATACAGAACAAATATAACTATATTTTTAAAATTATTTATTGTCTGAGATCTTCCCAAACCAAAAAGAATGCTATATGCATAGTTATAAAGGAATATCCCCACATTATATCCTAAAGGAGCAAGCTGGTTTATTTATTTATTTATTTATTTCTGGTGGGTAATCAACAGCAAGCTAGTTAACTTAAAAGTTTGCTTTCTTTTTTATTTATGAGTTTAATTATGACAATATCACCAACTAATTGTCAAGGCAGACCAATCATTACAAAAGTTCTGGAAATTGAATGCATACCACTGATCAGAAAGAGTTGGCCTTATAAAGGCGTAATAATGTCCACCATGAACCCCACCACTGTGGACTAAAACACTGCAAACTCAAATGTGCAACAACAAAACAAAATTCAGAAAGAGTTAACCTTACACATGAAAGTATACGAACAAAAATCCCACCATATCAACAGGAACCTGAGGTCCCCCCCCCCCCCAAAAAAAAACCACCAACAAAAAATAAATAATAATACTAATAATAACAATAATTAAATAAAAGGAACCTCTCCTTAACAAAGTTTCCATAAGTATTCTTGAAAATTAATAAAATGGGGCCTCTGAATGAGTTAATTATTATGTAAAATCACTAGAACATGACATTTTATATCTTTCCATATCTTCATTCACAATGCTAATATTCGAAGGAAATTAAAATCCCCCATTCAGAAGCGACAATCAATTAATCACAAAATATAAATATGAATCATAGCACGTAAAGGCCATCATAGAAATAATTAACCAAAATAATTAACCAGCAAATTTTCTAGTGTCAGGGTATACACGAAGTAAATTTTGCAGCTTCAATTCGGATGATAGATCAATATTAAAACCATTCTCAGCTTACAAACCAGCCTTAGGGGTACCGATAAGAATCTATACAAAGGCCATGCCCATGCATTTGATATAGTTCAACAGTGTAGAAAGAAAAACAACGTCCCCATCTTAGCAATGAGCACAATGTAACAAAGACAAAATATTGCTTACCACTGGTTGATTTTACTAATCATAAACTAGTTAACATTAACTAACATTTCCAATACCTGTGAAGAGTATAGAGGTTTCGAATGCTCCTATTGGCTTCAGGTGACAAATACTTGCCATTCTCTCGATCAAGATCAAGTTGCAGAGGGAACTCATAACGATCATTAATCTGTATGACGAGATCAAACGGAAGAATTATATTAAGTATAACAAAATCAATCATATGTTTCCTAAATATTCATTGGTTAAAATCATTCATTTAATTGCTCTCCATATTTGAAGTTATTAGAAGGGGAAAATAAGTTGCCTAAAGCAACTGACAGTGACTTGATAACTCAGCCTTTTACCAGGTCATATGTAGTCTAAAAAAGGGCAGCCTGATGCATGAGGCTCCTGCCTATGCAGAGTCTACAATATATATATGTAGGCCATATATAGTCTACATATACAAAATTGAAAGGCATGACATTATAAAAAGAAGATAAATATGAATTCTTCATGTGTCAGCAACAATAACACATGGATTCCGAAAAAAATGACGTAGCACAGGTAGGGGAGTGTGTTTCGCAGATAACAGAGGATTATGAGACTTGCACAAAGGCAACTGCAATAACTACTTCAAAGGTTATCTCATAGAATAAGGATAAATTTGTACAAAAATGAAAATCAAATGATTCATAAACTAAACCCAAAAAGAATGGTATAAGACCATATTCAAACATAAAGTAATCATTTCATCATACTTCATTTCACTAAAAACAAATTTAGAGAGATAAGGCTCATTATTCAAATCAAATTTACCTACAAAAAGATACAACAAGACATTAATAAAATACAAGGGATCACCAATGGATTGATGCAGGTAATTAAAGAATAGAAGAATGAAACTTCAAGCTAAAATAAAAACTTGAGAATCCTCAAAATATTTTCTATCTCATACACATAGAAGCACACTGATGTCCATATCATCCCACCTACAGCATGCCTTTATCACAAGTTAGAACTCCTCTGTCCTTTATATCAGCCAAAATTTAGTGCAAGTTTCAAGACTTGTCCTGTTGGTATCTTGTTCTTTTTTTGAAAAAAATAAGTAAGATTTTATTCAAAAGAGTAGAAAACTATCTAAGCATCAATGAGATGCTTATATAGAACAGCTAATACAATTGAACCCAAGCACCCTAAGTACAACTTATATGATCAAGGAAATTCAAGAAAGAGGGTAAATCTAACTCCCTTCCATCCTTTGCCCAACCGTAAAAGCTAGTAAGAAAATAACTCTTGATTTTCAAGATAGGCTTGCTATCATCTTCAAAAATCCTTTGATTCCTCTCCTTCCAAATCATCCAAAACACACAAAAGGGTACCAAATTCCATGCAGATCGTTTATGCTTGCCTAAGGGCTGACCCCACCATGCCAAGAGAAAATCTCTGAGGGATTTTGGGAAGCACAAGTGAACTCTGAAACATGAGAGAATCAACCCCCACAACTCAGCTGCCCAAATACAATGTAGGAAAAGATGATCAATAGACTCCTCCAGACTTAAACATAAGGTGCAGCGGTTAACAATGTGGTGTCCTCGGTGCTTGAGATTATCCAATGTTAGAACTTTCCCTTTGGTAGCACACCAAGAAAAAAAGAGGACACGAGTAGGAACAGCATTTTTCCAAAGCATTTGCCAAGGATAAATGTCCCTATCCTCTCCAAGAAGGAACCAATAGAAGGACTTGACAGAGAAGGTTAGTTTTTTAGACTCCTTCCATACCAAAGAGTCTTCAGTCTCTTCCAAATTAATATCATCAAGCAGTTCCATAAGTGACAAATAGGTTTCCAATTCCCAATCATTCAAATTCCTTCGAAGTATCACAGACCATGTGCGATGTCTACCCATTCCAATGCTATAGTCTTTGACAAAAGCATCCTTGTTAACTGCGAGAGCAAAGATCTCAGGAAAAAGATCAGATAATCTACCAACATTTAGCAAATCATGCGTCCAAAATAAAAGCCCATCACCTCTGCCCAACTTCCAGGAGATACAGCTAGCAAACTTCATCCAATTTTTCTTTATACCTTTCCATAAACCTGCCCCTAAAGAATTAGGACCCTCGGCAGTACACCAGCCACCCTTTTCTTCCCCACATTTAATCACAATGACTTTCCTCCAAAGTCTGTTATTATCCTGAGAAATTCTCCAAAACCATTTACCAAGTAATGCTTCATTATGCAGAAACAACTGCCTAATTCCGAGGCCCCCTGAAACTATTGGAGAGCAAACTGACTTCCAATTTACCAGGCTATGCTTGAAGACTCCATCACATTTACCCCAAAGAAAGTTCCTTTGCATTTTTTCCATTTCTTTGATGATTGATACAGGGGCCTTAAAAAGGGAGAGAAAATAGGTAGGTAGACTAGAGAGCACACTCTTGATTAGTGTGACTTGAGCCCCCTTGGAAAGGTATCTCATCTTCCATATAGCTAGCCTATTTCTGCATTTCTCCAGAACAGGCTCCCATACCATTGTGGACTTTGATTGAGCTCCCAAAGACAAACCTAAATAGGTAGTTGGAAAGGTGCCTTTTTTACATCCCAAGACTTTTGCCATATCACCTAGAGAAGTATCGTCTCCAACTGAAATTACTTCTAACTTACTCAAATTAATCTTCAAACTAGTGACAGCCTCAAATCCCAGAAGCGTACAGTGTAGATGTCCCAATTGCAACATTTCAGCTCCACAAAATACTATACAATCATCGGCGAATAGGAGGTGTAAAATGTTAATTGAATCTCTTTCTCTATTTCTGACCGAGAAGCCCTCAATCAGTCCAGCATCTTCCACTTTCTGCAACATTCAACTAAGAACTTTCATGATGATTATAAATAAAAAAGGGGAGAGAGGATCACCTTGTCTTAATCCTCTTGACGAAGCAAAGAATCCTTCCAGAGAGCCATTAATCAAAACTGAGAACTGAGGGGTTGAAATACACCAGTGAATCCACCTGCACCATTTTTGTCCAAAACCCATTCTTTTCATCAAGTAAAACAAGCAGCTCCAATTAACATGATCGAAAGCTTTCTCAGTATCTAATTTGCAGACAATTCCATCCTCCTTTCTCTTAACCTTTGAATCAATAACTTCATTAGCAACTAAGACAGCATCCAGAATTTGTCTACCACCACTAAATGCATTTTGGGAAACAGAGATAATAGAGTCAAGAATTTTACGCAGCCTGGCAGCAAGCACTTTAGCTATCAGCTTGTAAACAGCTCCAACTAAGCTGATTGGCCTGAAGTCTTTAACATCTACAGCACCATGCTTCTTAGGAATTAAAGCTATAAAAGTGGAATTTAAGCTTCTAACAAATCTACAACTGTCGTGGAATTCTGCAAATACCAACAGAATATCCTCCTTGAGAACATTCCAGCATTTCTGAAAGAAAGCAATGGTCCAGCCATCTGGACGAGGAGCTTTATCTCCATTAAGATCTTTAAAGGCCTTAAAAATCTCAGCTCCAGTGAACGGTAGTTCAAGGCTCTTAGCTTTCAAGGAACTGATCTGAGAAAAATTTAACTCAACAACTTTGGGTCGCCAAGTAGTCTGCTCTTTGAATAGCTGCTTGTAATAATTCAGAATACCATTCTTTATGAGCTCCTGGTCTTCTGTTATAGAGCCATTAACTCTAAGTTGTTCGATCCAATTTTTCCTCCTGTTAGCTGAAGCTATTTTATGAAAAAACTGTGTTTCTCTCTCCCTCTTTCAACAATTTGATTCTTGATTTTTGCCTCCAACTGGTTTCTTCCATTTTAATCAACTTGTTCAGCTCATCAATCTTGGCTTTTCTGTGGAGTAATTCTTGATCAGAGAGTCTTCTTGAGTCATCAGTCGAGTCTAGTTGCTGAATTTCCTTCACAAGCTACAGTTTTTGAGTCTCTAATCTCCCAAATACCTCCAAATTCCATCTTTTCAAATCATTCTTCAGACATTTGAGTTTCTGAGACATTACATAACTGGCACTTCCATAAAAGTTGTATCCTTGCCACCAAGTAGCAATCAAATCAGTGAAACCTTCAACCTGCAGCCACATATTCTCAAATCTAAAAGGTTTGGGCCCACTTTTTAATCCTCCCCCATCCAATAACAGTGGGTAATGTTCAGATATTAGACGAGGCATAGGTTTTTGGAAAACCCCAGGAAATAAGTCCTCCTAGCCATTAGACACTAAAAATCTGTCAATTTTGGACTTACTTCGGCTGTTACTCCAAGTGCATTTGCAACCTTTCAATGGCAGATCGATACATTCTAACTCATTAATGAAATCTGAGAATAGTTGCATCTGTTTGGATCTTCTGCTGCAGTTCCATTTATCTTCTGTGCACTTAACCATGTTAAAATCACCACCTAGACACCAAGGAGACTGCCAACGAAAGGCAGCAGCTCCAATTTCCTCCAGGAAATTAATCTTTAGTTTGCTATCCACCGAACCGTAGACTCCAGTGAAGGACCAAGTGATGTCCTCCCCAACATGATTAAATAAACATGAGACTGAGTAAATCCCAATTTCATACTCTATCAGATTCAGTCGCCTGTTGTCCCACATCAACAAAATTCCACCGGAGGCCCCTATTGCATCCACGGCTTTCCATTTGTACCAAACATCTCCCCATAATGATCTAATTATATTCTCATTAATTTCTCCTAACTTGGTTTCCTGTAAACAAACAATATCTGGGCTCCATTTTCTGAGGGAGTTCTTGATCAACAACATTTTCGGCATACCGCAACAGCCTCTCACAATCCAACTTAGAATTTTGGGCTTCATTTAAAACAAATGGGTAATGATTCACCAGATTGTAATCCTCCAAATTTCTGGTTCTGCCCTTTTTTATCATACGAAATTGACCACTGTAAATTCTTGAGCTCCCTAGAACCTCTTCTAGAGTAAACAGCTATTTTTTTTCCTTCCTTACTCATGTGAATTCCTCTCTTCTCTTCAATGGATTTAAGAAGCTCCAAGATCTCATCTTCGAATCCCTCACTTGAAATTCCCAAAATCTTCTTAAATGATTTCATGCGATTAATCACCCATTTAGAAATCTTCCCCTGATCAGATCCACAATCCCCCAGCAGCAAAGTTTCAGTAGTGCAGTTCCAATCCTCAGGTCCATATGAAGCTAAGGGTAAGCAGTCGATAATTTCATCTGTTTCACAGTCATTAACATTCATGAGAGCTTGAAAATTCTCTAACCTGAAGTCATTTTTAGTTTCAAAACTACTTTCTGATTGATAGTCAAAGCCAAAATCAGACTCTATGTTCTCTTTCTCACCACTTGAGATATCTCCCACTATCTGGTCTTCCCTGAAAGGTATAGTTATGGCCGAGGAATCTTTAAATTCTCCCCGACTGTAGGCAGAATAATCCTTAAATTTCTCAACCAATTCATGCATTAAATCTGTTGATTCTGTTTCAGCTACAGCATTAATAATCTGATCCTTTTTAAATTTCATGTCCGATGAACCATTCAAGGATTTTAATGAATTTAATGGTTTAAATCTATTGAATGAAGGTTGGCCCTCATTAATAGAAGCTGAGATGTGACCTTTCATATGATCTGCCTTTTTGTCACCTACTTTAATCCATTGAACTTTCCCATCTTTCCGATTTGATTTATTGCTTCTCTTCTGGTTCCCAAGACCATTGAATTTCCTATCTCTTTGTCTTCCAAGTGCATGAACATTCATCGAGGATGTGACCTTTCCACGCGCCACCCCCTTCCTCATCTCCGGTGACCGGCGACCACCAAACTTATTATTTTGGTTGGTAATCCAATCCACCCAAGGGCTATGATCAACCCAAATGGGGCAATCATACAGAGTGCTTCCAACTCTAATCTTGACCGAGGCTGGAATATTCCTTCCATGGCCCTTAATTCTCAGTTTAACCCACTTCAAGTGAGATTGCAAGATGGTTTCTTCAGCTGTTTCCAAGTAACCTCCACAATAGTCTCCTATACTTTTGAATATTCCTTTGTCCCAAAGGAAAATAGGCAATCCTATTACTCGAATCCAAGTGGAGTGTTGATCCCAGTCGCTTCTGTTGTAGCAGCTCCAGCTATGCCAATTATCCAAAAATAGTGGCATTCCATTGAGTATATGTTTACCAATTTTCTCCTCTACTAACTCCTTGGATGGAAAGATCAACAAAAATTTTTCTTAGTCAATTTCTTTAATTTCAACGCCCCTAGGAATTCTCTATCTTCTGTCGACCCATTTCTTGACATCTACAGGGTTCTCGATTCCTTGCTTTAAGCCACCAATGCAGCCAAAGCTGCCAATTAAGCATCTGGACATTAGAAAACTTCTCTTCACTGCATCCTCATAATTAACTATCACATATTTCTCCCTTCCATCAAAGATTGAGCTTCGTAAATCAGAGAACTCCCATTTAGAATACTTGCTGCTTGCAGGTATGATTTTTCCCGAGGGACAGTGGTTGTAGTCCTCCTATTCCATTCTCTCAGTGTTGAAACTACCTCCATCTTCAGAGGAAGATTCCTCTTAAAAGTTAGATTTTCTGCTTTCTCTCTCTGAACAAAATTGGACAATAAATCTGCGAAAAAAACCCAACTTTGCCCAGCAGCTATCTTAGGAATACACATCTATCTTCTACCATATGGAGCAAACAGACGAAGCTCCATTTTTCTAACAGGATCGACCTTGATCCTGGTACAAATCAGGGTCCTACGACCTCCCCGAAAGCATCCCAATTGTTGAATACCACCAGGCCTCCTTTTCTCTTTCCAGCACATCGATTGCAGCCATTTAATCTCTTCTTCATAAAGGGCTAAAACTTTAACATAACCCCTTCCTCTTTCAATCAACCTTATTACTCCATTTCCTCTAAAATCATCTTCTACATCTATCGTGACCTTTTCCGTATGAAAAGATCGTCTGAGTTTTCTATCAAAAGGGTGTTTTCCGACTAGACTCATGATCTCTACCAGTCAAATTTCTAAATTGGTGCACGTTAGCAAGGTACCCTTAACATGCACCAAGAGCATTTTTTAAGGACTCTTATTGATTTCCTCATAAACTAATACTTATGCATAACTTTGCCCCTGTTGGTATCTTGTTCTTAATATCTGTTCTAACTTGTTCAACAAAGGAGAGAGAACACTTTAAATATATATATATAGACCATAGTTACCTAATTCGTTAACCACCCTTCCGACCCTCGAACCAGATCGTGCGATCCCAATTTGGGTGCGTTCACGATCCAAATCACAAATATTGACGATCCACTTTCATGATAGGAGAACGAGTAGCTGAGATGAGAAAAAAACGAGTTTCGACTTGAAATCGTTGTCAACGAAGTCGTAATTGGCCTTCATTGGAGTTGGTCCAAGAAAGAATTCTACAACTTCTTTTGATTTTTATGTCAAGATTAGGTCCAACTTCTTTTCTTTCATTTTTTCAAGTCAAGATAATTAATTTGTGTTTTTTTTTTGTTCCAACCACAAAAGACTCTACGAATTTTCTTTATTTTTTCAAATCAAAACAAGAGACATCGTAACTTCCTAGTATAAATCTACAACTTCCTTCCAAAAAAGGACTCTACAGCTTCTTTCCTTCCATTTTTTCAAGTCAAGATAATTAATTTGTGTTTTTTTGTTCCAACCAAAGAGGATTTTATGAATTTCCTTTACTTTTTCAAACCAAAACATAATTCTACTGTTAAACACTACACATATTTTATAATATGCATAATGTATATTGCATATATTGCTACATATTAAACCAAATAAAAATTTAAAGCGAATTGCAATTCGAAATAGCGTCCCAACTAAGTATACCCTTCCATCG
Organism: Vitellaria paradoxa; assembly: GCA_019916065.1. Lineage (NCBI taxonomy): Eukaryota > Viridiplantae > Streptophyta > Magnoliopsida > Ericales > Sapotaceae > Vitellaria > Vitellaria paradoxa. The sequence continues at coordinate 12,099,693 of CM034238.1, forward strand.
TACCGTGTACCGGTCAAGGTACCGTATTGCGAATCCGTACCCGTACCACGTACCAAATCGACCCGCGAACTTGGTAACTCTGACATAGACACACATGCATTAAGGAATAATTATATCAACAAATCCCATAGAACACATTCAGTTGCCTGAGTTTGGATTGAGCACCTCAAGCATACAACTTAGGTTATGAAGTCATCTGATTAAATCTTATGTTAAGTGCAAACATTGCCCCCCCCCCTTTTCTTTCAAAAAATAAAAAATAAAAAAGGTCCAAATGCTATAGGTATTGAATCAAATTTCACCATGGGCATTGTCTATTTTGTCTGGAAAACATCCCCTTAAAAAATCCAATGTAAACCAGTTCAAAAGCTACAGGTCTCTTTGTAATTTTACAATGCACATCAACTGCTTATTTTGTCCAGGCAAACATTCCATTAAAAAGATCCAAAATTAGCCTAGTTCAAAAGACATGAGTTCCTTGTCTAAACATTAAGTGCACCACCAATTTACCATAAGAACAATGCAATATAATGCACAAGCATGTGCATTCATACAAAATAACAGCTTTTTATAGATAACCCAAAATAGCAATTGTAATGCCACTTATCGTTGTGCCAAATCAATTGCTTAAGTCTCTCAAATGAAAAAATAACAAGATCGCTACAAAATTCCATTATTTTCTGCACTAATTGCCCGATTCACAACCTTTAATGCTGGATTTACCTGATTCTACAGTTCCAGTAATCTTAACTTTGCCAAACCATTCAGGGCTCTAGAAATCACTGTCATGATAATGTTGAAACATGATTTGTTTAGATTTTGAAAACACGTGTATACATACATATTTTGATAACCAAAGGAATTGCACCAGGCAAATCGTTGGCTTCTTTTAGGTGTAAATCCCAGGAGCTTGCAATACCTCCACCCACCTAAACAGCCGGAAAAGCAGTGGTCCTCGAGGAATAATAGCACTCAATAGAGATTGAACCCGAGACTCCATGTGTTTGGCACTTAACATCAACTCGTCAACCACTTGAGCTACCCTTGGAAATTCCCCCCCCCCCCCCGCCCCGAAAAAAAAAAGTGCGTGCGCGTAAAGAGCATCACTTACTCTTACTCAATTCAACAATTCAACAAAGCCTCAGTCCCAAACTATTTGTGGTCGGTTACACAAATCCTCTTCCTCTATTCATTTCTACTACAAGTTATGATTTCTATGAGATTATATGAAATTAGACCTCTCTTCACAATTTCGATGTAATCTTAGGTCTATCTGTTATCTCTTTACCCCTTCTACTTGGATTCACTCACTATTCCTTATTAATGTATCTCTAAATTTATGTTCAACATGACCAAACCATCTTAAACGATCTTCCCTCAACTTCTCTTCTATTTGTGCCATTTGAATTTCTTTCAAATATATTCATTCCATATCCAATCTTTTCTTTGTATTATCACACATCCACTATAGCATTTTAATTTCCATTACACTCCTCTTTTGAGAGCATCACTTGAATGTATTTTTATTTGTCCTCAATGGGCATTTTTGTACTTAGCTATCAATATAAATACAAAGCTAAAGAAGATGCTAATTTTGGTTCTTTTCTCATAAGCCATATTTTGTTTTTCCATTTCTCTATTTTGCTGCTCCTTTTGTCCTTTCCTTCCAATCTATATAGATTTAACATAAACCCACAACCAAAAAAAAATCTAGAACACGTATCTTTTTCTGTTTAAGAATCCATTTGTTTCACCATGAAGTATTTTTGGGAAAAACAATTTCCTAATTTTCCAGCGTTTGGTTGTGTGAGACACAAAAAATCTTTTCCTGTGAAAAACATTTTCCAACTTTCTTTCTTTCTTTTTTTTTATTTTTTTATAAATACATTGACAGCAAGTTATTTAAAATCTATAAATCATTTTATAAGTGTCATGGATCCAAATCATGGATACAGAAAGCACCATCTCTTTCTTCTCCTTTTCAAACTGATTAATCCCTTTGTCTCCAACTAATTCTCTTGCCACCACAAGAGCTCCAGCTGCCACTACCATAGCCTTCCACCCCACTGCTTCTAGACCATCTTTGTCACTTCTCACCTCGTCCTCCTCTTCTTCCACTCCCTTTGCCTCCACATCTTCTTCATTCTCATTCTCCACCTCTTCCTTCAACTATTCTTCCACTTCTTGGATTCATCATCACACTCTGCTGGTGCTGGCAACCACCACTTCCAGCTTCCACAACATTTACAGTCTAAAAGTATCCCAAATCGAATCCTCCTCCAACCTACCTCTCATCATCAACAACCAATTCTGATACTTGCAACTTTTTCCCAAAGATAGCATATAGTCCCCTAACTTGTTTTATGAACATTCTAGATTGACGTTGCTTATTTTGGCTTACTTTTTCTTATAAAATTTATGGGGTTGGTTTTGAGTGAATGAACTTGTTCTGTTGTGTCATTTTGGTTTGAAGGGCTTGATATATATATTAAGTTTTTTATTTAGTTTTTGATGGGTATGGAGCAGAAATGGTTTTTTGAACTGCTTACCTTCACCATAGTGTCCCGCATGAAATCATATTCAAACCGCTTCAGTTGAAGTTGAAGGACAGGAGGAAAATCAGTAAACAATACACCCTTTTTTGCATCCTGAAATGGTCAAACAGCATCCAAGATTCAATCAATTGATAACAAGAAAGAATAGCACAAAAATTGAGCAAAATCAAATGTTAGAAGAAAAATACAAATGTAAAGCTTTCATGCAAAAACTTGATGAACCACAAGATAAATTGGATAGCAGGAACTCAACTAAAAGTGCAGCTCCCCGATAAATGGATTCCCCCCCCCCCCCCCCCAAAAAAAAAAAAAACAAAAGAAAAAGAAAAAGCAAAAGTAAACTCACTAAGAAGCACAGATACAAACACAAGATATGGACATGGTACAGTTATATCCAGCAATTTTGAAAATATGGAACTGCTAGGAATATGACCCAAAAAAAAAAAATCACTTTTTTATATTGTTATTAGTTATATGTGTGAATATAATATACACAAGAAAATTAAATCAATAAATCAATACATAATTGAACATATATAAACATTTTTATTTATGAATTAACTAATCTTATTAAAAGGCATTACAGGAATGGCATCCATGGATATAAAAGAAACATCTCCCAAACTATGTAATTGCATGTTCAACAAAGTTCAATAAAGAGTATCCATTTCTGTAATTGCATGTTCAACAAAGTTCAATAAAGAGTATCCATTTCTGTACCCCGCAAAACCCAGTTATACAAGCTAGAAAAAATAGAACTTTTCAATTTATGTACAGGCATCTCAATGCCTTGGAATATTCTCCAATTTCTTTCTACTCAAAAAATGTGCCTAATTGCCAAGCTTTCCTCCTTAAACTCAACTTGCATCCCCACCAATACATGAACAGATTCTTTACATCTCTGTGAAAGCACCAATTTACCCCAAAACCAGTCAAAATCTTCACTTGCAGTGTATGATATTGATTCTGCCTGCACTTTACACTAGCAACATCTATTCACAAGAACATGCCCTCTAAATTGAAGATTATTCAAGGTTAGGATTCAACGAATGCCGCACCAAACAAAAAAAAAAAAAACGAAGGCTACTTTTGGAGTCACCCCTGCCCTCCATAATTTAACACAGGTGAAATCCACCACCCCTCTTCCCACTGAAGCCCTATAATGAAAATTCACTTCAAACACCTCTTTCCTTGAAATCTCCCATACCACTAAATCCTCTCCCTCCCCAATCTTTCCGTCCTGTAGCATTTTCAAGAAATCAGTAAATCTCCCCACTTCCCAATCAAATAAATTACTCCACAGTGTTACATTTCACCCCCTAACTTGCCATTGTACTTCCAAGCACTTCACTACTAATGTGTTCTTGTCACTTGCTAAATTATATATGCCTAGAAACAACTCAATATGTCTCCCTTCTTCCTTCTACCTAAATCTCCAAAAATTAATTATTTCCCCTCTACCCACTTGCCATAACAAATGCTCTTTTAAACCTTCTAATTTCTTCCTTATGCCTTAACATAAGCTCGTCTCCTTTGAATTAGCACTGCTCATCGAGCTCCACCCTTCCCAGTCACTTCCAGACTTGGATGAAATGACCTTCCTCCATAGACTCCCACTTTCTTTAGTAAATCTCCACAACCACTTTCCCATCAATGCCTCTTTAATTTTTCTTAGGTCTTTAAACCCTAAGCCTCCCTCTGACATAGGACAACAAAATGTCTTCCAATCCACCAAGTGGTATTTAAACCCATCCCCTATACCTTCCCACAAAAAATCCCTCTGAATTTTGTAATGTGATTGACCACCACTATTGGCATTGCGATCATAGAGATAAAATACACTGGTAAGTTCAACAAGGTTCTCTTAGTAAGTATCACTCTAGCCCCTTTTGCTAGATACTTTTGCTTCCACCCTATTAGTTTGTTCTGAAATCTACCAATTACCCTTTCCCACACATTTTGTAGACCCAAATAATCAGAAAGCAACCTTCCTATTTGGCATCCCAAGACCGCCGCTAAGACATCAACATTCTACACCTCCCCAATAGAAATAACCTTCAATTTTCCGAGGTTAATCTTCAAACCTGACATAGCCTCAATGCATAATAGGATGCACCTCAAGTGACCCAACTTTACAGCCTTTGCCCGTTGAACACAATTAAATCACACGCAAGTAAAACATGTAACACCTCCAAAATATCCTGGCCTCTGCACCGAACTGTAAAAACCTCGATGTAACCCCCGCCACTGCCCTCCCCATCACCAAAATACAAGAGAGGGGACAACAAAACCCCCTCTCGACGACTTGAAAAAACCTTCCAGGGATCCATTTCCTAACACCGAGAATTTTACATTAGAAATGCAGCTTTGAACACGTCTAAACAAAACAAATCATTTTTATATATCTTTATTAGTTATATATGTGAATATAATATCCACAAGACAACTAAATCAATAATTCAATACGTAGTTGAACATATATAAACATAACAAAACAAAAGATAGAATATTTTATGATTCTAGGGATTTTGACTTTTCAAATTTAGGCTTGTCTTAATAATATGTTCAAATAAAAAGTGATCAAATAATTGGATACGCCAAAACACATATTACAAACAATCCAAAAAATGTGTGTCTCTACGGGTAGGATACGGATAATCCACCCATTTTTAAAACATTTGTGCTTCACAGGTAACTCAAAATAAGTTCTCCAGATATTCAAAGATCATTTATTCCTTAAACTTGAAGTGAAGCACCAATTGGCAAAATAAGAGTGTCAACAGACCTGCAAACCATACTGCTCCGCATGATATTTGTTATCACCCTCAAGACGCTCAACCTCAACATACTTATCAAAAGATGCATAGACATCACGGCAACCTTTGACATCGAGCTGAAGGTCTTCCATCCACAAACATATAAAACTCATAAATACACAAGCAGAAGAACAACCATAGAGGTTTTAGACAGACATTTTGGATGTAAAGCAACTACCATAGAATGACTCCTTTCTAGTAGATTTATAATCCACATTGATGCATTCTATGTAGTTCATATGATGCCCTTCGAATAACTGCTGTATGGTACCCTCCACAACAGTTCCCTGGTGCAGTATATAGCATCAATCAGAGCTAAAATAACTGCCACAGTTTAGACAAACTGACAAGGGGCTCTTAAGTCATAACTTTTAAGGATTTTGTACCTTCATTTTGTCTTCAAGCTTTTCACTGAGTACCCTATTAAGTTCTTGCACGTCATGCTGCATGAAAGAGTCATATGTGTCCCATCCAAAGGATTTGGTAAGCTCTTTTGTTGCAACACTGTTGTCGCTATACTGGAGCTTGTAAAATAAACTCTGCAGAGCCAGAGGGATGCTAGCAGATGGCATATCATTCTCAGTTGTGGGCATGTGATACACAGCCTAGATACAAAATCGAACTCATTATCTTCTGTTCTCATTAATTCCAAGCAAAGAACTCATAATCAGCAAGAGGCAAAGTTGGAACACAACACCTAACCTTCCTGAAGTAAGGAATGTGATATAGGGTCTGGAGGAGAGAGTTCATGTAACAAGTAGCTCCTTGGTTTTTCAGTCCAACAAAACCAGTCTCCTTCTTTGAGTCATATGTCCAATAATCGACAATCCTACGAACAGCAACCTCAGCTTCAACTATACATGTATCACTCACAAGATAACCTCTAGCAGGATCATAAAGTTCACCAAGAGGCATAAAAGATGTGAAACCCCAATCACTTTCTCGGGCATTGAACTGGTGTTGTGTGTCTGGAGAATGAAACAGAAAATGTTAACATAAAATCTAAAATACAATCAAATTTGAGTCTGCTTATTTTTGTCAGTAAGTTACCAAGGAGACAACAGAAGTCAACATATGGAATATTATTTTGCGCTCAAATATTAACCAATTGGAACTTGATAGTCTTACAAGCCTTCTAGGGAGATTGTGTTCTTTCAAGATTAGTGAAGGCAAAGATGGCTTCAGATGGAAAATCACTAAATCGGGTAGATTTGAGGTCAAATCATATTATAATGCTCTGGTTGGAAGAAGAGATTGTAGATTCACATTGAAATGTGTCTGAGAACACGGAGCTCCTTCAAAGATAACTTTTTTTGTTTGGTATTCATTAAAAGAATGTAAATTGGTGTTTCCTTTGTAAGGACAATGACAAAATCATAAATCAGCTTTTTTTATTCATTGTTCATGGACAGAGGAGTTATGGAACTTGATTTCATCAAGCTTTGGAGTAGATTGGAGTTCCTTTGGCAGGCAAAGCTAGCCTTACAGGCTTAGCAGAAAGCTCAAATTAATAAGAGGAAAGCACGGCAGCTCATTCCGTTTTGCATAAGTTGGTTAATTTGGTCAAGAAGAAATTGAAGAACATTTCAAGACCTTGAGAGGCAGTACGTAGTATTTTGCAGTATTTAAAGGGTGCCCCTGGTCCTAGTTCGCTCTATCGTGCGTAGGGGTGAAAACAAATCACGCTATTCAAGCTGAACTCGAAAAAAACTCGGCTCAGGACTAAAACGAGCTCGAAGAGCTTGATTTATGCCTCGTTTAGATTCGAGCTTTCGAGAGCTTGAGCTCGAGCCTAGAAAAGCTCGGCTCAAAAGCTGGCAAGTAGGTTCGATAAAATAATATATTTTTTAATAATATTTTTATATTTTTTATAATATTTTTATTATATTTTTACAATATGTTATTTAATATATTTTAAATCAAAACGACATCGTTTTGGTTTAATTTGAGCTATCCGCGAGCCGAACGCAAGTCCAAATCTTCTTTATCGAGCCGAACTCAAGCCCAAATCTTCTTTATCAAGCCAAACTCGAGCCCATATAAACGTGCGAATCGAGCTCAAGCTCGGTTCAAAAAGCTCAAGCCGAACTCGAATAAGTTAAAGCTCGGCTCGTTTCCACCCCTAATCGTGCTACCTCTCCCCTTACTGTGTCAAGATTTACTATGCTAATTAGGCTAATAGTCGAGTAAATCGTCGTTCTACATCTGGTTATTGTACATTTGTCAATAATAATCTTGTCACCAGGCAGAGTAAAAACCAAAATATTATAGATCGTTCTAGTGCGTCCTATGGCTCACACAGCGTCTACGATGCTTTGGGTTCACTCCCTATTTCCAGATTTGGGTTTTGATATCCCTAGTCTGATGCCAATGTATTGTGATAATCAAGTAGCCATTTTCATTACTAATAATCCCATATTTCATGAGCACACAAAGCACATTGAAGTAAATTATCGTTTTATTCGAGACTACTTGTTGCGATGATCACCGCACTTCATATGTTCGCTTTGAGTCTCAGCTGGGTGATATTCTGACTAAGCCATTACCTACGAACTCATTTCATGACTTCTTATACAAGACGGGCATGTTTGATTTGTATGTTCTAGCTTGAGGGGGATATTAGAGTTTATTATGCTTATTATGTTTTCTCATTATCATTAAGGGTATTTTTGTATTTTGGGTGTCTTTGTCTTCAATATAAATACAACATTGGGTTAAGGAGCTGATTACAACCCTTTAATCCTCTCCTAAACATCTCTAATATTCTCTCTTACTATTTCTCTTCTTTTTAATAAAACTATTTTTAGTCTACAACTCTTAACTAAGAGTGTTTAGTCTAATATGCCTATTTACGATCCGTCCATTTTTCAGATTCCAATTGCAGTAGAGAAGACTCTTAAGAATATGCAAAGAGATTCTTTATGGGAGGGTTGTGATGGTGAATTCAAGTCCATTTAGCAAATTGGGATTGGGTATGTTGTCCCACTGCTGAGGGTGGAATAAGCATTTGCAAGATCAAGAAATTCAATTACCAGGTGCTTGGGAAATAGTTGTGGAGGTTTAGTTGTGTGTGTGTGTGTGTGTGTGCGCGCGCGCGCGCGCGCGCGTGAGAGAGAGAGAGAGAGAGAGATTGTGGAGAAAGGTGATTGCGACTAAGTATGGGGTGGAGTGGGGAGATTGGGCGACCAAAAAAGTGAAGGGAACTCATGGAAGGGGCCTTTGGAGATACATAAGGTCTCAATGGGAGAATTTTAAAGAGTGTTGTTTGATAAAGGTGGGGAGAGGCATCTAGGTCAAATTCTGGAGCGATGTTTGGATCAAGAGAATTTGCTTGAAGGAGAATTCCCTACTATTTTTATTATACCAGTAAATAAGATGGCAACCATTCAGGAGCATATGAAGATGGAGGGTGGGCAGGCAATGTGGAATTTGTGCCTTCAAAGAGGATTGCCGGATTGGGAAATAGAAGAATACGAAGGACTACTCAGAGTGCTTTATTTCCAAAAAATTGGGCCAAGGGGAGGACGGGTTAATCTAGAAATACTACAATTTAGGTTTGTTCAAGGTAAAATAACATTTCAAGGTGTTGGTTGGGAGAGGGATGACAGAATTCCCCTTGAAATTCATTTGGAAGTCAAGGGCTCCTCCAAAAGTTGCCTTTTTCGTTGGGTGTTTGATCCATGGTAAGACTTTGACCATTGACAACTTGATTAAAAGAAGATAAATCATTGTTAACCGCTACGTTACTCGGACCCTCCATTTTAGGGTGAAATACCAATGTTGTGACATGGCATCGACATCTATGTGGGATCCATGTCGAATATGGTGAAATTTTTTTAGACACGTTTGATTTTAGAGGAGATGAATATTGGATTTAAGAAATTTTTTAGACAACCTGTGACTCCAAACTCTTTTAGTCTTTCATATTATAAAAAGATAAAAATACGAAATTGGTTTTTATAATTTACTTTATGAGTGAATTTTTATTTGTAAATTTATTTTTATTTTAATTATTGTCGTTGATTTATGATACAATGTTGTTACAACCCCAAAAAAAAAAAAGGCATCTATCTCCTCCTTATTTGTATATAAATTACTTACACTTATACATATAATATTGTTTTATGTGTCATATCTCCATACCCCTATCCAAAATTTGGACCCTTTTTCAGCTGAGTTCATGTACTCTAAAATATAGTTAATAAGTGAATCTGACATCTGGATATGTATCTGAGTCCGACACCTATACTCGAGTCTGAGCAAAATAGGTTAACTGTGTTGTTTATGCAAAGGAGAGGGTGAATCAATTGATCATATTTTTGTGCATTGCTCTTGGTCAAAGGAATTATAGAAGTTAGTGCTTTCATGTTATAGCATGAGTTGGGTGTTTCTAAAGAAAGCCAAACACGTTTTTTAAGTCTTAGTAAGGAGTGAAGGTCCCAAAGAGAGAGAAAAAATGACGGAAACTTATACCTTTTTGTATAGCTTGGTTGATTTGGGGAGTGAGAAATAAAATAAAGTTTTGTGATATAGAACCTCCATTGTTTAGGGTAAAAGGTAGATTTTTGTTTATCTTCTATAGATGGCTAACGTGTGGTTATGATCCAGATCTTTTGAGCACACCGGATTTGTCATTGGCCTGTTGGCTTGTTCTTTTGGGTGGCGTCTCCTTGATACCTTTCAATAAATTCTTTATTAATTATCAACCAAAAAGAAAAAAAAAATGGTTGTTGGAGAAAATCATAGGTAACATCATTCAGTTATGGTTATTAATATAATCATAAAATACATAAATATAGCAAAATCCACTCAATAAAAACTCAGTTTTTATATTAATTTGAAAATCTAGATTAGAATACTGCCCTCAAAATAAATGCAGAACATAGGTGAATAAGGTACCTTTTCTCACTGAGTACTTATTATGAATTTGATTCACTACAGCCAAGCTGAATTGTGCATATCTACTCCACCCATAAGGTAAACTTGCTGAATCTGCAACATCCAAATACATGGACAAATGGTCGACATTGTTTCCTTTTGGAAAAATGAGAATACGCCTGCCCAGGCACATAGGTTGATTAGCCCCGGATGCAAAACGAAAACAATATAACTGATCAGGGTGAGAATGTGGAAGATACCATTTATAACCACCAACTACAAAAATTTCTGAGTAGAGCCTCTTTGTATTCAACCTAGAAAAGTTCTTGATTCTCCATGTGAACCTCGATGTCTGAGGATCCTCCGCTTGCTGATTCTCAACAGTACTACCGTTCTCAGCTTGTGCTACAACTAATGATTGTCCAAGAAAAATATAATTTAATGATTCTAAAACACCACTTATTAACTTGAAATTAAAGCATAACCTCAACTCATTTTCTCTTGCCTTCAGTTTTAGAAACTACAATTTTTTCAGGTTGCAGATTAACTCACCTTCCATTTGGTTACCATTTGGAGAGAGAGAGTAAGAGAATAAAATAGTACTACATTTCAAGATGACTTGGTGTGCATTAGATATAATCAACTCAACTAACATAGGTGATTCCTAGTGGGTCAGTTGGATTATGGTTTCTCAGAAAACCTGATGTTTAGGTTTCTACCTGTTATTCAGAATGATTTTATCATATTTCATTCACTTCGTAGACACCTAACTGCATCTTGCATGAAATAAGCTTATTAACATTTCACTAAGCCACTGGTCCAATTACAACCATTTGAGTGCCCATTTTGTTTTCTTAATCCAAAAAAAAAGGCAATTGAAAGCTTTCAATCTTTGTATCATTTCCTAAACTTTGATGGGTATGGAAACATATACGAAAACAAAACATTTCACATAACGCCCTACATAAATTCAGAATGGATCAAACACAAAATTACCTTCCATGGGCTGAGGGCCTTCAACCGAATCTGAATGTGGGACGAGCATCCCCCCCTCCGCTTGCTGCAAAACCGACCACAGTCAGACAATTCTGGATCCAAATGCAACCAAGCCCTAGTGATCACAATAGCACCTAAAAAAAAAAACTGAACTCAATCCCCAACCGGACACTCCATTCCCAAAGCCCTAGAGACAAGCAAAAAAACTGGGGCGAATACCAGATAGAACCAGAAATGTTGATTGCACAAAGACAATAGAGGACACAGCTCAAAAGCGACTGAAATACAATCATCCATATCTACACACCTACCAACATGCGTGTGTATATAGAGAGAGAAAGAGAGAGATTGAAAGAAGCAGGTTGCATACATCAATTGATGCAGGAGTCATGATAGTCATGGATGGAGCGCTGAATTAGGCTTTACTTCGACTGTTAATCTTAGAAGCAGGAGAGAGAGAGCGAGAGAGAGATAGAGAGAGAGACACTACAGGTACGAGGAAGGAGATCGCCAGAAGCTGGTGGAGAAGGGAGATTTTGGTCATTCGAGGGTATTTCTGGCATATTGAAAGTGAGGGAGAGAGACTACGGGTTCAGTTTTGGTTCGCAGTAAGCTGTCTTTAAAAATTATTTATTTATTATTTTATTGTGTGAGTTATTTATTTATAATTTATTTTATTTTATTTTACCTTTTTATCACCTTGTCATCTTGATAGAAAATAAGCGAGAAAGAAAATATTAATTAAAAAAATAAATAGTTATAATTTTTTAATTTATTGAAAAGTGTAAGAAATAAATGATAATAATTTTTTATTTGTAAATTAAGAAGTAATAAATGAAAAAAATATCTATTATTATTGTATTATTAATTTTCTTAAATTATCAATTTATTTAAGTTTAAAATATATTAGTAATTTATTTTTTATTTTATTTAAAAACATATTATTTTTAAAGTTTCATTGATTTTCTATTTTTTTTTTATTTCTTTTCACATTTGGGAGCATTATTAATTCTCATTTTTGTTTTCAATCTCTATCATTTTAATTTTTTCTTTTTCTCTAAAAAAATTCACAAACAATTAATTAACTCTAACTACCTTTTCTTTTCATTTTACTCCATCCCGATAAACTTTACATGTATGAAGCGAAGGAGATAGCCAGAAGCTGGTTGAGATAAGAGATTTTGGCTATGTAAGGGCATTTTTAGGATATTATTTGGGTATGTAAGGGTATTTTGGGTATGTAAGGGTATTTCTTTCGCGGACTTCTTTTCCATTGAAAATAAATAATTAAAGAAATTAAAACAAGGTGCCCTTGCCAGGCCGTTGGCATTACAAACTAGGGGCTGCCATTGTTTGGGGGTTTAGTGTAATAAGTCCTAAATTCAGCGGTAAAGAGCAAATTACATAATTTGTTTTGTCCACCAGTAAAGACCCGTTTGGTGTGTAATAATTTATTGAAAATCTCTAAAAATCTCTATAAATATCTGTTAATTTTATATCACATCAATTTTTTTCCCTCACTGCACTAACTCTTCCCAAACCACAATTTATCTCAATTTATCTCATTTTTTCTTACTCCAAACAAACCCTAAATTGGTTTGCCGAATTTAGAATATCTGTCTGCTTTCTTCCGTCGGTCCAACCGCACAAGGCAGCGGAGCTAGATGAATGCCGCCGTTGAAAAATGCCGGAATCTCACAATCTCTCTACATCGGATGCGCATCAATGCAACCCTCCATCACCGGCGTTTATTACACAACGGTCCGGACACGATTGACGAACTGTTGGACAGACACGTCGTGAAGAAAGAGAAAAGCTACGATGACGAAGAAAACGAGCTCTTGATTCGCCAGAGACTCACCAGTAATCGGCGCGAGGCGCTCAGTCTTTACCGTGATATCCTCCGGGCCACCCGATTCTTCATGTGGCCCGATTCGCGAGGCCTGCTGTGGCGCGACGTTCTCAGAGAGAACGCCCGAAAGGAGTTCGAGGAGGCCCGGTTCGAGAGAGATCCGGAAATCGTTACTCGTTTGCTTATTGGCGGGCGTGACGCTGTGCAATCTGCTCTCGATAAGCTCGCCGAGAAACAAAGAGAGCAGATTGCCAAAGAAGAAGGCTATCGAGATCGTCGCTGATTACGGTAATCGATGTATAAGACCTGTTTAATTTTCTTATTAACTACTAAAATTTTTCTTTTTTCATTTGAAATTACACTGTTTTCATCTCGGATTACTCATACTTCATGTAAATTTTAGAGATGTCTTTTGTTGTTTGTGTTTGTGTTTGTGTTTGTGTTGGTTGCACACGGCAAGGTTTCAGGAACCCTAGCTATCTGTTTGGATTGCTTAGAAAACGGAAGGAGTGAGAGGGAAACCCGGAAATGTTGGATATGAGTTTTGTTTTTTTGCTTTCCTCTCTAAGGTTAATGTGTGAAAATTTGTGATTCGCAATTTTTTTTTTTATTTTTTTTGGTTGCTTGAAAATTGAGGAATTTATTGTGTAGCTGAAAATTGAGGGGATTTGCGCTTTCTTGTGTTGCTGAAAAATTAAGAAACTATTTATAGTAAAGAGATATTACATGCCCTTGTTCTCCATTTCGTGGAGCTCTAGTTTACCATGCAAGTTCATTTAATTTTTTTGGAGGTCTGGGTTTTGGTTTGGAGATAAGGGGTGTGCAATTTGTTATAATCTTATGGGGTGGTGGGCAAGTAACTAAGTTGGTTTTATCTTTGAGATTAAACGATGGATTGGAATCACCAATTTTTTAGTGATTTTCTATTGTGGAACCTTACTAATTTGTCTTCAAGGTACTTGTTGGGAGTTTGATGAATGGTTCTATACACTTATTTTTACAGATATAAAGCCAGGCATGTAAATTGGTTTGAAAAACAATTATATATTTTCTTTATGGAAGGTTTGGTTGGCAATAGAGAAGTTAATTCTTAAGTTAGGCAGTTATAGATTAGGTTTGTAAATATTATAAGATCTTAGATTTGTCATGGTGCGCTGAGCAATATGTCTTGCTTTCACTTTTCACCAAGTATGATTTTGGATTGTCTTTCCTACTAAATTAGCTTGATTCTGGCTTAACTTGGGTTGTGAGAATGACCCTTTGAGAAGATGCCAATTCATTAATTCAGCCTTCATCACTGGGCCGCCAGCTCATCCATTTAGGAGGAATCTTTATGTTAGAATTGATTATTGGAATTGTTAGTATTGTTAGAGATATTATACATATAAATACTGATGTAATGAGGGGGACAAGATGCAATGAAAAATTCTGGAGAATTTCTTGCTCAAGAGGATTGAACCACCTCGAATGGGGTCACCTTCTCTTATTTTCTTCCATTTTTCTTCTAGCCAAACACTTGCACAATACCAAGAGAAATTCCTAGAGGCCACTGCACTATCCTTTTCAAAAAATAAATAAATCCTGAAACAGTAATTCAGGATTACCCATTTAGCGGTTGTATTACGTGATCATAGCTAAGAGGAGAGGATAGCAATGTCTTTTATCTTTGTTAGGAGGAACTCATATTCTCCGCCTTAATTTGCCAGAATTTTGTCTATAAGATTGAGGGGAAAATCATTGTTGGCTTAACTAAGATAAAGAACATTAATCTTATGAGAACAGAATTTAATTTTTAACCAACAAATAGAGATTTTCTGAAAATGAAAAGAAAAGGAAATTATGTGAGAACCAGAAGGGAAAAAAAGAAGTTGGTGAACCTCTCCTTGGGCTTTATCCAGTGTCTTGGAGACGGGAATATATAGGCGTAGCTGAGTAAAAAACAAACGGGCCTTTATTTACTTATTTATCGGTTTCCTGACTGTTAATGGACTACCATCTTCAGGCCTTTAGTTGCCCTTTATCATCTTTTAGGTAAATATACAAGTTTTCAAATCATATTATATTACAGTTACTTGACTATCAATTTCCCTATCGTACCTTTATCAAAAAGACTGATGCCGAGGTGGCATGCAAATCCTCATTCCTGGTCAACTGTGGCACTCTCCTAACCCTTAAATTTTCAAAATTCCATACGTGCAGAAGACCTTTCTGTGCATTGTCTCATGTCTCGCGTGCTTAAATATTTGGAGTCGTTCAGTGCTGACCCTAATACTCCCAGTTTGTGGTTTAGTTGTGGCTTGTAATTTTTGAGTTCTTTGCAATTCTAATTATGCAGGGACGATTGCCTTGTTAGGAACTTTATCTATCTATAATCTATATCTTTAGTTGTTTTGACTGACAAAGATCATGTTCTTCTAATTTTGGTCTCACAATGATATTTCAGGCCTCACATGGTCAAGTTAGGCTAGCTAGGCAGCCATCCTGCGAAGCTGGTTAACTTTGACCACTTCAAACCTTGTTGAAGCTGTTTAGTTTCTCCCTTTGGTTGAAATGGACACATCGTGAAGGGGTTCATAAGAATATTGTCTAGAAAGAATGGAAGTCTGTAGCACAATGCGGTTCCACATGAGCCAATTGAAATATATGTTAAAAATGTAATTCATACCAAATTCTGATGATAAATGTTTATAATGTGCTCAAAAAAATGTAGTTTTCTTATCCTGATACACCACTGGCATGGCATTTAAATGTTGAGTATTTTTTATTTTCAATTTTTTTATTCTAGATGTGTTTGGATTAAAGATCTGTCAAGAAAAGAGGAAAAAATAGGGATTCAAAATCCTCTCTCTCATTTGAATTGTGATGAAAAATGGAAGGGAAAAAAACATAGGAAGTTAAAAAAACTAATATATTGATTAATGCCTTTTGTTTTAATAAGGTGGTATTTGGTTTACTTTTCTGTTTTCTATGCACACCCTTACAGGGGTGTCTTGCTTGGATATCATCCCTTTGCCTTCTCAGTTTCCATATTCAAAAAATATGTAAGAAAGAAACTTCCAGCAAGCTTGATATTTGGTATGATCTTTTATACTTCTAACAATAATCTACCTAAGGAAGAGTATGGTCTTGGCATGCATAATGGGTTATGTATATACAATCTATTGTGCGCGCGCGCGCATATTATTTTTTTAGCAGCTTGTCCATTTCATATTTTCCTACTAAGTCTTGGCATACATAATGGGTTATGTATATACAATCTACTGTGTGTGCGCGTGCGCGTATTGTTTTTTAAGCAGCTTGTCCATTTCATATTTTCCCACTAAGGTTTCCACGCCCACAAGTTGTGGGTTGTTACACGTATTTCCTGCACGGCTCGCCAAGTTTCTTGGACGTTACATATACTCGCATGGTTCAGAATCGATTAACTCGCTCTAGCTCGAATGCATTTGATGCCTCTCAAGCCCTAGGCTTTTGTTTTCGGATTGATGGTTCCGCTGCATTTCACTCGCTTCATTAGGTATCTACTCTTTCTTTCTAGTACCTAAGCGTAAGGGGTATGGGTCACACTTCTAACATTTCTTATTACAAAATTATATATATATATATATATATATTAAAAAAAAAAACTCTAACCTTAAGTCTCAAATTTTGAAAGCCAGCCCTGACTGTGTTAATTAGTCAGACCAGTAGTGGCAGCAGTACATTAGTAGTCACCAACTGTGAAAAAGTTGGGGGTCAAAAGCAACAAAAATTGAAAGCATACCGTTGAAATTAATTATATCAATATGCTCTAAGACCTGTTTCTTTTCATTTATTATTATTATTACTATTATTATTATTATTATTATTATTATTTTGTTCTCGTAATACTACCAAATTATTTCTGAAAGCATGAGAGAAGTTTACACCAGAGTCTTTCAGTTACGAGAAAACCAATTAGTCAAAATATGTTGGACAAGCTGTGAGTGTCTAAGAGAGAACATCGCATCAACAGAAATATACAAGCAGATTTAACTGAACAAATGCAAGCCCATATATCTAATGTATATGAACGAATAAATTGTGATGGAGAATGCTGTAAGCAGAAGGCAAAATACAAGTACAAATTATATCTAGACAACGTACATTCTGCTAAAATTGGAGCCTAGAATAGAAACCCACATCCAGAGAAATCAAAATGATGAAATAATTGGTAAATGGAGCAGAAGATTGATGTAGATACATCTAATCTCTACTGTATATGAACAAAGTGTGACAAAGCAATAAACCCTCAAAACAAAATCGACAAAATTAAAAAATAAGGGCTGTCGATACATCAACATATATATATCTATATATATGTATATTAGTGGAGGCACGTGTGTTTTTTTCTAATTCTTTGTTATTTTTTTAATATTTATTTATTAAAAATTATCCGTGTTTCAAGGCATAAAAATGTAATTTCACTCTCAAAGAGCTTAAAAAAATAAATAAAGTAATTTTTAGAAAAAGTTAAAAGAAGTTTATTGGACTGTCAACATTTTTTATCATAGATAGTAGTTTGAAATTTGAAATTAAAGTCGAGAAAAAGTTTGAAATTTGAACCAAGTCCTTCTACAGCAAAACTCTTTCTTTCCAATAAATTTCAGCCATTGGTCGTTATAAAACAAAACCTCAACCCTTGATTTGAATATATATCAAATTATTGAGCTGTAATTTTTATTTTTATAAGTTATTTAGAAGATAAATTAAAAGAAATAAAATTTCCTTCTAATTTCATATTTGATCTTTAGATTTGGAGCGAATAAAAAGAAAAAAAATATAAATCAAGGAGTCCTAATTTTTTTTTATTTTTTCTTTTTCTTATTCGCTCATTTAATTTGGTTATGTTATAAAAAATAAAATAAATAAAAAATATATTCAATTTGGAGAATATTTTCTTAAAGATATACTTGACAGAAAATAAAAAATAATTAAATTTAATTTAAAAATAGTATATATTTTAGTATAGTCTAAAATTTTTTAAAAATCACTAGATTATTTTATGTCACTCTTGTTAAATTTTAAAAATTGGGAGAAAATTTAAAAAGTGTTTCAAATATTTTAAAATATTATAATTATTATAAATTATAATATTCTAGAACCATTGAGAGTTTATAGAAAATGTATGAAATATTATAAATAATAGTAGAAATCTGAGTATTATGAATATCTTAGATATTTTAACAGATGATTCTAAAAGTAAAACCCTTAAATCAAATCAATCCCGTCTGTTAAGAAAGTGAATAAATATGAATAGGGGTAGAGTTTGTTTATTTGGAAAAAGTTACAAAAAAAATTATTGATCTGTTACTAATTTTTAGTTGTAGTTATAATTTGAAATTAAAATTAATGGAGAGTTTAAATTTTGAATTAAATTCTCATAAATAAAGTTTTCTTTCTAATAAATCTCTAACTCTAAATTTAGAAATATATGTCAAATTATTGATCTTTATTGTTATATAAATTTATTTGAGAGAGAGAGAGAGACATAAATGTGGAGAGAAGTGTGAGCCACAGAAAAATCATCATCATATATCTTTCATTTGTGAGGGTCAAATACTCGGCAAATCTCCCCGGGTCCGTCGATGGCGGCGACATTTTCTCTTTGGTCTTCTTCCCCAGTGACAGTCAATGTTAGTAGTCCTCGCAATGAATCTCCATTATTATCTTTGCAATTCAGCTACTGCTTCAACAATAGGACGACTATTACTCCTAGTACTCCATTAATTACTCAGACTAGCACTAGTGGTGTACTAGTCGCCAACTGTGGATTAATGAAGGAGTCAAAAGCAACCGAAGAAGAAGAAGAAGAAGAAGAAGAAGAAAAGGATGGGAAGTGGGAATTAGAAAAAAATATTCCAAGAGAAGAGGTGGGAGTACTTAAGATAGGCTCACCAATTGTAGTGATTGAGGCTCCCCAAATGATCAAAACTGCTGCTTCTGTTCCTTGTCTCAGGGTTAATTCTGGCCTCGTCAAGCCTGGTGATGTTGGCAGGTATATACCATACCCTTCTCTCCCTCTCTTCCCCACCCTCTCTCTCTCTCTCTCTCTCTCTCTCAAAATACACTTAAAAAACAATTTGTTAAGATTAAATACAAATTTCCTAAATGCCATTTTAGGGTTGGGTAATCAGTGTTCTTATAAGATTGAAATGTGCTTGCAATTTGCAGAATTGTGTCAAGAAAGCCGAAGGATGTTTGGGCAGTTCGTTTGGCCATTGGTACTTACCTCATAGATGGGAAATATTTCAAGCCTTTGGAGCTTCTTGAGTGATTTAAGTGCAATAATGGAAGAGAATGACTATTTATTTAATCATAGCCTTTGAAGTTTCATACATGTATACGTACATACATATATATATATATATATATAATATTGTGAACAATCAAACAAAAATTTCTTCTTCACCATGAAAATTTGTGGGCTTTCATGATACGTATGGGTGAATTACTAGTTATAGAAGAGAGCAATAATTTTGGCACTATTCCCCTTTCCATTCTTGCAGATTTATTAAGACCCAAAAAAATAAAAGGCTTAAAACAACCACTCTTATTTGACCCAATCAAACAAACTGGTTTCTTTCCAATCCTCCCCTTTGCACGCAAACACCTACTTCAAAATTTGAAGGCACCGTGATTCTTACAATCAACCAACAGAGTACACTTGAGTGTGGTTGGAAAGAGTAGTTTTTGATTTTTTATTTTTAAATGGTTAAATTTATTTTTTTACATTTTAAATTTTTATTAAACCATAGAAAGGTAAAAATATCAAATTAATAAAAAGTTAAAAAATTAATTACTAAGAAAACTTAGTTAGCTAGCTGCAAGACAACCAATCTACCAAATGTATTCTTCGACAAATTCTCATTCGCTAGAAAGTACCTCTTCTAACTGCTTCGCTCAACAAAAAAAACAAAAAAAACAAAACGATTCCAACTACGAATCACAAGAACAAACCCCAATCAGTACCTATCAACAATTGGCTCGGTTGTGAGCCCAAAACCAAAGGGGAAGAGCGGATCATAATGGGAATCCCCCACGTTCATCGGCAGCTGATCCACGGTCCTGAACCAAGTCCGCGAAAGTTTCCCGGTGAACCCATAGTCTCCAAAAAGGACATCAGCCACACCTTGGCCTTCAGTGCCCGGCAGCCAAGCAGCCACAAGCGCGTCGATGGATGGAAGGTAAGGCTCGATCACCAGAGGCCGGCCAGAAATGAGGATGACGACGCACTTCACACTGCCGCATACATTTTTAATCGTAGTCAAACCTGGTTCGGGAATCGTTAAGTTCGAATTGTCTCCGTCGAATTCAGCATAAGGAATTTCCCCGACAACAACAACGGCGCAGGACACGTTTGAGGACTTGACAAATTCGGCGTTGGGGTTCTCGCTGTAGATAATTTTAGTGCTTGGGTCGACTGCAGTTGAGATGGCATTCAAGATGGTGGTTCCTGTCCGTGGCGAGAGGTTAAAGTTATTATAAGTTAATAAAAGTTATAATCTTAAATTTATGCAGTGAGTATAAATTTTAAATTTTATAAAAATTTATAAAGATTTGCTGAATTTATAGGGCTTCAAAAAGAGCCCAAATGTCAGAATTGAAGGGCAAACGTACCGGTTGTGAGGTTGTTGCCGCCAAGTCCTTGCCAAGCAATGGTCCAGCCACCACATTGATAGCCCAAATTGTTTGCATGACTTCCAGCGACAAGGATATGGGTTGTCTTTTTGGGGAGAGGAAGCAAAGGACTGCCTGCATTCTCCCCATTCTTCAAGAGCACTAGTGATTTCCTCACAGCTTCCCTTCCCAAGTCTCTATGAGCCTGTTCAATTAAGAGTATTATTATGGAGCCATTTGGAGCTCTATTTTTTATCAAGTATCTTTACAAAACTTTTTCTATCTCAAATCACATAAATTTCTATAAATATTTACAAATCCTAATAAATATATACGAATCTCAATAAATTTTTATAAATCTACAAAATATTTTGCATAAAATGCCAAAATCCTCTCCTAGAATCCGTTCAAACAAAATATTCCTCTGTCAGGATCTGTTCGAATGGATTTTCACTGTTCATCTATATTTTTTTGTGGAACAGATTTTCATTATTCATCTATATCTTTTTGTGATTTGTTGGCTGTACTTCATGTACTAAAAAATTTGTTAAATCATATTTTATCTCAATTTTTAGAACTCTAAATACTTCTATGTGTACGTGTAGACAAACATAAATTAATTGACTTGACTCCTTACCCAAAAAGGATAAAAATTAAATAATAAATAAATAAACAAACAAAAATAACTAACCTGACAACCAATTTGATCAACCAGGCTAAGATCTGCCAAGGGATTCTCGAAGAGACCCATGGTGAACTTGACTCTCAAAATCCTCCTTACAGCATCATCGATGCGACTGATGGGAATGACATTTTTATTGACCAAGGATGTCACAATATCAATGAAGTCTGTATGGCTGTAAATACCCATGATCTGGGGGGAGAAAAAAACCAGCTTCAAACTTCGAACTTATTTCTATTAGCTAAAAATTTTCTTATTAGCTATTGTAGACATATCAAGTGTAAAAATATATCTATATAATAAAATATAACTGTTTTTGAAAATATTCATCTCTCAAACTAAGATCAATAATTAAGAATTATTTTTTTTCATTAAACAATTGAAATTATTTTTATATTTTTAATTTTCCGCTAAATTCTTATTTTAGTGGATCTCACTATCATCTAACTCACAAAACAATTTGGGTATTTTAAATTTCATTATATTTCAATGGTGAAAATCATATGTAAATAAAAATTGTCAATTTAAATTCAATCCAATTATGGTTTTTAGGAATATAACCTTCCAAATTAAAACACCATATTTTTTGATATCTTTTATGGTTCTTATAAAAAATTAATTGGAGAGAGAGACCAAAACACATGTAATAACTGTTAGGGTTAAAGTTTTGAAAAAAAAATTAAAATTTATGAATTATCATAGTTTTTTCAATTTAAACTTTTTGTACAAAATTTTAACTATAAAAAAAACTTAATATTAATTTTGTTTAGAGTATCGTAGACACGGATTATTACTGGTAAATATATGCACTTCATTTATGGGGGAAGTATTTCAATGTAGAAGAGTTACTAACCATGTCAATGCCAGCTTGAATCGCTGCTTGAACCGAGTATGTGTAATTTGCACGAGGTGGAGAAGTAATCCTATCAATGCCTTCATAATCAGAGATTACGAAACCCTGTCAATTTGAACAATTACTTTTTTTGACTACCAAAATAAGTAAAAATAAATTGACAATAGTTTTATGACCTAGCATTTTTCATTTACTAAAGCTACTAAAATTGCCATACCCTGAACCTAAGGGTGTTCTTGAGAAACTGGGTAACCATATACCGATTAGCATGCATCTTCATTCCATTCCAGCTTGAGTAGGACACCATGATTGTGGAGACACCCTTAATGATGGAGTTGTCGTACGCGGGCATGTGAATGCTCTGCAATCCATGCCAGTCAATCACAGTGTTATTTTCATCAATTCCCCTCGTTGTGCCACCATCACCAACAAAGTGTTTTGCACAAGCCACTACCTTATCCCTATTAAGATCCAACAATGAGAAAATTATCACAGTGAGATGAATGTGTTATGTAAGTTCTCACAGTGAATCATTCAATACTTAATAAGTGCAGATATAAACACAAAATAGGAGATGAAGCACAGGGAAGGGTGAAAAGAGAGAGAAAAAGAGACGAGGGAACTTCTGTGTACTTTTAGTTCATCAAAAATCAGACTAATCCATTATAATCCTATCCTTTTATATAAACTGGCCCTAAAATAAGTAAATCCCCTAAATCACGTAATTAAAATTAAAAATTCCAACAATTACAAAATACTAAAAAATAACTTATAAAAATCGTTCTATCTCGTGATCCTCCAATTTGTGCATTTATAACAATTCCCACAACATGGATACAACACAACACAAAACATTATAAATTTCAAAAGAATCAAGACACATAAGCAAATAACTACATAATTTTATATGAATATAATAACTATTTATTCATTGCTTAATGCTTATATATGATGTGATTTATATCACAATAATAAGAAATCATTTTTATATACATAATGAAACCCAAGAAAAAAAGGTGACAAAAATACCTAATATCTTGAAAAGCTATATACTAAACAAATCAGATTTTTGAGTTATTTTTAAACTTCAAAGATTTAAAGAATGAAGGCCAATTGAGTATGGATCCAATTTTTTCTCTTTTTTCTTTCAACCTTACACAATGTGTTATATTTGTGTAAATGAAATATACGGGTCCTCTAAGTATCTAAAGAGTGACTGGATCTAAAAACATTAGAGCATATTTGAACAAGTATTCGGACATGACTCTTATAGTTATCTATGCTTCTTTGTACAATATTAAGATTCGCATGCTATTAAGGTAAGGACCAATATCAACACAATATTAGAAAGAAACATATTATTAACTATTGGAATTCAATAGCAAGTATCTAAGGACATAATTTTACTACAAAAATATACTTACTTTCCACCAACGTAAGGAACACCTTTTGGAGAATTGGGAGGGATTGCCCCTTGTAGGCCGGGTATTATTTCAGTCATTTCTTGTACAATTTTGTGATCCTCACTATAGCTTTCATAACAACGACCCCATCTTGGATCTCTACATACCTGTTTTAAAAACTAACATTAAATTTCACAAATGTTCATGTGCTATTCTACTATATATTTTGAGAAGCTTCCAAATTTTGGAAGTTAATTTTGAATTTGAAGGCGTACCGCAATGCATGGTGCAAATACATAAGGAATGCCTGTAGCTCTAACTTCAAGAGCAGTTGCGGAACCAATCCTCTTCACAAGTTTTGGGTCCCTGCACGTTTATGAGTCTTTAGTATAAGTAACTGAAATAGACTTTCCACGTCATCTCTAGGTTATATTCAATATATAAGTTTGATTCACGTAAGTTGTAATTTAGATGCCCAATTTAGTATTCCATGAAGACAACTTATTAAACATATGTCTCTGGTCTGTGTAAACAAGTATGTATATAATAAATCAAGATCAATGCAGAACTAAACATTATACATCAACTAGTTGGAGCCTATATACAACAATTCTTATCATGTCATGGATTGTATACTCACCTTGCTGCTCCTAGCCCAATGTTGTGGGGGAAAATAGTAGCCTTATAGACATTGTTGTGCCCATGGACCGCATCGATTCCATAAAGCATAGGAATTCCAAGCCGGCTAGAAAGAGAGCCCTTTTGAAACTCATTCACCATGTTAACCCAGTCCTCTGCAGTAGCCCGTGGACGCGGAACGCTTCCTCCACCACTCAGTAAACTACCAACAGAGTAATCCTTCATGATCTGAGGAGTCACATTCATCCTTTCAAGCTGCATCATCTGACCAATTTTCTCGGCCAGAGTCATCCGTTTCATAAGGTCCCGAATTCGAGCATTAGTGGGCTGTCTTGGATCTTTGTACTTCACGTATTTTGAATCTGCCATGGCTGCCCATAAGCACAAAAACAGGAGTCCCAGTAAGGGAGCTGAAACCCTTGGAATCATCTGCTTCACAATCTTGTTTTGCCTCTGAAATATAGATGGCAGAAAATTAAATTTATGCTGAATTGAGGGTCGGGTGAGATACAAAATTGTATTAAAAAAAAAAAAACTCTGCAATGAAGAAGACCAAAAGAGAAGTGCATACAAAATAAATTAATAAAACAAATAAAACTACATAACCACAAATAGAAAAAAACAGGGGAAAAAGGAGAGAGACCATCAGATCTAAAGATATATAAGTATCTAGTAATAGATAAACTAAAAATAATAATGATAACAATATAATTTAGAGTTATTTTACCACGTAAACTGATGACGTGGTAGGCTACGTCCCGTTAAATATTTTTTCGAGGCTAATAGGCTTTATTTTTTAAAAAACTCTCTCAACCTTAGTTATGTCTCTAAAATTCACAAATTAATAACTAATATGGTTGTATATGTAAATATATATATATACACTAGTGATATGTCCGTGCGATACACAAATTTATTATATTATATGACTAAGTTGAAAGTACTATCATAAACTAAAATAATTAAGTTGCAAAAATATATTTGAAAGTAATATATATTATTGTTTATGCAATTTCAATTAAATAGTGAACGTAAAATAAATTAAAATATCGATACCATCAATAGCATTGATTCAATTAAATTCAAATTTTAATAAATAAAAGGAAAAAAATTAAAAAAACTAGAGAATAACAACACTTACTCATATAATCAAACAATTTTTATAGTTATTGTTTTTACTTTTCCAACACAGTATATATATATCAATTACATATAAAAACTTATAAAATATATATCAATTACATATAAAAACTCTTAAAAATTAAAATTTAAGTACATACCTAGCAAATCGCCAAGTCGAAAAGAGAATTGTTGCAATAAAAACCTTCAAGAAATTTGAAAGAAGAAATAAATTTCACACCTATTTATAGATTTTACATTCAAGAGAGTTCTATTCTATTTAAATTAGAATACCATTTGGAAACCCTATCTTATTCTGATTAGAATACTATTTTGATTGAATTGAAAGTCCAAATCTAAGAAAAGTTTGAGTGGCAATTAATTAGATTGATTTATCCATTATCAATTTTATTTTTTAATTTCTAATATCGTTTGATATTTTTTTAATAAATAATATTACAATCAATATATGTATATATAATTTTAATAAATAATATTACAATTTGATTTAAGATATATCACTTATTTTGTCTAATAATAAAAATAATAACGGATATGTTATTTGTTAATAAATTAAAATCTTTATTTAACAGGTTAATTTTTTTTTGCATTATATTTATTATTTTTAAATAATAATTTATTAAATTATAAAATATAAAAATAAGAAGTTATATAATAATTAAATAGAAGTATCGATTAAATAAAAATATCAGTGTGATATCCACGAATATTCTAGTTTGAATACAATTGTAAATAAGTAGTAATTATATACAATATTAATTCTATTTAGGTTGTGTAATTATAAATTAAGATAATTATAATTATAAAATTATGTTAATAAATTAAAATATTTATTTAATAGGTTAATTATTTTTTTACATTATTTTGTTTAATAATAATATTTATTATTAAATCCTTTATTTAATAGAATAAATATTTTTTTACATTATCTTGTTTAAAAACAAAAATACTATTTATTATGTTTTAAACAATAATGTATTAAAATATAGAAAAAAAAAATAAAAAATAAGAATATGTTTTAAATAAAAATAACAATAAAAAATAAGAAGTTATTAGATAAATAAAAGTGTAGATTAAATAAAAATATCAAGTGATATCTATAAATATTCTAGTTTGAATAAAATTAAAAATTTTGAATAAGTAGTAATTATGTAAAATATAAATTTCTTTATAAAATTAAGATAACTATAATTAGATGACACATGTAATAGTAATACACATGTCACAATCATAATATAAGTTAAGTCTTACGTGATACAAGATAATTATAATTAGGTGTTAGGTGTCACAACCGTAATATAAGTTAGGTTTTATGCGACGTATCAACGTTCTCAGACTTTACTTTATATATATATAATATGATATAGATAAATATAAAAATATATATATGAAATTATGAATCCATTTACAATAATCTATACATTATTTTTTAAAACCAAAAATACCATAGATACCTCTTCCTACAACCACCTATAAAATTTCAACCATGTCCAACGAGTGGCCAATAAACCAGGTGGTTCAATTTCGTTTCCACCCGGGCAAGCTGGTGTAATATCTACTGCATATATATATATATGTATATATTAATATAAAAATTTGATCATATCTCTAAAGCTAATGGAAAACATACAGTCAAATCTAGTTCTTTTCTTGGTTAAACCCTCATTTATGCCAAAATTCTCTTTTTTTTTTTTAATTCGGAACCCGCACCGTCTCATTTTTGTCTCTCTAGTTCTAAAAATGCATGATTTAAAGGCTTTTTTTTTTCGGGGGTAGGGTTCACACTATTGGGAGCAAAGGTTAATCATCTTGAAATTTTGAACATAATAAATGAACTGTGTTAGAAGCCAGGCTGTGCATGCAACTGACCTAAATCGAATTAATTAAATCTTTTTCTGACTATTTTTTGTTAACGAAACCAATCAAAAAATAAAAGAAAATTAAAATAAAATTAAAATCAATTCGATTTTCAGGCAATATACGCTAAACTATTAAAAATTTCAAATATATTTAATTGAATTAGAACTTAAGATGAATTTAATCTGATGGACTGTTACAATATATCTTAAACTTTTAGAATGCAAGAATTAAATATAGAAAGTCTATATAGCTCTGTTTCAAGTGATGAAAATCACTAAAAATCTCTAAAAAATATTGAAATTTTCTAAAAGTTATTCACTTTTTTTCTCACTGCACAAATTATAAACTCACAACTTTTATCAAAATTTATCACTTTTTATCATTCGAAACGCCCTGCACAAACTCCAGTGTTAATTGGTTTACTCATGAAATTTTTCACACTGATCGCAAACTTTAATATTTTTTTTCAAAAAAAAAAAAAAGAAAAAATATTGAACCAATCAAACCACCAATTGTTTCTCATTTTTTCGGTTTTTCTCGATATGGGTTGCTCAGAACAATATCGCAGAATTTTTTTTCGTAAAAGTGATTCAAGGATGTGAATAATCTTTGTTTTCTCCCTGTCCTTCATCCTGCAACCCTTCATTGGATTGACACACTTTTAAGGCAATAGCTCACCATATAGAACAATAATGCCACGTAACTTCCTTAGAGAGAATAACAAAATAATACATATGTGTATACGACATGTGACGGTGATATAAAAACGACTTCTCAAAACATTTGTGCACTGACACAAAATCCGGCTTCATACGTTAAAAACTATGCAGAATCCCTTCCCCCAAAAAGAATGTATAAGACACTCTTTGCTCCAGTTTAAAAAAAGGAGTAATTAAAAAAAAAAAAATCTTTCAATGAACCCTGTACGGTTGGTTGATCACTTACTTTGATTCTCTGACAAAGTATTATCCACAATATAAAGCTACATCCATTGTCATTAAACAATTTTTACTTCTTACATATATATATATATATATATATATATACACAATTGTAGCACTAACTAATAATCAGCAAAATATACCAGGAATTTTAAATGCCTACAGAACAAGCCTAAACTCGCACAAAATCATCACCCCACCAGGATATACATACATACATACATATATAGACATCCACAGGAACATAAAAAGTAAAAATCTGTGAACAATGGTACTGAACAAACAGTACTGGGAACTCTGATTTGCAACCCAGCCTTCTTATAAGTCAGTATTAGTAAGAACTTACAATTGAACAACATTTGGTCTGCTCCTGCCAAATCAACAAGCAGAAAAACACCAGAGAAGTTTTCAACCTATTAACATTTTCTGCATTGTCTGATACCAACAACAATTTTTTTTTTTTTTTTTTGGGGTTCCAACAACATGTCATTATACAAGACCAACAATCTTTCCTCTATGGCCAGTTTCAGGTCCTCTGCCTCACCCTTCTGCCATTGGTATCACCGCCATCTGAAAGTTGGGCCCAAACGCTTCGGGACTTTCCACCTCCGCTGCTACAATCCTTCTCACAACCCGCCACAGTCTTCAGGAGCTCAGACTGCAGTGATGGGCAGTTTTCTTTAAGATATTGGAACCCGTCAGATCGCATAACAGCTGCCATATAAATTCCAAATCAAGATTACAACCAACCAATTAAACCAAGACACTCCCCAGTTACAGCTACAAAGCACAAAAAATTTTGTTCTGCTATTACAGGCAACGTGCCATCTAACAACATAAGCACACGGATTTTCACTTCTAGAAACCCAGGCTCCGCATAAGCAAGTATCAGTAACCTCCACCCATAAAATCCTCCCACTCATCCCCTTCTATGAAAAAATGTGAACCACGGGACCTTGAGCCAAATTTCCACAATTTTTGGCCATGTTACAAACACATCAACTGCAATAAATTTACAGTTAAATGTGAAAAGGCAAGAAGATCCATCAAATTAAGAAAGAAGTGAATTTTGATCGATAGACTAGATTTTGATCGGATTACACAAAATTACCCACAATACAAGTGCATTATCTGCAATGAACTTAAAACTGATATTATTTTTAACCAAAAGACCATCTTTCACCCTGATTAGAAAGGAATCCCATCAAAATTGAGCTTGAAACGAAAGTTGACACCAACCAACCAGAATTAGAACAGACTGCACAAAAATCCCCCACAATATGTCAAGCCTGAAAGAGGAAGAAGAATTCAGCCAGTCTCCATTTTCATCTCAAAACACCACACATCAATACAAAATTGACAGGAAGACATCCCGTTCACAACACTGCTGACCACTATTTACCTCATTTTTACGACCATCAACTACATAGTATGTATCTTTTGTTTTGATAAATATAGTAACCATAAAATGAGCATCAAGCCCTACATACAACAACTCCCTACAAATTACAAGGTCAGCAGTGAGCCTAGAACTCCTTATCATTTAACTTTACCCTCCAAAATGGGTGACAAAGTGATAAATTCATGTCCAGCATGCATTGAACAAATTCTCATCAGACAATAAATCAGTGGGATGCGTATCTAATTTTTAATTATATATTTTTCATCAAATATGGTGTGGGACATGCACAAGAAGGATTGTTTTAAAGTTTCTGAATATATGTTCAGTGGCAAATTTGAAATTAATTACCTGAGTCTCTTAAGGCAAAATTAAAAGTAATAATAATAACTCTAATGTTTGTATCATGAAAATATTGCAATTTTTTTTGGGGGGGGGGGGATAATAACTATAGTGTTTGTATTTGTTAAGAGTATTATGAAAATATTTTTGTTTCCTATACATTTCCTATCTTGTGTAGGTCGTTTTATAGTTTTCTCATATTCTAATTTTGTAAGAGGATTCTTACTAGTATAAATACAAACCATAGACACCCAATTTAGATGTCAAGTCATTCACATAATTCTCTTCTGACAGTATCAAGCAACCAAAAACCCCAAAATCCTCATCTTCTATTTTATTGTTTCTTAATTTTAGATGATGTATGGTATTTAATTTATTGATTAATATTATTTCTTCAATATTTTTCATGTTTCTGGATGTACATTCCTATTCATGGCTAGTAAAAGTATATACAATATAATTTGTTGCATTCTAGTAATTTGTAATTTTGTGGTTGATGTTATTTATTAAAAAAATAAAAAGAGTTAATCCACATAATTTTCGGAAATGATAAGTTATATTGTTAAATAAAAGGCTATGAAACTGCGATTCTACGAGTGACCAATGAAAATATCATTCATTGAAAAAAAAAGGAATTTATACATCGGACATCATGTAAGTAATTATATGCTTAATTACTAAGTTAAAAAAGTAAATATAGTTTTTCATGTTATACATTTATATAATGGATTTAGTGTGAAACTAGATCCAATGCGTCCAATGTATTGCTATCCACATAAAGCTTTAATGATTAACTCTAGTAGGATTCTTCTCAAAGAATTAACTGGGCATTTATAAGAAACCTCATGAGTAAATAACTCACCAAAGCCACCAGAAGGGAGGAGAGAGAATTAACAGAACTAGAACAATTTACCTGCAAGATTTTCAGCAGCAAATCTTAGGCACACAGCTTTTAATTCTGTGGCATGAAAACGGTCCGCCAAAGCTAGAGTATTTGCTACAGAGTTTACAGATACAAACTTGCACAGATGGGATTCACACATCCGTCTTAATCTTCCCAAATCATACTTATCAGCTGCAGCTAACAACTTAGCCATTAATGTGTCAGATACAGATGATACAGATGATGAACTAGAAGCTACCACCTCATCTTCCATAAGGGCATCTCTGTATATAAAATGCAGCATTGCCTGTTATACAACAGAAAATTTTAGAACAACAGCCCAAGAAGAGCAAGAATGAACAATTATCTGGGGAAAAAAATTGTGAGCAGCGATGAAGAGCACAATACATCAGAAGACTAAAAAGATCTGTTGCTTTAGTGGAACCAGAAGAAAAACGAGTAATTGTAAACTAGTAATTTTCTCACCTTAAAAACCTTTGGTTCCATATCTGTAATTACAATCTCCTGCATACCACCTTCTGATCCTTCAAAAAATTCAGATCTAAACACTGGGGATCGAGCAGCCAATACCAACTTATGAGCATGAAATACTTCTCCAGTCACATTGAAAATAACATCTGAACCATCCATATTTTCCAGCAGTGTACCAAAATGTGCTCCAATATCAGAATCTGGGACCTGAATTGAGTGCAATCTCGAACAGTCTATTGCAGAGACCACAACTCCAACGGTACAATTGATTTTCAAGCAATCATCTTTAAGATAATCTGAAGTTTCAAGTAACGCTCTTCTGAAAAACCGCTTATATCCCCTATATAATAGCAAAAACATACCCACTGAGCGCCTTTAAGATATAGTTAATGGTGAAAACACAAAAATAGGAAGTTTAAAACAACTGGAAGTTTTCTGGAAATTGAGTAGTTTATAATTCATGGTCTGCATGAAAGAGAACAGTAAGCTGGATTAGAAGTTTCTATTCGTCTATTCTACTTGTAGAATAAGATAATTGATTAGTATGACAACACAATAAGCCAATACAAACAGAACAGGTTATACAAACAGAACATGTTAAGAGGTCACAAAAAAACAAAATGGAAAGAGAAAAGGAATGAGAAAGAGAGCATAAAGCCAGTAGAGAAAGTATCCCTAGCAAACTTATCCCATTTGTTTCTTTTTCAAAAAAAAAAAAATCCAGTAGAGAAAGTGGAAATAAGCACAACTTCCACTTCTTCATTGTGTTTTTGGTTACTTTCATTTACCCAGGCCCCAATACTCAACCCAAACCATCGGATGAGGATGGCGTTCAGGCTCCAGCAAAGACTGGAATCCAACACAGTCAACATATCTGGAAGATTTCATCACCAACGCTGAATCCATTTCTATATAGTCTCGGTCTTATATGTATCGCTAACATGATTTTATATAACACGCGCATAAATAAGTGTAAATGGGTTTTACTATGAATCCAACAAAAAAAGTAGCCAATCAGTTTATCATAAATATGGATGATATAGGAAAGGAAATAACCAGGAAAATAATAAAAACATATAATTTATAAACACAGTGTTTAGTAACTAGACTTTTTACATCATAGCTCCCAACCACCCCCCCCCCCAAAAAAAAAAATGTATCTGGCTTACAAAAAGATCCTAATAACTGGGTATATCCACGTTTTCTATAACGTGCAGAAACAAATATAATTTCGGGTCTTGACAGCAGCCATACAAAAGAGACAAAAAAAAAATTGCTTTTCACTCTGCACAAGAAATTCTCTCTGTCTTCGAAATTTCTTCTATTTCTTTTCTCCCACACCACCCAAATAAGACAAAAAGGGATCACCCTCCAAGCTCTCCTCCTGCCTATCCCCCTCCCCATCAAGTCATTAAAAACCTCGTCGTTCTATATATGAACCAGTAACCCAACAACCCTCACCTTGACTTCATGAAGCTCTCATCTAGGTATAGAAGGTATAGAACAACCCCAAACTGACAACCATTCAATAAACAATGGTACCCCATAAAGCTTCTCCTCTTACTGATAGCTTGCCTTGCCAATTCAACCAACGACAAGATGAAGAAAAATTAGATACTCCCAAGTTGTTTTACTTTGACCCCTCCTAGAATCACCCCCTCCCACTTCTTATTCAACTATTCTCTCACCTCCTAAATTTTAACCATCAGCAATCCCACATCGCCGAATCTCCCTATTAAGCACTTATTAACAGCTTTTACAATATTTCAACATGATTCGTTGAAGACTACTAACACATCCCAGCCTCCTCTTTTATTCATCTTGGGAATATGAATTGTGAACCTCCCCAAAGGCTAAAAAGTTCTAAGCTCAACTACCCATCTTATCGAAGACTTCAATCGGCAGACCACCAAAGTCCCCGCCCCCCGGGGGGGCAGGGTGGAAATATCCCTAATTGCAAAAAATTTCCCCCTCTTCCAGATGCTTCTTAAAGCATCCTCAAAGTCTCAAAGTTCAAGCAACTTATTGCCCTAGCAACACAATCAATCTGCACAATCCTCTGCCACACTCCACCACTCTGATTTCTTAATCAACCTCAAAGCTTGATTCCACTTCAATCATTGTAAATCCATAATGAATCATCTTTAATAACCACCATCTCGAAATGGACCCACTTCCTGGTTGAAACACCTAGCTTCTCTTGGTTTCCACAACAGTCCACTCATTCCAATACCTAGAAGAAAGTGTATGTAAAAGAGAGAGACCTACTACCATCAATTGTCAAGTAGAGAACCTTGATCCATGTTTGTATTTGTGCTTCTTAGACTTTAATTCACCTATTACATGAAATATTAATTGCAAAAGTACTGCAATGTCCACCGCTCTAATGTGTTGTGGTGTGCATTTGGCAGGTGCAGGAGTGATGCATAACATGAATTATATTTGTTTAATACTTCCCATATTTGGTTGTTTAGAAACTTTTTGCAATTCCTATTTTGCCTCAAAGCTTCCTATTCTCTCAAACACAACAATAAAATTACAATGTCATCACCCCAAATTAAAAACACTCATTCCTGCACATTAACATGACAATTAAAAAGATTTTTATGCAAAAGCACATCGTACTAACATGTATAATTCCAAATTAAGCAAAAATCCATATAGAATTAGCTTGTATATAGCAAGAAAAACCTACCACATGCTGCCACGGTACTTCAAGGTGTACGGCCCGCTCTCCAACGAGCGATCGAAATGGCTATGAACCTTGTGCTTCCCCTTTCCACTCTGATCAAGCAAAGTCAACTCGAACAACGCTCTCACGTCCGTTCCCTCGCTAGCCAGCGCAATGAAAACGGAAACGTAGGTCGAATTGTCCTCCGGATTCTTCCCATCGGGGTAGAAATATATGGCCCACTGGTACCCTCCCACCGTGAAATTATCGCTCGCGATGTGCTTCCCAATACCCATACCCTTTGCCAACGAGTAGCCCTGGATCACGAATCGGTGCGAGCCGTTCACCGTCTCCGTCACCGACCGAGAGCTCGTCGGCGAGAGAAGGGAGTTCTTCTCCAGCGTTGCGCTATCCGACATTGCCTCAGAGCTCAAGAAAGCCGGAGTTTCATGGACGCTCACCGTGCGAAATCAAAGCGCTGTGATTCTCGAGAAACGGTCGAATTCGAATAACTTTCGACGAATTTAGAGAGAGAGAGGAGTGGGGGTTAGGGTTTGGATAGAAATCGAATACAGCTGAAAATTAGGGTTAAACGCGAAGACGACGACGACGATGACGATGACGATGCGTTTGATACCAAGAATGTGAAATGAGATGAACTGACGACAAAATGAGAGGCTACGGTTATCTAGGGTTCTTCTCTTCTTGCTGTCCGATCTCCATTATCTTGCGTTTTGGGGATTAGTATTTTTTTGGGTACGTTACGAAATTAATTAATTATGAAAAGTTTTGGGCACATTTTGAAATTAATTCATTAATTTGGGATTTTTGCCGGCCGCCCACGATACGGTAGAAACCCATTGGAATTGGTCAAACGGTGGCCTTGGTTGAGAATATAAATTTAGGTAAACCATTGAAATTGGTCCACTGGCAACGGACCAACGGTGGCTTCGCCTGTAAGACAATGAGCTTGAATAGTGATTTCTTTTTTTTTTTATTGGTAATCAGGGGGCCGTTTGGAGCTTAAAACAAATTTAAATAAAAAAAAATTTTAAAAGTTTCAACTTTTTAAACTCTAAAAAATTCCAACACTTTAAAAAGATTTGTCAAAAATCTGCTGGGACAAATCATTATATTGCGTTTTAATGAATTTTGACAAAATTTTTATAAAAGTTAGACTGATATTTGTGCAAAAAAGTTTCATAAAACTTCATAATTTTTTAAAATTTTTTATTAAAAGTTTGTCACATGTCACTTTATATATTTTTTTAACAATTTTATTTTAAATCAAATATAAACATCCAACTATCATTTCAAAATAATTTTTTACACTCCAATTTCCCAAAAAAAAAAAAAAATTTTTGATAATTAAGCGGAAGTAAGGGGCCGAGGTTAAATCTTGGTGGTGAGCGGGTGTATGGAAGGCTTTGCTAAGCCAGCTAGCAGCCACGCTCAATTTCCAAAAAATTTTACTTTTCTTAACTTTCGGATTTTTTTTGCGCTCCAAACAGTATCTAAGTAAAAATTTTGGTCCTACAAGTCAAATTTGTTCATTGTAATCATATTTGTTATTGAATGTGATTAAATTTAGGGTAAATTACACTTATCTATTATCAACATTTAAATAATTAAATTTATATTGTTCAATATTTAAAATTTACACTTATTTCCTTTATTCTGAAAATATTGTTAACATAAACTCATTCAATTAAAACATAATAAAAAAAGTCAAAATAACAAAAATTGTAAGTAATTTTTTTATTTTATCCTTTTCTCTTTAACAAAGTATGATATGACTTGAGACAAATTTGTTAAAGATTTTTCTCACATTATTTCTCTACAAATGTCAAAATTATCTACACGTTCCCCCTGAGATCTTTTGGACATCATGTAATGTTATGCATGAGACATAAGTTTATGGCTATGCACAATTCACTCAAAACTTGATTTTTAAATTAATCCATCAAATTTAAGAATTTTGATTCAATTATTTATCTAACAACAGTTGATTTTGTTACTTTATATAAAAATAATAATTATTAATTTTGAATATAAATTTAAAATCACAAGACCAAATAGAATCGAAATAGACGGATTTAATTTATTTAATATAATATATATACAGATATATTACGTAACTGTAAAATGTACATGTGTGCCTTATCATACGCAATATTAGTATATTATTTTTAAGTTATATTTTGTTAATGTTAATATATCACGTGTTAGTGTTATATGAATCTAAAGCGCACTCTTCAAGTCTTATTACAAGACAGTCTCAGAATAGATTGGTCGTTTTGATTCAATAGGCCATGTCAACAAAACACCATAAAAGCCCAACACCTGGAGTAAAAATTAGTGAAAAACTACCAAAAGTTACTTCTCAGACGTTTCACAAAATACCAATTTTTATCACTTTTCTATTTAATTATAATAATTTATTCAATTCAAAAATTATTAAAATCACTGAAAATTGTCAAAAGTTATTAAAAATTACTAAAAAAT
This sequence comes from Vitellaria paradoxa, assembly GCA_019916065.1. Taxonomy (NCBI): domain Eukaryota; kingdom Viridiplantae; phylum Streptophyta; class Magnoliopsida; order Ericales; family Sapotaceae; genus Vitellaria; species Vitellaria paradoxa. Next base: position 12,136,238 of record CM034238.1, read on the forward strand.
TTATCAAATACCAAAAAGTTGTAAAAAATTATTAAAAATTGCTAATTCATCAAACGTACAAAAAAAATTACAACGGTCAATTTTTAACCCAAAATAATACCAAAAATTAATTAAATTTAAACTTACAAACAGTATCTCTACCTTTAGAACATGCTTCCATACAATTGTGTAATTTCAACTGTCCATTTAACGGGCCCAATTGAATGGACTGTTTCAATTGCAATAGTTGCCGTAGATTGTACTTGGATTTTCTCTTCCTTCGCCATCATCCTTGTTTGCGAGTTCCAAAGAAGCACATTGATCGATATGGGATTTCTTCGGCACTCCATTGGGGTTTACACTCTTGAAATGTGCAAGAAGAGCCAGTTCATTAACAGAATCGGCAAATTTCTCAACGCAGACCACAACATCTATTAGCAGCGAAGCCACCGTAGCAAATGGTATTACCTCCAAGAGGTTGCTTTTGCCCCACAAGCTCGATTTAAGCAGAGATTGAAGGGCTTCAACTGCAGTTTTTGAGTTTGCAATGTGGGTATCGGCAGAGGATGGTTGAGTCATTGTCTTGATTGCTAATGCTAAATCCTTGAGTGCTTTCCCAGATTCCAATCTTATTTCTTTGCACGATTCCAAAAAATGCTCACGAATTTCTGGCAGCACCTACATTAATGGAGAACATATTCGTATATCTTTGCGCGATAATTTCACATCAAACAAGAAGTGGGATGGCCTAGGGCATGTATAAGCATGGGTCGGGACTTCACCTAATGGATCAGTTTTTTGGATTACAAATTGATCTATAACAAAGAATTCAAGTCTATTAAATTTTGGTACATCCCTACTCGACACATTATTTATAATTTAATTAATGTCACTCTTTTTATTTAGCACATCATATGTTCCTCTTGTATATAATCAAATTATCTTAATTAATTTTCCTTTCATTTATTTTAACTAATACTATCTTACATATATATATATATATATATATATAGAGGGACTATAATACGTGTACTAGATATTCTATATCATATTATTTTTATAGTTGCTAAACTTAGTATAACATATTTGATTTTGTCAAGTAATATTGGAAAAGACAATTATTATTATTATTATTATTATTTTTACCTTATTTTTATTTTTATATTTTTTTGAAATCAATACTAAATGGGCCTTAACTTTTGATTTTTTATTAGGAGGGCGTATTTGGCAACATTGAAAAATCTTAAATTTTTTATTTTTTTACTTTTCGAAATTATATTAGGAGGGTCTGTTTGATAACATTGAAAATTTTTAAATTTTTTATTTTTTTACATTTTGAAATCATAATCAAACAGAGCCTTAGCATGTCCCCAAAACAAAATATCTAGAAAAGATATTAAAAATAGTTTGTTCCCATACTTGAATATTAGAGTAAAGGTTGCCATTATTAAGAGCCTCGATCCTGTAGGCACATTGTCTAGTGAGGGCTCCTACTTTCAAGTATTGCTCCCACGGATGGCGATACATGAACCGACCGTGACCTGGCTCCCACCTCGCAAAATTTGCCTGCCAATTGAAAAAAAAAAAAAAAAATCAGAACATTTTTAGGGTTTCGATATATAGAAAAATATAAATATTTCAAAAAAAAAAAATCCCACCAAGGATTCCTCGGTGCTTTTCGAGTTGAGTACGCTCCTGTAAGCTTGCAGAACTGACACGTCACCCTTGGCTTCTTCGTTCTCCACTGTTCTAAAGTACTCCTCATCAAATCCTTCAAAATTTTCTTTCATGCTAAGTTCGGGGGCCGGTAATGAATTCGAGAGAATAATTTTAAGGAATCGGAATGTTGGTGTGCTAAATAAAATGTACTTTTCATTTACAATAAAACACAAATAAAATTTGCGAAAAAATTTATTTGTTAATAGTTAGATATTCTAATTTACCAAAATACTTTTAGTTTTTTACTTTTATTAAAAAAATTAAATTAATTTAAAATTAGAGTATTTTGATTTTGTTAAAAAATAAGAGGTTAATTCATTTTTTTTTTACATAAAAAGACTATACAAAAATTGAACCCAATTATGTTTTGTGAAATAAAATGTAATCTTCCACTAAACTATTAAATATTTTTGTGTATAACATTAAAAAAATAAAACATAACAGATTCATATTAAATAAAGTAATTAATTTAATTTAATTATGATATTTATTAAAAATAATTTAATAAAATATATTTATATTAATTAAATTAATTAATATATTTTATTTTATTATTTATTAAAAATAATTTAATAACATATATTTCTTATTAATTAAATTAACTAATTTAATTTAATTATTTATTAGAAATAAATTAATAATAGATGTCACATATTAATTTAATTAATTCAATTTAATTATATTATTTATTAAAAATAATTTTAGTTTAATAAAATATTTAAAAAATAATTTATTTTAATATGATGTAACAAAAATGGATAAAGTATTAAAATTGACAAAATTTTTGTAACTAAAAAAAAAATAACGAAAATAACTTTTTTCTGTTTACATTTTTTTCGTTTAAGCTTTTTTTTTAATAAAAAAATGCAAACAGATTTAACAAACATATTTCTATTACTAATTTACAAACTTTTGAAGACATAAACAAAAAAACAGAAAACAAAAATGTTACCACACAGGCATCAGATAGATGCTCTGTTAGTGAAAATTCTGAACCCGTGCCTATTTTCATTAATATATATATACATATATATATATTGATATGCTGCATGCATGAAAGATTTACCTTCTAAGAAATTGGCGAGCTTTTCCATGTTGAAAGCAATTAGATTCTGCACTTCTTCACCGGCCCAAACCGGACAAACGAAAATGGAGACAATCACACAGACAAGGGCACCGAGGAGGACGGTCGATAGCCTCCTGTGGGCCAACTCTAATATTTCATCGCTCTGCAAACCAGTTGCAGACACTAAACAGAATGTCATTATGAACACCAACATCCCATAATCGTATCTAGCCTTCACACTGGGAAAGAATCGTATAAATGTTGATGCTGCAGCTGCAAATTAATTAAACACCAGGATCTAAGATTTATACGTATAGAGGATGGACTCAAATTTTGTAAAAAAAGTGGGGGTATAAATATAGTTTTCAAGATTAAAAAAACAAGTGGGGGCCAGAAATAAGGCCGGGAAATGAACCAAATGAGTCGAGCTGGCTTTGTGTTCGACCCATTAAAAACTCGTTCAGAATCGGCTCGTTGGAAAATTAATTAAGGTAGACTTGAGCATAACTGGTAGAATATGATTTTGTTTTTGAACTTAGAGGGTGTTTGATTGTCAAAAAATAAGATAAAAAGTATAATAAAAGTAGAAAGATGTGATATAAAGGTGAAATGTGAAAAATTTTAATCGGAGAAAAGTACAAAAAAATAGTTAAAATTGGTAAATTTTAGTAAGTTTTGATAGTGCCAAACAAGACCTTAGTTCGATAATCTTAAATTTATATAATATAATCAATTTACTTGAACTAGACCCAACCAGACCCAATTAAGGGAGCATTTAGTTAGTAAAAATTTAGTCAAAAAGTACAGTAAAAGTACAAAAATTTGATGTAAAAATGATATGTTGTAAAATTTGATTGAAAAAAAATAAATAATTAGTAAAAATTGATGAATTTTAATTAATTTTGTCTAACCAAATACCTCCTAAAACTTGTTTGAGAACGGTTTAAAATTTTAATAATAAATCAAATTTAAATACATATGCAATCTCGATATAGTTTTCAAATTCAAGTTTAAATATACTACCGCTCAACTTAATTTGACTCATTTACCATCCTAGAGAGATGTTCATTTTGAAAAGGGGGGATTTCAGGGAGGGGATGTGGTTTTCTCTGTCCTAGTCTCCATTAAGGTCCTGTTTGACACCATAAAGAGCCACTGAAACTCATCAATTTCAACTACTTTTTATATTTTTCTTTAATTAAAATTTTTCAAATTTCACCTTTATATCACATTTTTTTTATTTTTATTGTACCTTTTGCCTCATTTTTTTTCAACCAAACACCCCCTAACCCCCTAAGTAATGAAATTTTGACTTTACCATCCTCGCCCAAATACAAGAACAATATTATATAATACATAAAAAATATTAATCAATATATCAATGGGCATGTAAAGGGTGCGAAGGAGGCTATAAATACAGACGACCATCTTTGTCTCCAATGGAATTCTTTAAAATTTTTGTACTCATCTCCATTCCGGCGAATGGTATGTATCTCTAGACGTTCTCAGAATAAGGGCCGGTAATTTTGCCAGGTAAATCAACGTAAGGTTTCCTTTTTCTCTCTCTTACCTTGCAGGAAGATGAATAACTCAATTAATACTGGTTTACCAATCTTTCCAGACATACTAGCCAGCTGATGAGCTCCAACTCCTAAAGCACCAGCTAGTAATGTTGCAAATCCCCTGTTTAAGCCTCTTCCCAGTGTTGCACCTGAAAAAAAATAATAATTACTGATTATGAGTCTGTTTAGTTTATTAAAAAAATACTGAAAATTTTTAAAAATTATTCACTTTTTATCTTAATGAATTATGAATTCATAAATTATCTCAATTTATCGCACTTTTTATTATTTTAAACATACCTTATATATATATAAACACATGTATATATATGTGCTGTACATTAGAAAAAGAATAATAATTATAATATAAAATATTTTTCATGACCACTCTTTCCGATCAAATATAATATTTGGTCATCAAACAATTATTTTTTTCGATCAATTAGTCTTTAAAAATTATAGTAAAAAAAATAATATACTTATTATATTTACCGACTAAATCGCTGAAAGTTCACATACCTACTGAGAATTCAAATACAACGGCGACAGTAATGACAGCAGTCATTGCTGAGACACCGAAACTGTTGCACAGAGGGTGGAAGTAGTAGATTAAGGAAACCAAGGTGAGTGCAAACCCTACTTTCAGGGAATGAATGATCCTCCTCGGATCGTCTTGTCCGACCTTTTTTGCATTCCTAGCAGCCTGAACCACCTTGGCTAGTAACTTCTCAGCCAGCTTGGACATGAACCACCCCCAACTTTGTGGTTTCTCGCAGACCCCAGACCCTAATTCCATGGCTGAATGATAGAGAAGTGAAAACTTTGCATTGTAACTTATAAGAAGCCAAAAGCTATTAAGCACAAATTCTTCAAAATGAGTATAGTATCAATTTTGGGATTGGTTCACTGCTTCGTGACGGATCACACATCTTAGTGATACCTTATTCAAGTACGCTTAACCACAAGTTTTCACTGAATCTAACACTTTCATGATTTTAAAATGTATTGTATTTTATAAATATCGAATATTATATATATAACATTTCTTTTCTCTGCCTAGAGGCAATATAAAATAGAAGGTATTACTCTCTACTTCATTTCCTTTTTCACTCTCTCACAAGTAGAGTCGATTATAGGTAGATCTCTCACAATGCTTGACGTTTTTTTTATCATTTTATATAATTTTTTTACCATAATTATTTTTAATAATTTTATTATGAAAATATGGCCACTTTCACCCCAAATAATGACAAGAATATTTTACCTTCGAATTAATGTCTATATACAAGAAATGAACATGTCTTATATTGGTTGCCAACCTACCTAATCCGCCTCTTTTATCAAAATCGATTGTATTAAAATAAATATTTTACACATACAAGTGGAGTTAGAATAGTGAGTGTAAGTATCATATGATTAAAGACTTTAACGCTTATGAATAACTTATAAAGATCCTAGTTAGGAGGAAATTTTTAGTCAGATCTTTCTCTATAATTGTCAGGACAATTTAACCTAAAAAGATGCTTTGAAATAATTAATTTTATTTTTCAAATTATTTGATTTTATAGTCCATTTCATCTACTTAGATTTTAAAAAAGCTAATGCATTGATAATGTTCATTTAGATGAATCAAAATGAGTCATCGTTAATTATTTGTCATGTATAAATTAAGATGACTTAGTTGATGATAAATGAAATCAAATGATAGGTATAGAGTGAAAATGAAATCTTTGAGATCTAAAAGATGGAAATTATTGAGAAAGGCCTTAAACTTTTTTTCATATTCCGTTGATATCAAAAATTTAATTTATTTCTTCTTTTTCTTCTTTTTTTGGATTGAATTGGACGGCAATCACCTAAAATGATTCGCCTTATTCCAGTTACGATTTTTATTTCTTGTAATTTTTTTTTAGTAATTTGAATCCTTTACAAATTTATTTCAACTCTCAACGAATCGAGTAGCCAATGGGTAAAATAGAAAAGTATACGCTACCTCTCACATATGTCTTGCTTGAGTTAAAAATTGAATTCAAGTAGTTTCTGTAGAAAATATACTCACGAGTCACTCAAACTAACCTAAAGCACTATTTATTCTGATCTTTCCAACAATGTGGTGTATTATGTAATATCTATATCTTGTATTAATTCCATATTCTATACATGTGCAGCATATGCTCTAACTTTAGATTGATGCCTACAGCTTTGAAAACAGATGTTTACTGGGGCAGACTTATATGACCATGGGTTACGTACTCATTCGAAATATTACCTCAGCCTCAATTGTTTTAATCCTCAATTTATTTTAATGTAAAATGTTATTTGAAAATACTCTCACTCATGTTTTAAATTTTTTGTTTCTAAAAACTATGAGTAGATGTGTTTTTCAAAACAAATTTTACATTACAACAAACGAAATATTATTCACCTAAAAGTTAATTCGTTGGTCTATGTTGTTTCTTTTATTTTTTGCCTCCAAGAACCTAAAAATTGCATTTTTTAATTATTTTCACTAATTATGAATTTTAATTCCGTCTTATCTTAAGATTGTATTTAGAGCAATAATTTATCAAGGAAAAAAAAGAATAACAATAAATTCCTTCTTTTGGTTTTATATGATATAAGATAGACAAGAAAAGTTATAGAATTTAAGAAATTAATTAAATTGATTACATTAAAAAAATAATTAATATATTAATAATTTTATTATCTTTTTTAATTTATTCATACAAAAATGCGTATTTAAGATTTTATATTTCTTTTTTAAAACTTTTTTTCTTTTTATTTTCTTTTTCATTATTAAATTCTTATACCAAACATATTCTAACAATGCCCCGTGGACACTCGCACCTAGCACCTAATAATATTTTCGCATTTTAACAAAGTTATATATGAAAAAATGTATAAAATATTATTATATAACATATCTTTATTAATTCTTAATAGGTGTTCCAAACACACTTGTTAACAAATGCCCTCCTCCTATGGTACCTGGGGGGACAAATTCGAAGATGGAGGAAACTTGTCCTTCTTGCCACAGTTCAGTGGGCAACAGCTAGGATATGCTAATTACCAAAAAAAAAAAAAAAAACAGCTAGGATATGCTTCTCTACCTTTCTCACATAGGGGTAAAGAAGAAGGAAGGACAAAAAATAAATAAATAAATAAATAAAATAAATATATGTTTTTTTAAGAATTGTGAAATTTCTCCGTCTCCCTTTATTAACAACTATTTAGATAAATAAAAATAATACTATATAAAAAAATTATTACAAAAAAATAAATTAGAATGATGTTGAATAATGTTGTGATATAAAGTTCACATTTAAATTGAAGACTTAGGAAGGGATGAAGAATTTTTAGAGTAGAACATAGTGGAGTGGACACAGGCAATCTTGTTCTTACTGACCAGATTAGGATTTTAGTATATATATTATTTCTGTTGTATTATATAACCCTACATACAGAAGTTTTTGAAGTTAATAACAGAATACTTCACCTGTTGTGAATGTAGATAATTCTGTCGAATCACATAAATCTTGTACGTTAATTTCTTACTTTCTCATTGCTTTCTTCATTCTCACTCATATTACAAGTATGCATGAATCTATTACTTCAACATGAAAGAGTTATTAATTTATTTTTTATTTATAATAATGTCACTATCACATCATTTTAATAATGATTTCTAATTATATATTAGTACTTGTCTTTCACAACATTGCCTTCACCAAAGGCAGATGTGTGCTTGGACTTTGATGGCTTGTAGTTCAGATAAGATTTTAGCCAAAATTTTTTAGTATTAATAGTATATAACTTAATTTAATATCTAACTCATAATCTAGAGAAAAAAAAATCATTTCTATCTGATATTCGAGGGCCAAAAAAAGAAAAAAATTCTAAGTCCGCCATTGATATCCACTTGGCTGGAATAGATAAATTAAGGGATAAACTGCAAGAATCAAGTACTTCAAAATACAGCGAAAGAAAGCCATCAGATCAAAGTAAAATGAAAGTATACCTGTAAGAAAGGAAAAAGGAAGCCATCAGATCAAAGTTTAAAGAAGTGGCTCTAAGGCCATTTCAGCCCTTTAATGCATTCCTTTCATTTCATCTGACAAGCCTCATTTTGCACTACTCAGAGGCATCTTTCTGAGTTGGATTGATGCATGCATACATATATATATATATGCATATATTGATGAAAAAACTGAACCATATATTTAATGGAAATGAAGATCATGCATGTTTGGATGGAATATATATGTTCCCTACTACATTAATCATCTTCCCTATCAATATATCCTTTCTTTGAAAATATTGATATAAATTAAACAGATCGATCAGCTTTTTTAACTTCTAGTTTGTGCATAAAATTTTAAGAATTAGTTTGGAAAGAAAAGAAGTTAGTCTTTAATTTTATAACTAGTTATTAGTTAGTTACTATTTTTTTTTATTGAAAAGGAAAAAAAATAATTTTTTTGGTAGATAGTTTTTTAATTTTCTATTAATTTGATATTTTTATTTTTCATGATTTAAAAGAATTTAAAATGTAAGAAATTAATTTTGATTATTTAAAAAAAAATTAAAAAACTGAGCCGTCATAAGTTATTTGTTAGTGTTGTTAAATGAAGCCTAATCAAGCTTTGTCACCGATCCATCAACTAGCTATACCTAACATTTGTCTTGAGAATTCTATTAGACAGAAACAAAGGAATTAAAAGAGGCCTTTTACAGACACTCACCTTTAGTCGCGAAAGCAAAATTTTATTTGACTGATAAGAATCTAAAATTCGGTCACCACTTAAACCTACACCGGTGGGGTGGGGTAGGGCGGGCACACGTCGAGTCTTCTGCCCAAATAGGGTGGCCTAAGCTTTGATCTAAGTCGCTTGGCCTGGGTCAAAACAAACACTTGGAAATTAGAGATCAAGTCAGGTTATGGGACAATTAGGGTTGGACTGAGTTACAGGTTAACCCGAACCATTTACATCACTGTTAGGAACTGAATTTGCATTTCTTCTTTTGAAGTTGGAGTAATTAACCACTAAGGTCTTATTTGGCACCATCAAAAAATATTAAAACTTACCAACTTTAACTACTTTTTACACTTTCCTTCAATAAAAAATTTTTACATTTTACCTTTATGTCACATTTTTCTATTTTTATTATATTTTTTATCCCATTTTTGTCAACCAAACACCCCCTAAGATAGATAAGCAATTACTTATATATATATTTACTTGTTTTTAATATATATATATATATATATGTATGTATGTATGTATATTAAATGTTTTTGTCAATCAATTTTTGGTGACCAAATTTTTGTTGCCCAAAATTAAATTTACATAAGAAATTTTGACACTAAATTAATAAAATATATATAACGTAACTTTAATTAAATAATTTCATCACCACATTTTAATTAGTTGCATTTTTTATTTTTATTTGTGAAAATAACATTCTCCTATTAAATTTGCAGGGAGAAGAGAATGTTAAAACTTTCTTGAAGAGTGATAACAATATAATGAGATCAATCCATTCCTTTAATATAACTTGCATTAGAGTCATGCATCTCTACCATTCATACTTAATAATGGAACCCACAAACTAGAGTCCTGCATCTCTATCATCTATACTTAATAAGGGAACCCACATTTGAATACGATTAATTTTATACGAATGCATTACTGAAATGTAACATAAAACTGTATCGCCGCTATATGGTGTTGCTAACATAATAATATAGTTTCTATTAAGAAAAATTATATGCTTGATGCGTGTATGGTGATCACATAAATTGTTACCCTTAAAAAATATATATATATATAAGTTGGTTGATTATAATTCTTTAAACAAACAATTAATTAATAAAGGATAAAAAGAGAGGTAGCTGGTCATCCTCTTTACTTGACTAATCAGAACATCACCAAACACAGACAACAATAGAGTGATAATTAATTGCAATTAGCAATATTTCCTCTCCCATTTCACGTATAAGATGACAGCCAAAGAGCCCCCAGTTCTTTGAATTTAGTTCATTTATTGTCATGATGTGCTGCATTAAATCCGAAAACTTAATCAACAGGATAGGATTATTAATGTGTTTTTTGTTGATGATGGTTTGGTTAAGTATCCCATGCACTCATGCAAAGGTTCAGGTCCACGTAATCAACCAGCTAGGCCGTGGGAAGAACATGACCCTCCACTGCCGGTCCAGCAACGACGATCTCGGCGTCGTCACGGTGAAAGACGGCGACGAAATCGCGTGGAGTTTCACGGTTAATTTCTGGGGGACGACCTTGTTTTACTGCGACGTGCAGTTGGGAGGCTTGAAGACCTGGTTCCGCTTCGACGCGTACGATGCTGGTAGGGATTATCGGAGGTGTGAGTCGATCTGTCGATGGATGATAAACAGTGAAGGGTTTTTGTATGGCTATAACCAAGAAAATGGGCTGTGGGAGTTCTTTCCTTTGAAGTGATCGAACATTGTTAATTAATTAACTTAATTTGGTGAAAAATAAATAAAGTCTAGCTAGCCTTAATTAAGAAGTTAATTGTTCTAGCTAGGTTTTTTCGACAATGTATTAATACATATACTGTTAGTTATTTATAGTTTATGAACATGATATCGAGAAAATTTGAATAATATATATATAAAGATATATATGTGTGTTTATTAGTTAGATATATATATATATATTTAAATTATGCTATGCAATCAGAATTTTTGACGATAAATATTAGTAAGATTAATGTGATTTCTTCGTAAGTCAATTACACTTGGATAAATAATTTTATTAATATTTAAATTATATCATTGTCACATATAATTCTACTGAGATTTTAAGGATTTAATTTTTTTGGGGCATGCATTTACCTCTTAGCTGATAAATTGTATTCAATCGTCATAATTATTAAAGCAAAAGACTAGAAGGTAGACTTTCATTTAATTAGTTCGGTGTCCAACATAGTTTACAAACAATCTATTCAGCAAATTAAATTCGAGTATTAATGCCGTAGAGCTTATTATAGATATATATATATATATATATATATATACATATTTGGTATAGTTAAACAAAAAAATAAAATAAAATGAATAGGCATTTGTAATATATATATATAAAAAGAGAGAGATTATTTAATTGATGATAAAAGATTAGTAAATATAATAACTACATTTCTAATTTCTAAAAGACAATATTCACTACTAATTGTGTGGTTGTCCTTAACCTGTGGCAACCCTAACACTAATGAGGTAGTCGCCTAAAGCCCCACAAAAAAATAAGGCCCTAAATCTTAATTTTAATTAATAATAAAATTTTTAAATAATATTTTAAACTAGTCAAAATCTAATAAATATATGAAATTTTTTATTTTTTCTCCAATTCTCACATACTATGACTTATGAATTTTCTATTTTAACACTATCTATACATGCCATAATTATCTCACATTTAATACATTAATTATTATTTTTTTAATTTTATTTAAAATTCTATCTCAAGACAAGATTTGAACTTCTTATCCTAAACATATCATAATTATCTCATATTTAATGTATTAATTATTATTTTTAAATTTTATTTAAAATTCTATATGACAAACATCAAGAAAAGACTTTTGAATTTCATACAATTCTATTTATACATGTCAAAATTATCTGATATTTAATACATTACTTATTATTTTTTAATTTTATTTAAAATTCTATGTATTAATTATTAATTTTATTTAAAATTCCATTGACACACTAAGAAAATATTTTGAACCTCCTACTTTAACTCTATCCATATATGTCATAATTATATCATATTTAATGCATTAATTATTATTATTTAATTTTATTTGAAGCTCTATTCCACGTGCACTAAATAGGCTAGACAATCTTAGAAGTTTTTTTTTTTTTTTTTTTTTAAAACAGCTCCCAAGTTTTTAGAAACGACCCTAGTTGTCTTTTAGTTGACTTATCGTTTCATTCGATCCTTTTCTTCACAAGTCTTCAACCAATAAAAATTGTTTTTCGCTTGATCTCAAATCAAAAGTTGATTTTTTTTTCCTTTTTTTTTTAATATTTAGGAATCTTGAGTGCTTTGGCAATTTAATTCAATACTTAAGAGTTTTCCTGTAGGTAAAAAAAATATTTTTTCCCCTTTCTTAGTAACATATATTTATAAAAATAAAAAAGAGAATCACAATAAAATTCTCCAAAAATTTTGAGGATGACTAATATTGCTAGCCCTAGTGGCATGGCCCTTTAACATACATTTAGATTATGTTTGTTCATTGCAACAAGATTTTGAAAATAAATAATACCATATAATAATATGAAATTGTATAACACGTTATATAATTATATCTGATTAAACTATGATAAGAAATAGAATAAAAGAATGAATAAATTTTTATTCGTGAAATTAAGGAAAATTTAATCTAAATTTACCAGATATACAATGTCATCTCTTAAGTACATCCCTATTTTGGGATACCTAAATTGCATATTTAGGTTTGATTTGAGAATTAAAAAAAAAAAATCACTTTTTTAGTCTTTTTAACTGAAATTCGAATTTTTTTGTTTCACAATTTTTATGTATTTGTATTCATAAATATATATATACACGTTTTTATTAAATTAAAAAAAATTCACGTACATAAAAAAAGGACAAAAAACAACAAAATTGGCAGTATAGGTGGGCCGGCATATTTTTCTTGTCCAATCCTCCCATCCAGTGCCATAAACAAACCAAACCTTTTAGACTTTTGATGCCATGATGCGCTTTTAATTATAAGTAACCTGGGCGCGGGCAAAGGAAATTGCACAAAATTGGGCTTGGAGTAAGGATTTTTTGTTTTATTCCATTAAAGTGAAAACCCGGCCCAACCAGGCCGACCAATTAGCAGGATAGTATTTGCAGTGCGCTCTAAATGCAGCCGAAATTGTTCAGGCACTAAAGATCAGCATTTGCTACTTAAAGGGCCGTCATTGCATTGTATTGATGCATAATGTGTTTGGAGTTATATAAATTTATAAAGGTTAGTGTCTCGTATTTTATGTATTAAATAAATAATTTAAATTTTATAATTTTTTAATTTATATTTATTAAAATTTATAAATTTTTGTTTTTGTTTTTTTTGTTTAGCTAAACATGTACTGTTTCCCAAAATGAATGGTCTTGATGGCTCAAAGTCAACAGGGCTTTCATCAATTTTTTCACTCCCCAAATCCAATATTAATTCATCTCCTTTGATTTTGGTACTTTTATGTCAGGCAAATAATTGCAGATCAGGGAGAGCGAGTACAGAATCCAGTGCAACTTGGTGTTTGCTCCAACTGGAATTATTGAAACATTAATGGCAAAGTTTTGAAAACCAAAAAAAAAAAAAAAACTAAACAATAAAAATTACAGTTGAACCCATTGATTCAACTATGCTAAATAATGCATTTGTAAAGCTACTATCACATGATACAATCACAATTTTTTATTAATAATCAAATAAATTTTAATTGAGAGTAGTTTTATTATCTAACTTATAGATTTGTTATCTTCAAATAGTAATTAAGTTTTGTGACCAAAAGTTGTTCAACAATAATTTATTGATCGCAATTGTTGATTTAAATAGGATTCACGTGAAATTAATATAAAGCAATTATTATAATCAGTCGATCAAGACTCTTAATTTATGTTAACAAAATTTATAGTTATTTTATAATCACACCAAAGTATTCAAATTAATAACCTTTAAATTAATTCTCAATTTCATCGTAGTAATAAAAGAAAATGAAAAAAAACACATTCTTTTTTACTGCTAAAAAAATCAAAAAAATAAGGGGGAAATGAGTTTTTGTTTGAAATTTGAGGCCTGTCCTTGTTGTTGGTTTATTGATTTTGATGATGGAAGACTCGGAAGTAAAGAGAATTTGGAGGGAATATTGATTTTTTTTATTGTTTAATTAATTAGCAATGAAAACTAGGGAGAAAAATAAAATATTCGAGAAAAAACAATGGAGAAATTAGATTTTTGTTTACTAGGCATAATAATTAATTAATTATTGCTTGTATTTTTTAATGACAACAAAAATAGAATTTGATCTACTTTTCCATTTGTTTTGGATTTGTTTTGTACGATACAATGGATTATAATGGATGATCTCCATTTTTCTTATTTAGTACGTTTATAAAAAGTTAAAATTTTTACTTTCTTTAAAAGCTCGTTCAACAAACATGAAAATTTCAAATGAAATAATAAAAAATTAATAATAATAATGAGAAGACAAAAATGTGAAGCAAATGGTGGTTGCGCCCTAACAATCGCCATCCATTCCTCCTTCACCACCTATTCACAAATATTGTCACTATTAGTCACTTAGCGTTGTAACTGTCTCAAAAAAAATTATTCATTTCATTTGAATTAAATTAACATTAAAATAGAAAAAATATTATTCTATTATAAAAGTACGTATTTTGATAATTAAATAAATGAATAAGAGTAGTCATTATATTATAATATTATTTAATTTAACAATCAAACAAAACAGATAGAAATGATCATTCTTTTTAAGATTTTTATTTGTAGTATAATAAAAATTTCTATTCCTCAATTCATGCGGCTCAAAAATTAATGTAAATTTAGCAACACACTACGGGCTCGTTTAGTATAAGAAAAATTTTAAAAAAACTCTATAAATCTCTAATAACCCATTTACCTCTAATTTTTTCGCCATCACTAATTTAAAAAAATTTCAATACTTCGCTAAAAAATAAAAAAAATCTAAAAATAGGTTAACCGAATGTGTAAATTTTTTATACAATCATATTTTTCGTGTCGAAAGCTTTCAAATGAGTACCATTGTCGCTATTTTTTTTGAATCTGTGGAAACAGATTTGAAAAACCATTCCCACAATTTGTGATTTAAAAAAAAATACTAAAATTAACCAAAAATTATATTTTATCTTAATTTATCTTTTTTTTTTTTTTTTTTACTTTAAACGAGTCCTACATTTATTTGGAGTTTGAATCGATAGAGTAAGATAGGTAATGTGAGATGTTGGTGATAAATAGGAGAATTATGAAGTTGAAATATAATTTTAAAAGTTAAAATTATATTTTAATTTGTGAATTCTTACGAAAATTCATTTATTGAATGAAAATATTTTAATTTTATTATTGGATGTGTTTTTTTTTATTTTTTTGGACTTGTGCCTATCCACGTGTACAGTTGCCATAAATGCATGGTGTTGGTACTTTGCAGAGGCGAAGTCAACGTTGATTGCCAGCAGTTTTACTGAAAGTTGTACACATTTCGGTAGCAGCAAATGTAATGAACTTGTGATTTGGATTTGTATAATTCACTCTGTTAACTAACAAATCCTGGGCGGGCTGCTCATTATAATTTCGCAAACTACGAGGGAAATATATTAATACCAAAATTTAAGAGTGGCTTACTTAATTTATTTGAAAAAAATAAGTCTTTATTTTTACCAAGGAGAATATAAAAAAATAGGTCGTCTTTTCTACTTTGACCCTTATTTTTGTTTTGGTTATATATTATTTTTTTAACATAGAAATTACAATTTATTTTATCTCACAATTATTATAAGTCTTTGATGAGACTATAGGGCCGGTTGGAGTATAAAAAAAATCAAAATTGATTTTTTTTTTAAATTTAGAGTGTAAAAAGTTGATTTGAAATGATAATTAGATGTTTATATTTAATTTGATATAAAGTTATTAAACATTATATGTGAGGGACTGCGAGGGACTTTGCCTGTGGGAGAGTGAAGCCGGAGGTGAAAAAGAGAAACAATGCCTTTCATCCCACATCGTCTGGGTAGCGAAATGAAGTAGCATACATGTAATATTCGATATTCATATAAGAATAACGCGTTTTAAAGTCGTAAGGGCAGTGGATTCGGTGGGAACTCCAGGGTTAAGCGTGCTCTAGTGGGAGCAGTATCAGGATGGGTGACCTATTGGGAAGTAGCTTACCAAGTTTAAAGCGAACAATATTGTACTATATGGATATAAGTTGTTACAAATGGTATCAGAGTCGGTGCCCCGCTTGAAGTGTGGGATCACATGTGTGAGAGTCCCGCGTGTGGGGGATTTGTCTGTGAGGGATGCCTGCGGGAGAGTGAAGCAGGAGGCCACGCGGGGACGCATGCCTTATAAGGGGGGAGAATTGTGAGGGATTGCGAGGGACCTGCCCGTAAGGGACTTTGCTTGCGGGAGAGTGAAGCCGGAGGTGAAATAGAGAAGTAATGCCCTCCATCCCATATCACCTAGGTAATGAAATGAAGTGGCATATACGTAATATTCGATATCCATATAAGAACAACACATTTTAAAGTCGCAAGGGTATTGGATTTAATGAGAACTCCAGAATTAAGCGTGCTCTAGTGGGAGCAGTACCGGGATGGGTAACCTCTTAGGAAGCAATTTACTAAGCCCAAATCAGACAATATTGTACTACGTGGATGCGGATTGTTATATTATAAAAGTGACACGTAACAAAATTTTAATGAATAATCTTGAAAATTTTTTAAGTTTTTTGAAACTTTTTAGTACAAATGTCAATCTAATTTAAAAAAAATATGTCAAAATCCGTTAGAACGCACTATTTTAGTTTGTTCCAACGAATTTTGATAATTTTTTTGAAAATGCAGAAATTTTTTAGAATCTAAAAAAAGTTTAAACTTTTAAAATTTTTAAAATTTTTTAAACTTAATTGGTGTTCCAAACAGTCACTATGAATTCGTTTGAAAAGTATCAGTTTTTATGGTTATTTAATTTTGTTATTTTTTAATGAAATGAACAAATTTATTCTTTTATATTTAATTTTTTTCTTAAATTATAAAGGGTAAAACTATTTAATTAATAAAAAATTTAAAAATTATTTTTAATAGTAGTTTGTAAAAAAGAAAAAAAGAAAAAAAAAAAAAAAAACCTTTTCTTCCCACAAGTCATCCATATTACAATTCCTCTCATACTGAATGACAATTATTCCTACGTGGGTTGAAGTTGGCAAGCATACTTTTAGGCACAGAACACTTATAGATTATGTTTAGAGTGATAAAAAATTCTAAAAATAATAAAAAATATTAAAAATTTATTTATTTTTTATCTTACTATACGAATTACGAACTCACAACTTATTTGTGTTTGATGCACCAATTTTAGTAAAAATTTCTGAAAATCTCTATTACATTTTTACACATTCTTACCTTATTGAAGTTCAAAAAAAGTTAAATAGCTTCTAAAAAAGTCGATACTGGAATTCAGTTAATTAAATAGTAAATTTTTTTTACCATTCTTACCATGGATTTTCAAGTTACCGAATGACATCTACTGTGACTATTTTTCTAGCGTTGCAGAAACCATTCTGATGGATTGTAAAAACTGTTTCGATGAATTCGCACTGCTAACTTTCGTCCGAATGGATCGTGGAAACCGTTTTGAGTCTTGTTAGGTCTGCAAAGAGGTAATGACTGATACAAAATTTTGAATTTGTCCAAATAAAAATCTAATATGCCAAAACAAAAATTTCACGGTTTAATCTCTAAAAAATATAGTTTGAGATGTGTGCACCAAATATAAAAAAATTCCTCTAAACCTCATTTTATTTTATTTTTTATTATTCTAAACATATTCTTTTATCTCATTTTACCCCAGTATTTGTCATTTCAAACGCACCCCGGTGCATTTCACATTGTTTGCAAAATGCTTCCCGGCTAATTCGGAAAAAGGCCAACCTTCATAAACTCTGTTGAGCGCCGTCTCGCGTTGGACTTGTACTCGCGGTCGTGCCCCGGACAAAGACATACATATATCACACGCACATATATGTGTCCACGGATATGATACGCATTGCTGATGCCGATGATTAATCGTATAGAGAAAGCTGAGAGGGGAGAATGATGTAGGAAAGATTAGAAGTACCGAATATGCCATAGATTGAGAAAGCGAGAGATAGAGAGAGAGAAATTGGGCACAGATATAGAGAGAGAAAGGAAGTGATTGGTGCAGTTGGTGGTCTCGTCCGTCTTTGAGATTTTCTTCCCTGCGTTTCATCTCCATTTCTCGACGGATAAGAGAGAGAGAGGGAAATTTGAAAATATTAACAATTTCTCTGTCTCTTTCGCGCATAATTTTTCAATTCAATCGAACGATCCGAGCTGGATTTTCAATTCTAGGTTTTAGGTTCTCGTTGAGTTTGGAATTGCAAGTGATTGCATTCAATATGTTGATCAGAAATGTGAATCGATGAGAATTGGAGCTCCGATCTCGAGGATAAGGTAGGAATCGAAGGCTTTGAGTTATGGATGTCGATTCGTCAATGGTGTCGGAGGCCGATCACGATCCGGTGGGCTTGAACCACAACGGCCCGACGTCCGAACAGCTCGAGCAGTCTCCGGCTGTGGCCTCTGGATCTCCGCCGCAGCCTTCGCCTCAGCAGCAGAGCCCTGTAGCCGGGCCGAGGACTGCACCAACGTACTCGGTGGTGAACGCCGTAATTGAGAATAAGGAGGATGGGCCGGGGCCGAGGTGCGGGCACACCTTGACGGCCGTCGCGGCAGTTGGGGAGGAAGGGAAGTCTGATTACATTGGGCCGCGACTGATTCTTTTCGGTGGCGCCACAGCTCTCGAGGGCAATTCTGCAGCTTCAGGGACTCCGTCCTCAGCTGGAAGTGCTGGAATTAGTATGAATTTGGCTTACCCCTTTTCCAGTTCTCTTTATTTTTGTTTTTTGTTCTTATTTCTTATTGGGTGTTAATTTTTTTGCCTTCTTAGAACCCTAGATTTGCTTAGCTATAATTGATCGAGTGCAATTTTATACTTAACTGGAGTGTTTGTAAACTTCGATAGCGAAGTTGGAACTATGATATGTGGAAATTGTTGACGAATTTATTGTTTAATCTGTTCCTTTCTCTATATTTTGATGCCTATCTGATCCAAGCAACATTTAGTTGTTGGTCCAATTGAATCCTAGTTTGTGAAGTTGTATAGTTCAGTGGTTTTATTCATATGGTGTGAAAAACTCATTGTTGCTTTGAACAAAGTATTTTATGTCATTTTTATACCAATTTATGGTGTAAACAGCTGTAGTTTTGTTGAGAAGGTCGTCTACCCACTCCTCATCCTGCAGTAGCAATTGATTTGTATGGATGCAGTGGAGGTTACCATCAAATAAGAGAGACTACACATTTATACACACTTGCACACGTAGTTTGGGATTAAGCCCTCCAATATTCTCCTAGTTGGCATGCATTGATGTATGTACATGAAAAATGGTACTGTTGGTATTGCACAAAAATCTTGTTCAATTTTTAGAATGAAAATGTTTTCTCCTTCAAACTTTTGTGATCTTAATCGTTGTGTGGGATTCTAGGGTTAGCGGGTGCCACTGCTGATGTACATTGCTATGATGTCTTGACAAATAAATGGTCCAGGTAAGCCAAGACCAGTAGCCACTTATCAGCTAGTGGTGGTAATTTTGAGATTGTGCATTTTTGTCATGTTCTTTCATCTTTAAATGCTTTAATGAACTTCCTTTGCAGGATTACACCCTTTGGAGAACCTCCCACCCCAAGGGCAGCACATGTGGCAACTGCCGTGGGTACCATGGTGGTTATTCAGGTCGGAAGATGTTTGTAATCTAATGGTTTATCCTTTTAGTGCTTCAGCTTCTTTCTATCATTTATTTTGTTAGTAAATGGTAACTACATTCTGGGATCTTCCAATCCAACACAGGGTGGAATTGGTCCAGCTGGTTTATCTGCTGAGGACCTTCATGTTCTTGATCTCACACAGCATCGGCCTCGGTGGCATAGGTTAGATGTCTGAACCTCGTACTTGCTTGTTCATATTTAAAAACACCTGATTGTACTTACAGATGCTCCCATGCATTTCTGCATGTATGAGAATTATTTTGTGTTTTGTATCTATTGAATTAATGTCAACATACCTGTAGGGTTGTTGTCCAAGGCCCTGGACCAGGGCCTCGTTATGGACATGTCATGGCTTTGGTAGGGCAAAGGTATCTGATGGCAATTGGTGGAAATGACGGTGAGTCTCTTGTATAACTGCTTCTTCTTTTGTGCTTGAGTATGTTCTTTTCTGTGGTCTTAAGCAGTAATTTGATGCAAAACTCCAGGAAAGCGGCCATTGGCTGATGTATGGGCCTTGGACACAGCTGCCAAGCCATATGAATGGCGGAAATTGGAACCAGAAGGAGAAGGGCCACCTCCATGCATGTAAATTTCTACTCATGTCCCTTAAATGTGTGTAATTTTATGTTTCCCCATTCCCCATCACATTATCTTGCCTTTATTTTGTGTTTTTGAATTCTTCTAAAAAAGGTCGATAATTTTATTAGCATAAGCACAAACATTTTCTTTGATTTATCACAAAAAAATAATACAAAATAAATAAAAATAAAGAAAAATAAAGGGGGAGAAAAGAAAGAAAAACTAGTGCGCATTCTTGTACGTTGCATTGACAAACTTGGGTAGTAATATCATTTGTGAGAAGTATATGGTAAGTAACTAAGTATGTTTTACCAAACAAGGTTGTGGTCATTTTGCTTATGCTATTTGTTGTCAATCACCAGATTTGATGGTTCTATGTTAGTGGAGAGCCTCAAGACCTTGACCTTGTTATTAATCATCCTATTAATGTGCTTGCTTACGTTTGAGAATTATTTGGGTTTCTTCTTCTAAAGCAATATCGTGGTCTCTTCCTACTCGTGGTCAAAATGTCTGAAGGAATTCAAAGTTGTTCTTACCACTTACCATGTGAGAGATAGATAGATCAATAGAGAGAGAGAGAGAGAGAGAGAGAGAGAGAGAGAGTGAGAGAGAGAGAGAGAGTGAGTGAGAGAGCATTAAATTTGTCTTTTATCTTTTATTTTTTTTTAGTTTAACGATTGAGGTTTAGTGTCTGCTTATTTATTTGAGGCTCTATGTTTTCTTGTATCCTTTAATTTTTGGTATTTTCTTTTCAATGAATTAGTAAATCTAATTTACAAAGAAAAAATGGTTGATAAGGCTGCAGTGATGTATGCAAGGAAAAGACAAGACTAAGGGACTCTGGGGGTAGATTATGACTTGTGTTATTGTCATGGGGAAATTAGCATCAGTAGACTTAGCCAACACCTATTGAAGTTTTTTTTCTGAGTTGCTATCAGTACAAATTTAAATGATTAAATTCTCTAATGTTTTGGAAACCTCTTATGGAGAAAGGGAAAAAACAGTGCTTTTCTCTAAACTATGAAAATTTCTAATTGCATTCCAATTCATTAAGTTTCTGAATTTTTGAACTTCACATTTTGGTTAGTTCTTATTCTAAAATGACTGGGAAATTCTTCTGGTTATTGAGCCTGTAGTTGATTTCCTCAGGACTAGCCCATTCCCATATGAACCAATGCATGATACTTTTTTTTTTTTTGGTGACCCGGAACCCGGCCAGTTTATTACAGCCCTCAACGGACCGTGTAACCGATCGTATGTTGTGCTGAAGTTTTGCTACTACAATTATCCATGTTTGTCTTCAATTCACGGATTAACTTCTCTCTTCGTTTTCTTCCTTTGGACCATTTAGGGTCTAATTACCTATTGTTTTCAATGCTTATTGTGATCTACATGGTGAATGGGGGATTATTGCCTAACTCAAGAATCAAGATTATTGGATTGTTGCTATGTTTGCCTCGAGTTTTATGTTCCCAGCATGGAAGCATATTGACAGGAACACAATCAGTCCATGTTATAGTTATTTTGAGGTTTTTGTAACTCTATGCTTGACATACTGTGCTTGTTCCCACCCAAAAAAAAAAAAAAAAAAAAATCACATCTTAGTTTGTTATGCCAACCAAACACCACCATAGTTAATGTGGTGAAGCAGCTAAAAAATTAAGGCTAGTTTGGAGCTTAATTGGTTGGATTCTTAGTTTACCGTATAAAGTTGAATGAAGAAGTCTGAAAAAACATTGATATTACGGTCTTGTTATGTTCAATAAACGTGTGATATGGCTTGAACTGATTATTAATTACTGCTGCTAGTTGTGTTATATTTGATAGTTTATCAAAAATGCGTACGTATTATGTTTGTATAAGTATTTGTTCATATTTTTTATTGTTCTATGATGGTTTTGATTGATTGTGTAGTCCATACTTCTGTTCTGCATTTGACTGGCACACACATGATCTTTGATGGTTCTAAATCAGGACTAGTCAGCACTCATTAAGTCATCCAACATTTGAGTGGTGTATATGTTGGTAGGAGGATGTGCCAGCAATCGTGCTCACACTATAATTGAATTTCTTAGTGGTTCTGGTTCTTCTGAATCAAAATTAGTATCTCTAAACGGACATTGATATTCAAGTTGCTTATAAACTGTACTTTTAGTGTCACTTTTTAAGGCTGGTGTTATAGGTTGCTGGAGTATTTGTTTAAGGGCCTCTGTGTAGTTTTTGTTGATGGAATAATTTATTGAAGATATTTCTAGTTGATCAATTATTTATTCCTCTTGCTTTGGGTAGGTATGCAACAGCCAGTGCACGCTCTGATGGTCTTCTTCTGCTTTGTGGAGGGAGGGATGCTAACAGTGTGGTAAGTCAATATATATCCTTTGCATTATCCATGTTTTCAAATGCCTGAGATTCTGAGATATTATAAGCTATTTACCTAAGCTACCTTGTAGTCATTTACACATAGCTTACTTCTGTCAGGACAATTGATGAATTTTATGTTTTATATGTTTGATCTCCTAAGGTTTGTTGTTGGTTTTCTTTCTTTTGGAGCCAGCAGTAGTTTAAAGATCTGCTTTTCCCTGTGCTTTTTGTTTCTTTGCAAGGAGCATACCTTGGGAGTGTGCAAAAATTTCTTGTTAGTTTGTCTACGGATGGTTAATGTCTTATTGTTCTACATATGCTTTGATTGTGTCTAGTCATATAACTTTTAAGACCTTACATTTTTTATGGCACTCTTCATTACATAGTTTTCACTTTCGGCTTAAAGGCACATATTGTGAATCTTCCTTTCATAGGTGAGCTTGATTGGTTTGATGGCTTCGAGCCTTGATCTTGTATACAACTAGCGCATGGAGGTTGTGCTTTTTTCAACGTCTTTACTAGATCTTATTTTGGGTTAGTTGCAAGATCACCCCTTGAACTTGGACCTAGTATCACTTTACTCCACTCAAATAAAAAAAGTTACACATTGACCCCGTTTTTTAAAAAAAAGAGTGCCCCTTTTTTGATTAGTAAAAAATTTATTAACATTTAAAGGCATTAAAGAAATGCCAAATGAAACAAAAAGACCACCCTGCAAAAACATGTTCTCAACGAAGGCCAAAAACTAATTCAAGTCTGAATATATAGACTTGGTAACCTACTATACAAAAGGGACATGGAGGGTGGCTATGTCTCCCCTATCGTCCCTGGTGAATTTACTTGATTCTTGGATTGGGATTTTGTTATATTGTTACATTATATGATATGGCCCTCAAATTATCTCTTGAATTTGCCTAAATTCTTGGAATTTGGTTATATGTTTGCATTATATGATTTGGCTCCCTTGTTATTTCTCAAAATATTATACATTCAATAACGTTGGATTTTAAAGTTTTGTTTAGAACACTATTTTTTAACTATTTGTATGATTAGTTAAGGTCAATCTGGGGGCTAATTCGAGCTTTTCCTATGGGAAGGCGGAGAGGTTAACAGTAGTTTTGGGGTACAAGATCAGTAAGTCACCGTCCTCTTACCCAGGCCTTCTTTTGGGGACTCCCTTCAAAGCCAAACATTTTTGTGATGGTATTCTGGATAAGTATAATAGGAGATTGGTGGCATGGAAGAGAGGCTATTTGTCCAGGGGGGAGGATCACTCTCATCAAGAGCACTCATTCAAGCATGCGCATCCACTTCATGTTGCTTTTCAAAGTGCCTGTGTCAGTGGTTAAGATGTTGGAAAAGCTTCAGCGTGATTTTCAATGGAGAGGCAAGCAAATATGAGAGAAAGTACCACCTAGTGAAATGGGGTATGGTGTGTAAGCCTATCAATTAGCGCAAGTGGGCGAAAGGAGTTTAGCCTAAATGAATAAATTGTTTTTGGGCGAGTTGCTGTGGAGATTTGCATGCTAGAGGTCTAGATTATGGAGGAAGATCATAGTGGCAAAATATGGTTTGGACAGGGGTGAATGGACTTCCTGAGTAGTTAGTGGTGCTCATGGGTTGAGTATTTGGAAGACAATTCGTGGTTTGTCAGAGGTTTTTTTCTAGGCACATAGCTTTTGAAGTGGGGAGGGGTGATTGGATCAAATTTTGGTAGGACACTTGATTGGATGACACAAGCTTGTGCACAAGGTTTCTAGAGATTTTTGAGATATCTCATCGTTGGAATGTGTTTATGAAGGAGTTTTTTGAGTCTAATAATGGGTGTGACTGTCACATGTGCTACTTGGGAGAAATTTGCAGGATTGTAATTAGAAGCCTTCCTGACACTTTGCTCATGCTTCCATTCTTTTAGTTCACAAGGGGATGAGGGTTGTATTCAGTAGACTCTATCTAAGTTCAGAGAGTTCGAATTTAAGTCTTTGTTCAAGGCATTGGAAGGGGAGGGAGAGGGAGTGTCTCTTAGTTGAGGAAGGTTTGAAAAAGCAAGGCATCTCCTTAGGTTTTTTTTTTTTTTTGGCCTGGGGTATGCTTCACGGAAGAACTCTTTCTATTGATAATTTGGTTAGGAAAGATTGATTCTGGTGAATTGTTGTTGCTTTGTAGAAGTGGGAAGAGTTGATCGGCCACCTATTCATGCAGTGCAAGTGAGTGATGAAGCTATGGAATTTGGCATGCCGTGGGTGTTTTCGGGGAAAGGTGAAGCTTGTTTGCCAAAAAGGTGGGTGCGAGAATCCAAAAGAGTAAAAGGAAGGCATGGAATATTATCCACTTGTGTTTGATGTGGCTTATTTGGGGTAGAGAAATCGATGACGCTTTAGGGATACCAAGTATTCGCTTTTCAGAGCGAAGAGCTTGTTTTTGAATTTTTTGTATGGTTGGTTGTTAGGTGGCAAAGGGCCGAATCTTAAGGTTTTTTTACATTTCTCAGATCACATGGATAAATGTGTATAGAGTCTAGTTTTGTATCTCTTTTTGGTCGAGGTTTTTGTACTTGGGTGGCATCCACTTGATGCTCTTTTAATATTACAATATTTTCTTATTCATCCCAAAAAAAAAAAAAAAAAAAACCTATTCGTGTGATTAGTATATGGTATAGATAGATTTGCCAAGAAATGAATAGTAAAAAGGTGGTACTGAAATTTTTTGTTGCCCCTGTATAGTACATTTGAATGATTTTCTCATTCAACAATTTTCTGCAATTCCATGATCAAAATCATGGATAATTTTTGTGCATTAATCTTAGACCCCCCCCCCCCCCCCAAAAAAGGAAACGTAATGCATCAAAAGTGGATATTATTTTTATCCAAAGTTTTTGTATTTGAATTAAATTTTGATTTGTATCGATGGTTATCTGCTTATGAAAATTGGAATAGACTTAGGTCAAGGGTGGGATAGGTTATATGAGATTTGTGTGTGCGTGCGTGTTTTGAGTTACCCGTGAGAAAAAATAGCACTCATCTAAAATGAATGAATCACCAAACACCACTGCCACTTGCATTGATGGCACAACCTAGGATCATGAAAATGACAATAACAATTACAGCACATCCTTTTGTATTTTTGGGTTGATTGGTTGATTTGGGATGTGAGGAGTAGAAGAATCGTTTAGAATGTTGAACTAAAGCGCATGTTCCCTAGGCCCCTGGTTCTGTATAGTTGCTTGTTGGGATGGTTGAATCCTGTCTTGCCTATATATATATATATATATTTTGGATTTTGCAGAGCTTATGGAGGTATAATTAGTTTATAGTTCAGTTGTTTTGTTTTGATGCTATCAGGCTATTTTGTATTTGGGATGCATCCCTTAATGTTGTTTAATATAATTCTCATTCATTGCTCATGAAAAAATATTATAGTGTTTTTTAGTGGAAATCGAGCAGCAGCAGCATGATGACAAACCAAATTGATGTTTTTCCTACTTTTACAAGCAAGATTTTAAAGTTCTATCTTTTTAATGTAATTTAATTCTTTTCATGCATCAATAGTTCAGTATATATCATTCAAGATCTAAATTTTTAGAAGCATGGACAGGAAAAAAAGAAAAAAAAAAAGAGAGGTTGATTTGCATTCATTTTTTTTTTAATATTTTTTTTCGTCCTTTGGGGAGAGGAAAAAAATTCCTGGTTCCACACCTGCTCTATTCAATTTCCCATTTCAAGAACAGGTAAGGTTGGGTTAAGGGGAATATGAAACATATTTTCTGAAATGGAACTGAAATATGGCAGACGTCTTAGCTAAGAGTGGCCTCTATATCTGGAGTGTGTTAGGTCAAGGGTTAATACTGTGTCCCTCAATTTAAGGTTCTTGGGCTTTATCTTGTGGTGGCGTGAATGTTTTTGCACTTTCATGATTTTTCAATTTTAGTAAGCTGTCTGATGCATCCACATGTATTGTGCATGAAGTTTCTTGTAAATATGTTTTTTCTGGAACACTGCTATATAGTCTGCTATGAGTATTTTCTTGCAATAGTGTCATATGAGGACTCCTCTTTGTTGGAATCGTGATACGCTGCTTCCATTGCCGTCCATGCTTAACCTGTTACATCCTATTTGTAATGATTTTTGCAGCCACTGGCCAGTGCATATGGACTTGCAAAACATAGAGATGGTCGGTGGGAATGGGCAATTGCTCCCGGTGTCTCACCATCTCCTAGATATCAACATGCAGCAGTGAGTTTTTAATTGCAAACCCGCCCCCCCTCCCAAAAAAAAAGAAAAAGAAAAAAAGAGTAGAAATGGAAAAGACTCCACTAGCATCTTCCATATGTCTAGGAAATCAATCATTTACATGTATTATGCTCCTCTAGGTTTTTGTAAATGCTCGCCTTCATGTGTCTGGGGGTGCACTTGGTGGTGGACGCATGGTAGAGGACTCGTCAAGTATTGCAGGTATTTTCCATTATTTTGTTTGGTTTTAACTTTTTTCCCCCTTTTCCCTATAATCCTGCAAATTTGTTGAAATTATTGGTGTATAAAATTTAAATGATAAATTTGTGGCATATAGTTTATATATATATATATCCAAAACACATCCCAATTCCTTATTGGTGAAACCTTTTGGGTTCCATTTGGACACACATGGATTTCAAATCAATGAATTTGAACTTAAATTGTATTGAAATATATAAAAAAATAACTTCTTATGTATTACGTTGAAAATTTACAATAATTACCGCTAAGGTAGTGGAGCCACTTATTCTTACGATAGTAGAGCCATTAATTATAAGGGATTTCAAATAATTACTTTTGTTGTGATGATTCCAAATCCATCATAACCTATAATATTAAGCTATTCAAATTCATAATGAAATCAACATCTAAATCAACAAAATTATATTTGAATAGTTTAATATCATAATCTATAATATAAACTATTCAAATTCGTAATGAAATCAACTTCTAAATCAACGAGATTATAGTTGAACTAATTCTCCTTCAGTAAATAACATCAAATCGCTCAATACAAACGCAACCTTAGTGAACATGACCTTCCAGTTAGTGGTCTCACCAACCTCTTAAACAATGTAATACTTCACTTAGTCCCCCCCCCCCACACTTGTGTGTGTGTGTGTGTGTGTGTGTGTTCAATTTTAAGAGAGTGCAGGAATTTCCCCATAGGATCAAATCCCCCAATCATCTTTGCAATACTTCCCATTCTTTTTCACCAACTTTAGTGTCACATTTCTTTGAGAAAAGAGCAATTGAGTGATGGTTACTTTCTGAAAGTTTCTCATCCATGGCCTGCACAGACTTTTATTTTCCACCTTTCTTTTTTCTCAAACCATACTATGAGCAGTCACTTTCTTCTGCTGGTAAACCTCCCTACCTGTTTGCTCTTAAGAGCTTGACTGGGAAGAAGAAATTAGCTAACCGTAAACAATTTGTCTTTCAGACCAATGTATTCCCAAGTTAAGGTAAGCTAGCTCCCCTGTCTCTGCCTAAAGAAAATCCCCTTATGGATGCTTTTTAAAAGTCTGTTCAATCATACCTAGACTCTAAAATAAGAAACCTGAAGTTTATTGGAAGGTCTCTTGGCGTAGTTAAAATGTTAGATTTTCCCAGTGGCCAATTGCTTTTGCAATAATTCAATTTACTTTCCACTTTTGGAATCTTTAATTAAGAAGTTGAAGTTTGTGGAAGTTTTTCTGACATAATCGATCTTAATTTTGCTCATAGATAAATGTTTTTGCTATTGCTCAAATCTCCTTTCCACTCTCTGCATCATCTAAATGCAGGCAATCTTGTTTTGTAGGACAATTCTAACTGTAGACAAGTTTTTGTTTTAACCAGCACCATAATTAGACTGTGTCTCACCAACAAATGGTGTGTAGAAAATTCTGTGGTCTTATGACTCTTTCCTCTCAAATTGAAGAGTGTTATCCTACCATCCTACTCCATTTTGATAATGCTGCAGCTCTACTTTCTATGCGCTGAAGCCATATCTATAACATGCTTGATCACTGTGACATTTTGATCTGATAAGCAATATTTTCTTTTTTCTTTTCATTTGAGTATGAAGCGAGATAATCTTTACATCTCCAAATAATAAATTTGTTAACAAATTTATGCTGCTTTTGCATTTATTAATCTACTAGAAGCAGTTTTCTTTACGAGTTTTCTATTAAAAGCTTAACTGCCTCTATTTTACTCAGATATTTCATGTGTCTTTGTGTGCAGTTCTGGATACTGCTGCGGGAGTTTGGTGTGATACAAAGTCTGTTGTTACCAGTCCCAGGACAGGGAGGTACAGTGCTGATGCTGCCGGTGGAGACGCTGCAGTTGAACTTACAAGGCGCTGTCGGCATGCTGCCGCTGCTATTGGTGACCTTATCTTTATCTATGGTGGTCTACGTGGTGGTACGACATGAACCTTTAAAGGAACAATTGATTTGTCGCATTTTGTATTCCTTTGACTAAGTGAGCAAATATCTTCCTTTGTTTTAATTGTTTTTGCATTCTGGCGACAGTTCTTATTAACAAAAGTTTGCATTAAGGTCATGGGGGTAGAGCATCAGTTGGCGGTTGCCAACTTTTGCCCTTTTTTCCTCTGTTTGAATAACTGGGAAAAATTCTTCCCTCAGGACACATCACATTTGTTCATTCATAAATTGCCTGAGATCAAGTAGACTAGCTTAGAATTTATTGAATAGTTCTGATGTGATCTGAGATTAAGTTGGGTACAGGAAGATATTCATAATTAACATAAAAATAGGTATGCTAATGCACAAGGCTCCCCTCCATACAGGGTTTGAGGAGAGGTAAAGTATGAAATCCAGCCCCTAATAACTGGAGAGACTGTTTCTAAGTAGCCCCTAATTACTGGAGAGAATGTTTCTAAGTATTGAGCCACGACTTCCAGGTCACAAGGAAGCAATTTTACCCCACGACTTCCAGGTCACCAGGGAGCAATTTTACCATTGCGTTAAGGCTTACCTTCTAGTGCTAAACTTGCCATTGTTCAATATAGTCCTACTTAACGGAATCCTGCTCCATATTGCCTATTTTATTGGCCAAATAAATGCGTACAGAAACTCCTCCAGTAACCCTACCTCGCAATTCTGAAAGGGTCTCTATGATATTCCATTGCGATCACTCATTCACCAGATGGACAAAGCTGGAAAAGCTGCCACTGATCGGTGATCACCACACCATTCATGACACTAAAATTTCACTCTGTCATCCCTTCCCCCACCACCTTGATGGATTTCACAGAATTATTCCACAAAATTATTCCAATTGCTATGGATGCCCCTTCCACAGTCCCACACCATGCGGCGTAGTCAGTAGACACCTCCAGAGATGCTCAGTCATGAGGCGTTGGCACCTTGAATGCCAAGCTCTGGAATGGGCACTATTCCCAAAGCCCCTACCACTTCGACCCCCATGGCCACAAACCATCCTCTATTTGAGAGATATCAAATGACTTGATTTCTTCCTTTGGTAAGCTATTCGTTGAAGACCTCTCTGAACCATTATTTGGATGAATTTCATTTGAGAGTTTGTGCCATCCAATGCGACTTTTATGTGCTCAGTCTGACCTCCCGCCATATCAATTTGTCTATTTCCACCACTGAGCACTAACCAGCCTCAACCATGATCAATGACATCAAACGTTTCTCATCCCACCTGGAGGATTCTCGTTCTCTCTTTCACCTCAGAGAAAACCCTTATACCACTTATGTTTTAGTGGTGTTGTAAACTTGGAATTTCCTAATAAACTAATTACGTGTGTGTGCGCGTGTGCGCGCCTGCGTGCTTGTGTGTAGATTGCTAGAAATTGATCTGGAAAAAAAAAAAAAATCATCTTTATGCTAGTGTCTTTTTCCCACCTCCTTCCCTCTGCAAAAGCATTTCTTTTTGTTCTGACTCTTTTTCCTCCCTGTCATTGGTCCTAAAATTTTAGGGAGCTTACGTTATCATCCTTCTAAACTCTAAAAGTTGTGTTTATGTTCTACCCGAGTGAATCCTACTTTATCTTGGAAATCAAATATTCTGAGTTTAATCCCCTATAGTGATTTGCATGTTATGCTAAACAATTTTTTAGTTGATTCTAAAACTGGAGTTTTTGACTCTGACCTGTTTGACTGCAGGGGTGTTGCTTGATGATTTACTAGTTGCTGAAGATTTGGCTGCTGCTGAGACCACTAGTGCAGCTTCACAGGCTGCTGCTGCAGCAGCTGCATCCAACTTACAGGCAGGGAGGTTGCCTGGAAGGTATGGGTTTGCTGATGAAAGGACCAGAACGAATCCTGAAGCAGCAACTGATGGGGCAGTTGTGCTGGGAAATCCTGTTGCTCCTCCTATAAATGGTGATATGTACACTGATATAAGCACTGAAAATGCAATTCTCCAGGGTTCTCGGTATGCTTGTAGCTGTGTTTCTACTTTTGAAATTCTACTTTTGAACTTTGTACTTTTATCGTGAGAGAACTTTGGCTTTGAAGTCCATTTAAAGAGCTACCAAAGTTGGTCTTCTCTGTAGGAGACTGAGTAAAGGTGTTGACTACTTGGTTGAGGCGTCGGCAGCAGAAGCTGAAGCTATTAGTGCCACATTGGCTGCTGCCAAAGCACGGCAAATTAATGGAGAAGTCGAACTGCCAGACAGGGATCGCGGCGCTGAGGCTACCCCGAGTGGGAAACAGATATCTACCTTGATTAAGCCTGATTCTGATGTGTCAAATAATTCAGCACCAGCTGGAGTGCGATTGCATCACAGAGCTGTTAGTATCAATGATTCCCACATTGAAAATTTTCAAGTCTGTATCATGATATAAACTCAATAACTCAACAAACCCTTATTCTTAAACTAGTTGGGGCTGGTTATATGAATCCTTTTCCTCCATTCATTTGGGTCAAGTGTTATGTTTTCGGTGAAGTTATTTGAAATTAGATCTTTCTTCACAACTTCCGTAATGTAATCTTAAGTTTACCTTTTATCCATGTAAATTATTTATCACAATATGCTTATCAATATATGAATACTTATCATAGTCTATTCTTCTATGCATTTACAGGTGGTTGTAGCTGCGGAGACTGGTGGAGCTTTAGGTGGCTTGGTCAGGCAGCTTTCAATTGATCAATTTGAAAATGAAGGACGGCGAGTTAGCTATGGAACCCCAGAAAGTGGCACAGCTGCAAGGAAGCTTTTAGACCGACAAATGTCTATCAACAGTGTGCCGAAAAAGGTGAAGAGGGTTATATATATGTATATATATATCATTTCAATATTCCATTATGGGATCATATTTAGATGCATATCATCCATAATTGGAGAGCCTTACTCCAGAAAAATAGTTTGGATGGGTTGAGTTGATCTGAATTAGTTATCATTTATTTTTGTTCTTGCAAATGTACCTCTCTTACTTTCCATTAACCGTTTGCAATTTTTTTATTCTTTTATATATATGCACACTGAACTCTGAAAGTATATTAGAATAATAATTTTAATCCTTTTTCATTGCATTTCAATTATAACATACATCAAGTACTGGTCTGATTTTTCTGGTTGTAACCTTCAATTTTATTTTTTTTGGCAAAATGTTTGATTCACAATGTTATCCTTGTGTTACAACAATAATTTGGAATTATCTTTTTTGCTTTGTCAGTTGGCTGCTAGTCAGTTGTAGTCTGTCTCCACTTCCAATATATTTGTTTATGTTGTTTATGTCATTTTTCAGGTGATAGCTAATCTCTTGAAGCCTCGTGGGTGGAAGCCGCCTGTCCGTCGACAATTTTTCTTAGATTGCAATGAAATAGCCGATCTTTGTGAGAGTGCTGAACGTATATTTTCAAGTGAACCGAGTGTTATACAGCTCAGGGCTCCTATCAAGATATTTGGTGATTTGCACGGGCAGTTTGGGGATCTTATGCGGCTATTTGATGAGTATGGCTCCCCTTCAACTGCTGGGGACATAGCGTAAGTGTTTTTGCTCATAAATTATATTTTCATTTTTTAACATTTTTTGTCCATATTGTTTCCATCTTGAACCTGCTTGTTTAAAAATACTTCATGATAGAGGTGTCAATGGATTGGGTGGGAATAGTAGAACGGCTTGTTTAAAGTGTGCTTGGGACATCACGGCCCCATACTAATACACAGGCCATTCCCAGGTATTAGGACAAGGTCCACTGATCAAAAGGGCTGTTCCAGCCCGGCTCAGTGCGACCATTTTTTAAAAAAAAAGGGTAATTTAATTAGTTTGTAATTTGTAAAATAGTAGCACATAGAGGCCCAAATGCTACTAAGACAGGTTTTTTAATTAAAAATGAAAAAGAAATCTTTAAAATTCAGTATTTGCATCAAAAAAAGAAAAAAATAATAATAATAAAAATCAAAATCCAATTCCAACATTGTCCCCAACTTTCCCTTTTGATGCTTTGTCATGAGTCCACTTACTATATCCCACTGCCTTCATTCTTTTTTGCATTCAAAGTTGCATGAAAAGCAATTTTAACTCTTTTTTAATTATAGTCTCCACTAATTATAGTCCTAACGTAAAGTGACTATTTGTCTTTGGTCTTTTTATTGACGAATCCACTCACACACACATGCATTGATAGGCAATTTAATGGGGATGGAAATTGTATCAATACAACCTATGCTATTGGATCTCTCCTAAGTGACTGCATATTTACATGGAATCCGTATTTGCTATGTTATTATGTGAAAATTTATGCAATTACCAGAATTTTTCCCAACTTTTATTGTGATGCTAATTTTATATGACTTTCAGATATATCGATTATCTCTTCTTAGGAGACTATGTTGATCGGGGTCAGCACAGCTTGGAAACTATAACCCTTCTGCTAGCTCTGAAGGTATAAAACTAGGCCTTTTTGTTATAATGACTGATTATCTTAGAGCTCTAACATTTTTTTCCAACTTTATAGGTGGAGTATCCCCACAACGTACATTTAATTCGTGGCAATCATGAGGCTGCTGATATCAATGCCCTTTTTGGATTCCGGATTGAGTGCATTGAACGCATGGTAAGGCACTATTTGCGTGCTTAAATTTTCTTGTTACAGTTGGCAACCTAATGTCATGCTAACATAGGGTGAGAGAGATGGAATTTGGGCGTGGCATCGGATGAACAGACTATTCAATTGGCTTCCTCTTGCTGCTCTAATTGAGAAAAAAATTATCTGTATGCATGGTGGCATCGGAAGGTCAATAAATCATGTGGAACAGATTGAGACTATTCAGCGTCCGATTACAATGGAAGCAGGCTCAATTGTTCTCATGGACTTGTTATGGTTAGTGAACATCCATACGGACCATATCCTTTCTTATTTTCTGCATTTGATTGTTTGTCAGTTACTGTAGATTGATATTTATATACATTGTTTTACTTCTTAGGTCTGACCCAACAGAAAACGACAGTGTGGAAGGATTACGGCCAAATGCTAGAGGTCCTGGGTTGGTTACTTTCGGGGTGTGTAATCTATTTCATTTTCAATCTCCTTTCAAATATTCTTCAATCATTTCCTTAGGTGTAGCATGTAGACATTTTTCAAATGAATTTCTTTTTGGAGCAGTGGGGATAGCTCGGGGGGAAGGATTCCCTCACCTTGCCTTTAGGCCCTAAGTTTGTGCTCCTTTGACCTCCCAAAAATATTTTTCTATTGCTTCAACTTTTTTAGAATTGTAGTCATAACTAATTAATATATTTGTTGTGAGAGCCTACACGATTTTGTTTTGTTTATGAAGGCATCTCGTTAATGCTTTTTAATACAACCTACTTATCAAAAAAAAAAAAAAAAAATGTTGTGAGAGCCCATATAATTTTGTTTTATATACAAAGGCATCTCCTTAATGCTTTTTAATACAACTTACTTTTACTTATCAAAAAGTGAGAGCCTATTATAACTGTGTGGATAAGAAGAGAGAGGATAGATGAAACGGAAAAGGCACCCTCATTGAGTCATCCCATGTTATGTGGACTCTTTTGAATGTATGATGTACTTGTGTCAGATATTTGACAATTGAGTGAGGACCCTTGGGTAAGGGTATAATCAGTATCCACTTATATAAATGGATATTTATACAAACATATTTAGCAATTCAATTTTAGCACATAATTATGCGTAAAACTTATATTTGCATGAAATAATCCAAGGGCACCATGCAAATATCATGTTATCCGTTAAAATAAAATAATTATATATATGAATATTATCTCGCGTCTCCGTATACTAAGAGAATATGGATCGACTCTTAGACATGCACTTGTACCCATGTCCATATATGTACATATGTATGGATCCCAACCTTTTTCTCTTAATAAATAATTTTTATCTATTTAAAAAAAAATACTTTTTGGATAGGATACAGGAAAGAGGTAATGTTATAGGCAACAATGATTATATATATGCCTGGTTTCAAAAGTGGAGAGAATTTTATTAATTTATTTTCAACTTTAAAATTTAAATTAGGTGAATGGCCTGATCCTCAAATGCTCACAGCATGAAAAATTTGAGCTTTTAATTGCGCCAAATGTTGCCATTATACTTCTGAAATCATCAGGTTAATTGCTATAATTAACTAGGCCAAATTTGATTATGGTGCTATAGTGATTTCTCTTATTTTTCTAGCATGTTTGTATAGGAATTTTTAATTTTTAAGGTAATATTTCCCAAGTAAGAAGCTACATGATTAGGTTTTATTTGAGCAACACTGTTGAAATAGTTTTTCTTAGAAAATTATATTTGTCAACATGGAATGGAATTCAGAATTCCTTTTTTAAAATTAAAATTCAATAATATCTTTACTATGCAGAATAGGTAACACTGAGCACAAAATAGTTTAGAGGTTTCCATTAACTGATTCATCTTACTTTTTGACTCGTCTCTTTCTAGTTCTCTTTGTTATGTATTGGACTTTGTTGTTATTTTGGACTAAACAAATTGAAATTATGAGATGAAAGCATGTTGATGGCAAGATGGTAGGGAATGATTGGGATTTATTTTGGGAGCCCGAAGGTGGGAATGGACAATAAAAGTCCATGTTTAGAATTTTCTTATCTTTATGAGTTGTCACCAGTCTCCATTTAAGTAATTAGGGGCATGTGCCATGTTTAGAAATTTCTTTTATGAGGGGGCACCAATGCCTATTTAAGTACTTAGGGGCATGTTGAGTATTTATGTTTTTCTGTGGTATTTCTTCTTTTTTTAATAAATCTTACTTGGTTCCCGCATGCACGGAAAAAGGAAAGTGGAGGAAATTAGTCAAAATAAAAATATTTGGTGTTCTAGTCATTTGATTTACATCCTAGGGTGGGGGTATGGTGCAAATGCTTGGGACTTGATAAGTCTGATTCCTTGTTCAGTCATGTTTCCGAAAAAGTATACGCATATATGACAGGGGGGAGAAAACAGTTCTGGATTATGGGTTGACGTTCCAAGACAGTGAGAGCTTTTAACATGCAAAGGAAAGGAAAATTGTCTTTGGATTGACAGCTATTCTCCATATTAGCAACCATGGGAATGAGGGTGCCTTTCGGAGTAAATTTACCCAAAAGAGGGATGGCTATATATCAACCAATCTAATATTTGTCTAGCTTATTTGTGCTTTAGTATGAAGTTCCTGTTGCCATTCTAGCTGTTTGATCAACCTGTACCTCCCCAAAAATACAATATGATCTCCCATTTAATTGGATCCTCTAATGAATTTATGGGCATTAACAAATGCACGTTCAAAGCTTAAATAAGCTACTATCGTCTACTACTCCTTGCATGAAAGAAAGGGGGGGTTGTAACCTGTCATTTGGATTCTAAAGTTAAGGAACAAAATATTAACCCAAGGGCCAGACATTAAGGCAATAAGACTCAAGGTAAGTATTGAATAACTGTAGGCAAATGCACCTGAGGTTGAATCCCGTCAGAGTGGCTGGATAGCTAAATTTACCCAACATTTTCTCCTGTATTTTGGCTTGAGGTAAATTTACACTAAATTTTCTTTTGTATGTTGAATAGTGATTATGGATTGAAACATTAAATTAGTGTTATTTTCCAATATTTTTAGTAGTTTGTAGATGTTGTATTTGTATCTGTCAACGCAGCTCAGGGATGTATTTGTGTGTGTCTAATGAAAATGTATATAGCCCCCTCTGTATCCATGCCATGTTCCTATCTTCTTTAAGATCCTATTTTAATTGGGCAGCTACATTTGAAAATCTGTCTCATTGCCGGGAAGTTTCTGACTCTATTTCTAGAGTTCCCTTACTGAAAAGCTGTAGATAAATGGATGGCTTTGCTAACCAAAATTAGATTTTATTTCAGGTGTAACAGGGGGAAAAAAAAGGTTGGGGGGGGGGGGGAAGGTGTAAGACTGTTTATGCGAACCTCCAAATAGAGTTAAATTACGGCAAGCTATAATAACATGTTGAATGGTACTTGGAAATTTTTGGTTGTTAGGTTTTATGAGTCAATTTCATGCGAATTTCTGTACCTGGGGAGGAAGTTTTTTTTTTTTAATTTAATGCTGGTTCGGTAGTATTTTGCATGTTACTTCTTCCCTGATGTGCTTTTCTTGCTCAGCCTGACCGTGTGATGGAATTCTGCAACAACAATGATCTTCAACTGATTGTACGTGCACATGAATGTGTTATGGATGGCTTTGAGCGTTTTGCCCAGGGGCATTTAATTACTCTGTTTTCGGCTACCAATTACTGTGGTGTGTTCCTGACCTCCCTACAAAACTTAGTTTGACTGGTAATTTAGCATTTTTAAGCGTGGTATCCCCCCTTTTTGTAGGTACCGCAAATAATGCAGGTGCAATCTTAGTTTTGGGTAGAGATCTTGTAGTGGTTCCAAAACTCATTCATCCATTGCCGCCAGCACTTTCATCTCCAGAAGCGTCACCTGAGCACCACATAGAAGATACATGGATGCAGGTGCTGCTATATTAGTTACTTTCGCTTGATCTGAAGCGGGTTTCCCGTTGTGAATTCTTTGCACAGTTTTGTGGAATTGATGTTGTCTTGTGTTTCTATGAGATCAGGAGCTTAATGCAAATAGGCCACCAACACCAACTCGAGGCCGTCCTCAAGCTGCTAATGATAGGGGCTCTCTTGCTTGGATATA
The DNA here is from genome assembly GCA_019916065.1 of Vitellaria paradoxa. NCBI lineage: Eukaryota > Viridiplantae > Streptophyta > Magnoliopsida > Ericales > Sapotaceae > Vitellaria > Vitellaria paradoxa. Next base: position 12,174,321 of record CM034238.1, read on the forward strand.
GTTGGTCCTTCCAGAGTCTGTCTTTATACTAATTCCAGGCTCATGCTGTCATCTGAAGATTCCCAGTGTTCTACATAGAGCATGATGCTGTATGGAGGATATTGCGAGCTTGATGTTGGAGATATGAAGGCTTCCAAAGAGCTTGGCATTTTCAACGCAGAACTTTGGGGCCTTCAGGAAATGAAAACATGGGGTTTGAAGGACAAGTTGCCAGCGGAGAGTGGGTTATTGAATTTGCTGCTCTAAAAAGCAGTTCGCCCCCTCCCTCCAGAAGTTAGTCGATTGTACATTGAGCCACAGGCAGCAGGTACAAGTCCTGGTTTCTCTTGTTGGATGAATAGTGCTCATTATTTTTCTGATTAGTTGTCTTGTATTTTTTATTCCTTGTTTTAGGTTGTATTAGTTGTGGTTTTTTATTTTTATCTTTATTTTTCTTTTGAAGAGAGGGTACGAGACCCCCCCATATGTGATTAATATGATATATAATGTTAAAAATCGTCTAGGCCATTGTGTCTCATAGGGTTGTTGCTTCTGTGTTTCTTCTTTGTTGTGCAACGATGGATGAGTTGGCGTGTAAAGAAGGTGAGAAACTTTCTGGGCTGAGAACATAAAATGTGGGAGGTTTTGCTCCTCATATTTTTCCGCCTCTCTGTGGTTTTTTTTTTTTTATATTTTCTTCCTAAATACTTTCCTTGCTAGAGATGGCTAGAGTCACGGCTTGTTGCTAGGCTTGGTTACATTTGTTTTAATGTAAATTCGACGGAAGCCACACTTCACCCCTCTGCTACAAATGAATCTCATCCATTTTCACTTGTGTCGGGCAGCTTAGTTAGCTGGCTCAATTGTAATTCCAATTCGTCTCTTCAGTAGCAAGAATATGAGTATCTTCTTTGTTCAGTTCCGTGGTACCGTTCACATGTTCTCTCTAAGGTATTTTTACCGCAAATATCCATAAATAATTGACAACCGCTAACCCTATTATTTCTGGGGTGCGTCCAATTCTAATGGGAATAAGGTATAACACCGACGCTTATCGACTGACAAAAACCAAAGCATCTATTTTCCATTTAAGTTATTCACGTCATTTATTTATATTTAAAAACGAGAACCCTAAGGATCATAGCCACGCAAATGTAAGCCTGTAGTTGCCCACTCGTCAATCTTATGGATGATTTATGGGCATTGAAGTTTACTCTCTAAAATTAATATAACGATGTCCTACCATTGAAAAAGTTCTCTGTCACAGTATGTGTGTGTCTCACGTGCTGTTGTGTAGAAAACATTACTGAACAATATAAGTGAATATGTTTATGAACACTCCTTTGAGAGTGAAAAAATATTTCATATTAGCATAAAAATGATAAAATTATACTTCTAAATATTAATTTTTGTTTTAAAAAAAAGACACATTTTTTCTCCAACTAATTTTGACACTTAAGACACTAAGTTATGTATCTGTTGACTTTTATATATGAATTATTGTTTGACTTTTAAAACTAGTAAAAAAATTTATGTATTTTTTAGTTAAACTCCAAGAAAATAAAGTATAATTACCCTCAGTATGGTACGTACCAACACCAATGTGTTTCAGCAAATTAATCCAAAATTTGTTATCATAATGAATTATAAAACACAAGTTGTTTAAAATGTACATTTTGGTACGTACTGTTGTTAATTAAAGCAGCTGATTTAATATGTTTAACATTTTATAAAAAGAAATAGCAAAACATAGAAAAATAAAGAACAAAAAAATTCCTCAATAGAGTCTAGGAAAATTTTTTATTTGTCATTCTTGATTTTATAAAGTTTAGGAAACAAAAAATATATATATGATATATAAAATGGTAGATGAAACATCAGGATTTTGAGAATTTCGGCTGAAGGCCAAAACCCAAATTTCACCCAAAAAAAAAAAAAATAAAAAAATAATAATAAAATAAAAAAAAATTGAACTGAAACTTCTGTTCTAATGAACTAAAAGCTTCAAATTCTAAATACATGAATTTTTATTTCTCTTATATACAGTGCTAGTGATGCAATAAAAATTTATAAATCTAAAACTTGAAGTTTTAGATATACTAAAATGAAAATTCAAGTTTCTGACTGTGGCTTGGTAAGAACTTATTATTAAGCTAAATGCACTGTACAATGAAATCTCTGTCATTTTGTGGTCGAATTCTGAAATCTATTATCACAGAATTTGAGCTGCGCTCAATGAGGTTTAAAGGTATGAACGATAACCTTTCCAATACATAGATTGGGGGTTGATACGGATTTCATACCAACTCAACTCTCGAACTCATCATCGGATGAAGAACAAAGCAGCCACCAAAAGCCAATTTAACCTCGCTTCACAGCCCTCTGAACATAAGATTTGTTAGGATCTTCAGTCTTCAGCTTTGGTGGTCGAATTTCTCCTTTCTTTACCTGCACAACAAACACAATGGGAGTACTATTTGAAGCCCCATTTACATATATGCTTCAGAGTATGTGGGGTTGCTTAGACGGTCAACTTTTACAAAATAATTGGTATAAAAGTGTGGAAAAGGTAAAAGTTGGAGTTTTTTGGTATTTTTTTTTTCAGGGGCCAAACACCCCCTGTACACGCAGAAGAAAAGGAAATCGTCTCACCTTCTTTCCGCCCTTCATAAAATCTCTCCAGCTTGAAACCTAACAATTTCACAAGGAAATAATCACTACCACAAAACATGAACCTTAACTTCTTAACATAAAATTTAAACAGATTTGACCTTTTAGGCTCTAGCAAAAGCATGGTTTTTTTTGCGCGCTTGAGCACGCGGGCGGGGATATTATGACAAGTACCAGTCTCTTTCCCGTTTATGTGAATCCAAAGAGAGTACCAAATAAATAAATAAATGAATAAATAAATGAAAGTAAAACGAATCAGATTGTGAGACAAGCAATGCATGATCAAATATGTAATGCTAATAGAAAGCAATTTTGAGAACAAACCCTTTGTTCTCTTGTCCCTTCCCACTGCTCCTCGTGCTCACGCTTTCTTTTCCAAATTTCTTTTGCATCTTCCTCATCCTTCTTCAGTCTACCTTCCTCTTCGGATATCTAGACAACATGTAAAACACAAATAATCATTAAATTATGTGCGGTCAAACCAGAGAAGCTAAGAAAGCAAGGAAGAAGGATAGCTTCCGGCATACCCTCATCTGCATTTTTCTCCTCCGCCACTCCTGTTCTGTCAAGATCTCTCTAACTTTCAATTTTAGTTGATGCTGAAATTCCTCCGACTGCTCATAATCTTGCTCATATTTTCCCTGTACGAAATTACAATAGAATAAATATGGGTTACAGCAGTTGTGCCATATTGGGTGTGTTTGGAGTGATAAAAAATGAGATAAATTGTGGGTTTGTAATTTGTGCAGTGAGATAAAAAGTAAGTTACTTCTAGAGATTTTCAGATATTTTCAGCAAAAATCAATGCGTCAAACGCACCCAATGTTGACATGGCACAACGGAACAATAGAATTCGGATATGTGTTTTTGATAAATGGAATTGGAGGATGTAACCTGACATTAGGGGGTCAGAAATTGAAAATTTAAAATTCCAAAACTAACAACCAAGTGATTAGAATTGCATATGGGTCTTTATTTAATTAGTTCATTGTACCATGTCAACACAGTGACATGACACAATAGTTGCACTGAATATTTTCCCATTACAATGGGTAGTGTGGAAATCAGACCGCAGTTTGGTTCTATTCCAAAGGCTGACACAATAGAAAATGCAATGTCAAAAAATCAACACAAATTAACAATAAAATAATTCTTTCTTCCTTCATGCCACATGGATCACAAAAGCTTCCAATCGTACAAAAGGGTGGCAGTGCATTCATCAACGCCGCAATAACTACAACTACCCAACTCATAGGCTTCCACATATCAAATTGAAATAAATACACAGGAAAATGGTTGGCTTAGGAATTAAAATTACATTTAGATGGGTTATTTTGGTTGGTACAAAAGTGGGAAAAGTTTCAAAAATATTTTAGGAAGTTTCAAAATCAACACAAAAATATGAAAATATATAGGAATGTTTAGAAGAATAAATTGAAATTTATTTTAAAGTATGAAAGTTTACTAGTAAATTAATTAAAACATCTTATTATTTTGGTATGCTTTATTTTGGTGCATTTTTCTACATTTCAATAGAAACAATAGGTTTATTATTCCACAAGTATTTTGTTTCTGTCTCTTAGGAAATGGAAACTTTTTGACCATATCATAAACAAAAATGATGGAGAAAAACGTTTGACCATATTGTGAACAAAAAAAGTTTTTTTTGTTTCATTAGACTCAAATCATAGGTGGGAATAAGCAAAGTTCTTATTCTATAAATGCAAGTAACTGATAATACAACATATGATCTCTAGACATTTAAAATTATTGCATGGGTATCAGTCACAAAAGCTGTCCAATATTTAAAATAAGAATGCAGTATTGAAACACTCCCCCCCTCCCAAAAAAAAAAGAGAGAGATAACGGAGATGTTAAATAAAATAAGGTTCACATCATATTGCTCAAATTAAGGTTTGACATTGGAAGCTCCTGATCTAGTTGACAATGGGAAAACTAGTATGACACCTGCTTCTGCAAAACGAAGATCCAACCTCACAATGCAGCAACACAACTTTTGTTCAATTACCATAAGTTACTTTCTTACCATCAAGGTAACCAATACCGATTCATTGATTCACAACAAAATATTGAAATCTAGAAATTCAATAATCCATTAAGGATAAAAGATGAAGCTTTGCAAGCATGCGGTAAATTTTCCCTTGGTGACAAATATACAATTGCATATAAACTATACAAACAAAAGCAAAAAAGAGAGAGAGAACAAGGACAATAATGCTAGTGTGACCTCACATTACCTCATCGACTAATGACTTTATCTTAGAAGCAGTGTCTTTCTTGAGCTGCTTCTTCCTCTTTGCTCTAAGTTCCTCTGCAGTTCACATTAATTAAACAATAATAGTTAACTCTTATAGCTATTGCCATTATCAAAAAAGTAAAAAATAAAAAAATTGCCGACTACCATTCCGTTCTGCAGCTCTTTTAGAGTGTAATCAGCTATTATTTTTCTTCTATGTTGTAAAGAAAATCATTACAGAAAAACCATTACAGAAAATTTAAAAGACCATAGAAATTACTTTGGCACCAAAAATTTCAAAACTATCAACAGTACTGGCACAGATGATGAGCCATGTACAATACAAAAACAAATAAATTCAAACCAATAGCATTATCAAAAGAAAAAAAAAAAAAGAACGCAATAGCCTCACAAACAATTTCCCATACATATGTGTATTATGTATAGATGTGTGTTATGAACTTAGGACGCATGGATATTCATAGAAACAAGAAATAAGAAAAACAACAGGAAATGGACTTGCCAACTTGACAATTTTCCAAAGAAATGTGGATAACAAAGGACGAACATGACAAAAAATAAATACAATATATATTTTTTGTTTGTATATATGAAAATAGTAAATATTAACTCATGTTTAAATTTTGTTTACATAAAAAATATAAACAAAATACTTGCAATAAATTTCATCCCTGCTTTCGTGAGACATGTCCTTCAAGTACCCAAAGAGTGTTTGGCACTTTAAAAAGTAATAGAATCCGTTTGGCAAGTTCTTGAGACTTGTAAGGGGAGCATCTGACAAGTGTTAATATCTGACATGGAGACAACACTTGAAAGCATCTATACCTCTTAGGCTGTATTTGTGTCAGAGTATTGATAGTTAAGAACGATTCTTATTAAATATTGAACAAAAAAGACTTAGCTGGAACATAAGATATTGATGCTTAAATACAGACCTTTTGCTGCATTAACTTGGTTAAGAAGATATTCTCGTTCTTGAGGATCTAGCAATATTTGTTGGGCTTTTGCTAATGCTGCGCAGGTGAAAACAAAATATTTGTTAACCAATCCATAAATAAAATCCAGAATTCAGACTGCATACAACAATAGATCACTTAGAACTTCAACTTTAATGAAAAGGATCACAACATTATATAATTGCATCAACAAAACCTCCTATTCAATAACCAACGCATTAGAACAAGCATTTCAGTTTCCTCTCTAATGCAACAAGATATATAGAATACATACCAGCAAATGCCTCCTTAGCTTGTGGATGCTTGCATTTGTCAGGGTGAACCAACAAAGATAACTACAATGTACAAGTGATATCACATGTGTTAATAAAAGACCAACATCCAGAATATGAAATTACAGAGAAAATTGTAAGCCACTTCAAAGAATTACCTTACGATATTGTTTTTTCACATCATCTGGAGACGAATAAAATGGCAGGTTAAGATGCTCAAATGCATTTAACTTGAAGCAAGAAAGGATCCTACAGAATTTTGAAGTTCTTTAGTTCAGCTGCAGCAAGATAGATCCATATATATACAGATAGGCAGGCAAACACATTGAATACCCTAAAGGAATAGAAAAATATTTTTTAAACCTGGACCCCAAAAAAAAAAAAAAATATGAAACTATACATTGAACACTATATTAATCACACCGATATACTTTTTTTTCCAGAAAAGCATTTTATAGACTTTCTCGAATTCAATTCTGCTGCTTAAGCAACCAAATAAAAAGCTAAATATAAAATCCCCTATTTAGGCAGGTGTTTTCAAAGACTCAAACAGAAACTGTGTCTTCCATGTACTCATTAAAGAACTGATTTGAGCTCTTAATGATTTTCCCCTCACTTTTGGCTAAGTTTTTAATTGTTGTAGGGAAAAAACAAATGCGTGTACAAGGCTGTAGGGTTTGACACATCCAATTTGGTTTCTTAACCAGTAGCATTGGATTCATAAGTTTCAAAGCCTCCATTTAAAAAGGAATATTTATAAGCACATGCATATATTTTTCTAATAAGCATATTTATCATTATTATTTTATTTTTTTCCAATAAGAATATGATGGAAAAATATATAGAAAAGAAAAAAGATTTTCATATAATTTTTATTGAAAAATGATTCACAAAACATGTGTTATGGGGCAATTGACTAGCATAAGAATTGTTAATGGTAACACAAATGGTTTTCCAAATACAATTAATTTGCACCAAGGATCCACTTTAAATCCTTATATTTTCACTTTGGTTATGGACAAGTTTACCAAGCATATTCAACACAATATCCCTTGGTATATATTACTTGCAGATGATATTGTATTAAATGCCCATATACTCAATAGAAGACAACAAAACTATACAAATTCAGATAAATACCATGAAAGGCACAAATATAGAGTACATAAACAAACGATCTTTATTATATGCAAAAAAAGTATAATCCATTGAAAATTATCTACTATTTCTCTCCATCCAAATCAAGCCATGTTATGCAGACATGAAACAACCCACAATACTTTTTTCCTCCTTTTTGACATCTGGCTAACGAACAAGCCTCAAACAATTGTTTTGTTTTCACAGCAAAACCCAATGCGTATAGAGTCAAATCTCCTCATTTCGTGGGCCACGCAAATAAAAAAAACAACAAAAGGGTGACAACACCAACACCAATTGACTATCAACTTCCTCCTTAAAATCAGAAGTATCAATGTCTTTCCATAAATCAAACACCAAACAAAATAAACTTTTGAAGGAACACCAGTCTCCCAAATATTTTTTTCAAGGAAGACCATCGTCCTTCCCAACAAATTTATCAGAATACAATTTCACTTCAAAGCCCCCATTGTAGACAAAATCCAATGGATATCATCCTCTTCTTCTCTCACCTTGTAGCATATTACACGCAAAGTAAACTATCAAAACTATCCAACTCCTAATCATGAACTTTCGTTTTTAGAAATATGTCCCACACGAAATCCCCTCAATTCACTGAAAAAAGATCAGCTACCGAGGCCTTATTATTCATGGCCAAGGCAAAAATTTCTGGAAAAAAATCTGCAGTCATCTGCCCTCTATTGGTGGATGATTCCCAAAACTGATCCTCTCTTCCCTCCCAACTTTGCATATTTATGGATAAACAAATTAGCATCTATGCAATACCAAATTTTGGTACTCCCCTTTCTAGACGTATTATACACAAGAATATCACGAAATGCATGTGCGTATATAAGAAATTGGAGCTTATATCAGTTCCGGTTCTCATGTTTGATTTGATGTAAATAATTTCTGAAGGAGGAAAACCACGCCACATCCTTATTGTTCACAATCAATACCAGATAACGAGAAAAATTATAGAAAAGAAAAAGATATAGCGATTGATGAATGAGAGAGAGAGAGAGAGAGACCTACGGACTTCGTTGTCCCGCTCTACTTCGCTGACTTCAGCGAAGAAGGTTTTGAGAAGCAAATCTTCGTCGGCAGCTGTCGCACTCTCACCCATCGCCACTTCCTTCTCTCTCTCTCTCTCTCTCTCTCAGGCGCTCACAGATTATTCAGAGGAGATGGACGGAGCGGAAGCAAAGGAACAGTGATGCACCCCCGGCTCCGATGTCGGTTCTCTTTTTTTCTTTTATTTTTTTAATTACATGAAAATAAATAAATTAATCCTCTATGTTTTTGAAATTATACTTACTGCTTTTACATTTTTTAGATTCTATTATAATATGTTAGCCCAAAAAAAAATAAATAAAAATATCAACCAATAAATTAATTTGATCTAATTCTCTAATTGGTATTTTGTTATGCCTAATTAATGATTATAATTTAAATACGTGCTCTTTTGATAATTCTAATAATATATTTTGACAATTAGATCATTAATTTAAAAGTTGGTTTAGCTAGCTATAAAAAGTTGTTATTTTTTTTTTTTTTTGGTGTTTGAAAAGTCAATATTAACTTTTTTTTTTTTTTACCTTACATTTTCTAATAAATTATATATTAACATGTATGTCTTTAATACTCACCTATACTTTTAAAACTATCTTTGAACATACAAATGCCCCTATCCTCATATGCCTACTGCCAGAAGGAGTCGACCCTATTAAGAAAAGAGGTCTATCCCATTTGTTTAGTTTAAGAATTCACCGTGGCTACTATTAAAAGAAGTCGATCCTATTTGTTAGTTTAAAGATTCATATGCTAATATTGTCTAAGAAATGATAATTTTATAATTTAAAAATGACATAACAATTAGTTGTTATGGTGTGAAAAAAAAAAAAAAAAAGTTAACTAGCTGTATAACAATTAGTTATTGTTATACAATTAGTTTGGTATTCTCAAACGATACCTAAATCTTTAAATTAGTTGAGTATTATTCAGTGTAAATTGTCAATTGTAGATTATTTGGGAAATCTAAAAATTTAGATCATGTTTAAAGCACTTTGATGACAATCAGGATCTTCGCTATAAACCTTTAAAAATCTTTGAAAATTTTTAAAAATCTCTAAAAGTTATTTAATTTTTATCTGACTCCACAAATTATGAATTTACAACTTGTCTCACTTTATCTCATTTATTATTATTTTAAATACACCATTAATTTAAATCTTGGGATTAATTCAGTATGATTCAGAATAGATTTTCAATTGTAGATTATTTGAAAATCTTAAAATTTAGATCATCTTAAGTTAAGATTACTTTGAGTTTTTGATTTATTTGAATACTTTTTAGAGTAAATATTCAATTGTAGATTATTTAAAAATTTAAAATTAACGATTAAATAAATTTTTTAATAATTAAAAAAATGTGAGCTAACTTATTATAATTCTCACTGTTTATTGTTGTAAGAATCCATAAAGATGATTGTCTTGCTAAATAATAGGACTTTTGAAACTCTGAAGAAGTTTAAAAAAATTAAAAGTTAATGTTAAAATAATATAAAAGTGATTCGCAACAAAAATTGGAGAAAGTTAGAAACATGAAAATTCTGTTTGGAGTAAGAAAAATTTAAATAAATTGAGATAAAATGTGAATTTGAATTAATTTTGGTGCCATTTTTTTTTAAAGTCACAAATTGTGAAAATATTTTTTCAAATCCGTTCTCACGGATTTAAAAAATTTCACAAAAAATAATGATAATAGTATTCGTTTGAAAGTTTTCGACACAAAAAATATGATTATATAAAGAATTTACATATTTAGTTAACTTACTTTCAAATTTTTCTTTTAGCGAAATATTAAATTTTTTAAAATTAGTGATTATGAAAAAATTGAAGTAAAATTACTATAAAAATTTATAAACTTTTTTAAAATTTATTTATACCAAGCGGGCCGAAGTAGAAACACCCGTCGTGCTCGTAAACGAACCTTAACCCATGGAAAATCAGAAACATATCGACGATGGATCATCAACCGTACCAGAGAGGACCCCCGTTGTCGAAACCCCATTGGGTATGGGCAAGAGTCATGGAAAAGAAAAAAGGGAAGCCCCCGGCCATTATAATGGAGATAGAGACAGACAAGTCAAAGATGGTGCCAATATTTCTACCTTCACCTAACATCGATGGAAACAACAAAACAAAGTTATATAACGCTGTTACAATCTCTTGACAGGGCCGGCCACCTTTTCTCTCTCTCTTCTCTCTCTCTCTTTCTTTTCCTAGCTCTGTGAAAAGGTTGGGAGAAGGACGATTACAGCATCTACTTTTTGTCTATCAGTCTCTGGTCATACTAATCCCCCCCTCCCCCCCCCCCCCCCCCCCCCCCCCAAAAAAAAGAAAAGAGCCATAAAAGTATCTACATCAGCTTCTTTTAAATTCTCTGAAATAAGTAAAACGTAATTTTGGAAATTTTATATTCAAAGCACTTTATGTTAATTCACTTTGAAAAAAATCATTTTAGAGATTTTATAAAATAAAGAGTGAGCATAACTATCAAGGGGAGCTGTTTTTTTTTTTTTTTGGCTGATGCTATTTGTATTTTTCATTAGTTTTTTTAATTTCATATTGTTTTTTTTATTTAATAATTAAAGTTTTCATAAAATGGAGGAAGTTAATAAAGGAATACAAATAATTTTAGTCATTTTTCATTCGTCTTGCTATATTGGGAGTAATGATACTTAGGAGCTGTTTGGTGTGTAAAATTTTGCCAACTTTGCACATTAAGTTGACACGAGTCACTGTTTTTTAAGTGTTCAGTGTTTAGTAAAAGTTAGTGAAAATTAATAAATATTAGAAAATTTTAATAAAGTTAGTTGAAAATTTCAAATCCAAACAATCACACACTTAGAAAGTAATCACACACTTAGAAAAGTAATCACACAAAAGAATAACGAGGAACCCTATCACAGATGAGAAAAATCTCTATTTACAATCCCACTATCAACGAATTACAAGACTCTACTCAGACTCTCTATGAATCACTCGCACGAATCTTTTCGGCACTCTTGCTCGAATAACTCGATAAACCCTACAGCAGGCTTTCTGTCTCACGCAGAAAGTGAAAAGAGAATACAGAAAGAATTTAGGGAAAGAACATGAAAGCTCTCAATCATCAAAGACTATCTCTCTAGATCCCTATAATATGTTCTCCCACTCCTTTATTAACAGAGTTGGTTTCACGTAAATAGGGTTACACAAGGTTGCCTAGTTTGGCAAAATAGGAAATTAAATCTGACAAACTATTCGCAGCTCGATCTCTCACGTTCCCATCCTCCAGCCTGCGACTTGCACTAGAATTTTATACTTTAGGAAATAATATTGGCCTAGCCTCGCTCTCCCATCCTCCTGCCTGCGGACCTTACTGAAATTTCTGGATATGTCATAGCAGCTTGGCACAGCCGTGCGCTGCCTGCGGGCTTGGAGCGCACCCGCACCGTGCCTGTGAGGTATACTGAAAATTTTGTCCACGTTCCAGAAAGCTGCGTCTGAGTCCAATTAGGTTTTATAATCCTTTCACACCAATTAGAATTCTTCAAAATTTGGTCCAACTTGATTTGTTTTATCTCCTTAATGTTTCAAAATTCTTCAAATTTTCATTTGTATCACTTTAGGAATTTTTTACTTCTTTCCTACTTAACTGAATTTTGTTTAGATTTGCTATAAAACTTTACATTAGTTTTGTGTTCAGTAGAGAAAGTTGAATAAAATTAGTAAAAGTTTTTTTTTTTTTATAAGACTTGGTAATTAAACACTCAGCGTTTGGCTCACCAACAAAAACTAAAAAAAAAACTAATTTTACCAATTTTCTTTAACATTCTTCACCGAATACAAAATTAATTTTTACCAATTTTTTCAAAATCTTTTAATTTTTACCAGCTTTCTCTAATTTTAATCAATTTTCTTAAAATTTGTTCTAATTTTTCAAAATTTCTCCAATTTTACCTAATTTTTTTCAATTTTCATAAATTTTATTAGACACTCAACTATTAATTAAAGCATGTGTTAAAAAAAGTGTAAAATTGCGCTTTTTTTGGTATAAATTGCGCTTTTTTTTAGTGCAAACAGTCTCTGGAGTAACTGATGTGAGGTACATCCGGTGCTAAGACACTGACGCATTCACACGATCACAAGAGAAGAGAGAGAGAGAGAGAGAGAGAGAGATATGTATACTAATTAAAATAGTAGATATAGAGATTTACGAATTAAAATAGGAGTAGTTACAATCGCAACTGTACATTAAAATTCACAAAAGACGACACCTATTGTCGCCTAAGTGAACTCATAGGCGTATTGCAATAAAGTTTCAGGTCAAGAGGTAGCAGTGCAATAAGGCTCCAAAATCAAGAGTGACCTTCCGGGCTCCAAGCAACAGCAGCTCTCAACAAAGGAAGCAAGCAATCTCCCTTAACACTCCCTTTCAAAACTACCATCTGTTGCTGTTCATCCCCCTCGACACTACTATTCGACAGAATGATCTTATTATTGCAGTGATATTTCTTGATCAGGGGCGGGCATTTTTGTGTGACTGGATTGACCACGGTTGTCACCCTAGTAGTAGCCTTGTTCCTCCAGAAGTACTTGCAGGCACCAAAGAGGTGGTTGCCGCCACCGTTGCCGGCGGCAACGGTACAAGCCGAGCCACCACCCGCGGTAGGAATAATAACAGTAATGACTTCTGAGATATCGGGCTTGGCACTCCTAATTCCCCCACCAAATTTACTGCTTCATCCTCAATTCCCTCCTCCGTTTCAAGTCCTTCAGTTTCTTCTTCTGATCATCCATCTCTTCCTCTTCTTCTTCTTCTTCAAAGGTGAGGACAAGACGGCCGTGAAGTCGCTGGGAGCGAAAGCAGTTTCGCAGATTAGGAACCGGTACGGCTTGGAGGACTAATCGGCCGTTGTTGCGTTGGGAGTGATAGTGAAGGGATGAGTGTTCATTGTGAGAGAGTGAAGGCAGAGGTGGAGGAAATGAACTACTAGTAGCGTGTTTGTAGTAGTGGTACTGGTACTTCAAGAATCCTCCATCAAAGGATTGTGGATTTGGTTTTGGTTTTGGTAATTGAAGAGCTTCTTCTTCTTCCTCTTGAAACTCATAAGAGCCAGTCTCGGAACCAAGACTTTCGGTGCATCTGGAGAGACTTCTCACTCATGGGGGAGCTCTTTGATGTTTTCTTCACAAGAGGATGAGCATATGGAGGTGGAGCACTCTTTGTGGGGTCTAATGATTCGTTGGGCTTCTGATCAGATAGAAGAATTGAGCTCCAAACGTAAAGAATTTTGGGATTTTCGAACTCTTCCTTCTTTTCCAATTCACACGCTTGGTCTTCTTCTTCTTCTTCTTCTTCTTCTTTCTCGGATGGTGAAGAAGAAGAGAATGATGCCCAAGCGGTGAGAGATTTGTCCTCCTCAAGGAGGCAGCTTTGGTTTGTTCTGTTTCAGACCCAGGAACCGAGACCATGCATTGCTTCTCAATTAGCTTGGTGGCTTGTTCTTCAACCTTATTTATTAGTGGTGAGGACAAGGAAATTAGACCATTGCTAATTGTACAAGACATCTTCACAATCTCAGGATGCGAGACAGAGATATCAGAGAGAGGAGAGAAGGGCAAGAACAGAGGGTTGTTCCCCTGCACAAAATTGTATAAGTTACATGAGAAAATTTGAGGCCTCAGGTGTCCCAGCCAACAAATTAAACTACTCCCTCCCCAAACACCCCCCCCCCCAAAAAAAAACCAAAAAAAAAGATTTTGTTGGGAGCCGTGTGCATGTAGGAACAATATCAACATTGAGAAATTTAAAATAGTTTATACTATAAGAAAAAAAAATCCCCTAAAAATGAACTATGAACTGAAATTTTATTTCAATGAACTGAAATTAAAAAATTTTAAGTTACATATTTTTATTTATTTATTTATTCTTAACGCTGCAGGTGGAATTATACGTTTAAAATTTCAAATTTTCAGTCTATTAAAATAGACTTTTTAGTCTAAAAGCTCCTTTTTTTTTTTTTAAGAATTTTCGCTCTACCATACCACAATAATTTATTTATAAAACTAGACTTGTGGGTTTATCAATCTGAAAAAAAAAAAATCTTAAAATGTCCCTTTTATTATAGAAGTGTTATTTAATTCAATGTCAATTTGGTTCTAAATTCTGTAAAATTGTTACGAACAAAATAGCATTTTCACCTTTACATATCGACAGGTGTGAGAAATACGTATGTATTGAGATAGAGGAGAAGTAATATTAATTTTACCTCAAGCAAAGAACAGCATCCAACAAGGGGGTCTGCTACGGGAGATCAAACAAATAAATTAACTTGCTGCTGGGCAAAGAGAGGGGAGGAGGAGGAAGAGGAAGATGTTTCTGGGGCTGTTACTCTTCTTGGGTGACTTTGGGTGAGTGATGGCATATACAAGGAGTGGGAGTGTTGGGTATTTGTAGGAGCTCAGAAAGCCTTTGGAGCCTTTTTTCATAGGACCCTATAGCTCCTACGTCACCATGGAAAGACCTTTCTATTGGTAATCCATTTTTTCTCTTTTACTAGCTAGCTAGCAATGGGGGTGACAAAAGAAATAAAGCTTCGACATAAATTTTGGATTCCTCACAGAGAGTAAGCCAGGTCCGCACTTCATCTGACAACATTAACGTCTTGGATCTATAAAGAAGGTTTCAACATTTCATGCTCCACATTTGTTCTATAAACCACTTCAATTGTATTGTTGTGATCCTCCCCATGTATGAGCTCCATTATTAGACAAACCATTTGAATGATCCAAAAATATGAAAAGTTAAAAAAATAGGGTGTGACAGTCATTTTTTAGCGTTTGAAGAACTAACCAAATTTTATCAAAAAAATCCTTTAAAATGGTAACAAATTTTTAACAGGTCTTTCCAATAATTTTAGTCAAAAACTGTGTCAGAAAGCTGACAAATGCTAAAAAAAATGGAAAAAGTGGATAACTTTTTTAATTTTTTATAACTTTTTTTGTAAAAATTTGTAAAATTTAAAATTTGAAAGTAAACGCAGAGAAAACGAAAATGACCAAACTTAATAAAATAGGTAAATATTTGTAATATTTTGTAACTTTCAGTAATTTTTGGCCAACCAAACGGGGCCAAATTCACTAATTAATTACTTGCTCTATAAGTTCCATAATTTTTGAAATATACCTTTAATTCCTCTCTAGTTAGGACTCTTAACAAACAAAAACAGTAGGGGTGGAGATCGGCCTATTAGCTCGAAGAACCCTTAGCTCAGCCTGATATTCATAGGGCTTGGGTTTGGGAGTTTAGCTCATAGGGCTAGGCTGACTCAATTTTTTAGATTTGATTTATTTTTGAGTTAGGTTTGATTCAAGCATCGTAGCCCAGTCCGGCCCAAAGTTAATAAATGAGTCAATCAAACATTCAAACACCAGCGCGCTCTTCTTTTCTTCCTTCACAAACCTTAACCCAAACACTCAACCCTTCCTCTCTTCTTAGTCTATAATACAAATTCTGTATTTCTCGCTCTCACTCTCTTCTTGGTCTCTTTGACCTTCACTCTTTCTTTTCTTCGTCTCACTTTCTCTTCTTCTCAATGTCTCTCACTCTCTCTTCCTGAAGCCCTCTAATCTCGTCGGTGAATCGACGTTATATCTTTTTGGTCAATTATGTATAGATCATTAATTTTAGAGCATGACAAGGGAAAAAAATTAATTAGTAAAAAAATTAATTCTATTTCTTTCTTTCTTTCTTTTTTTAGTGAATTTATGATCCATCGTTCTTACATAATTTCTATCATTCTAAGAGATCTTTGTTTACTATAGTAGTTGGACACGGCAATTGAAAGCAATTTTATAAATACTTCCTCAAATGACAACAATGACTGAAGCACGCGCACACAACAGGAAAGATTTTTTTTTTTTTATTTAGAATGTAGTTGAAAAACCTTCCTCGTAATTACTCTTTTTAAAAAAAAATTAGTCGATATCCTAATTCATTAATTCACGGGTAAAATTCAGGTGATCAGAAACTATTTTTACACTGCCAATTTTAACAAGTCGAAATGATGTGAAACTATTTTTGCACCATCAATTTTAGTCGGTGTATATATATTTGAACAGTAGCCACACTTGAAAATGAATCGACCAGTGTCACACTCACACTAGCATTAGCATTAGAGTAGGTTATGTCAAGCAATTAGGTAAAGCAAGAAGATGCGTTGATTGGACGAAATTGGCTTTAATTAAGAAACAAGCAATGGAATCACCTTCAGAGGCCATCATGATTGGGCGGCAAAACCCATGATCAAAACGTCCATATAGAATCATCACGCACACTCATATAAGTAAGTATATATATATGCATAAACAAACTAAATAAATAAATAACAAGGGAATAATGTAGACCTCCATTCATATATACCACAACTTTAATTGTGATGTTGATCAGTTCAAAGCACATGTATGCTATATATAATATGAGAGAGAGAGAGAGAGAGTTAACCAACTATTCCTTTGCCACAAACTGAGGAATGCATAGAGAAAGTTGGATGCGCCTTGTCTGCCCATTCGATAATTCAATACCACTCAGTCCCCAAAAGCCTTATCTATTCCCTATATAGGTGAGTTTCAAAGCTGCCTTACTAGCTATTTGACCCACACAATTTGGATCAATTCATTCAAATGCTAGTACATTTTTTTTTAATAGTGCAAAATTAGTGTCTCTTGCTTTTTTGCTAACCACAGTCAATCCAGCGGTTTATATTAACCTATATGAAATTTATTCGTCGTGAAACATTCTTTGTCGGAATAAATTCAGTAAAATTTTTATTTAGGTTAAACAATGATTAAAGAATAAATTTTCATACACATTCATATATATATAATGTATGTATATATAGTTTGAACCAATTTCGATAGTAACTAGAAAAAGTAATTAAGTAAAATAATTCCTATAACTCATAATAGGCCTGTTTGGTAGATAAAAAATAGGATAAAAAGTACAATAAAGTATAAAAATGTGACATAAAGATGATATGTAAAAATTTTTAATTAGAAAAAAGTACAAAAATTAGTTAAAGTTGGTGACTTTTGGTGGCTTTTGGTGCCACTAAACAGGCCCAATTTAATCTTAACAATAGTCTAAATTCTAAAATTCTAAATATTTAAGAAAAATAAGATGAAACAAAAAATAAAATGAATACATTATTTCAATATATAAGTGAGTTATTATTTAATTCTGTCTTCTCTTTCCCATTCATTTCTGTAAATTAATATCAAAATTTTTATGGCACTTGCTATATGTTACAATTTTGATTGTAAATGAATCACCATTGGATTGCAGGATCCAAATTGCGCCTCCACAAGAGGTAAATGATCCCAATGACTATGATCTGGTCCAATTTAATTCTAAGTTTTCACAATTTTAAGATTAATAGTGTAAGGTGTTTTAGTGGCAAATCCATACAAAATCTTAAATTAAATATGGCAGATTTGCATATTTCCTAAATTGAAGATTTTTCAAAATGGGCAAGTTTCCAAAGATCATAACCGTAATATTGCAATCCAAGTCCAATTAGGAATAAAGAAGAAGACTGCACAGATTAGGAAACACACGTGTAAAAATCCAGTGTACCTCGCAGGCAATACGCAGGGAGCGCGCGGCTGTGCCACATGGCACCGGGAGCCCGCAGGATGTACGCAAGTTCGACCTTTGGCAGTAGAGCTCGCAGGGAGTACGCAGGGAAATTGATGGTTCGAGTTATAGAAGATTTTGTCTCCGTTTAGGAAATTTGCTTGTATATTTGAGTCCTAATTAGAATAGGATTTTGCTTATTTATTTGAGTCCTAATTAGAATAGGATTTTGCTTGGAATAGGATGTGTAAGTCTATATATATGCACCCAAGCTTAATGTACAAGGGGGGAACGAGAGGGGCATATTATAGAGTCTTGTGAGAGAGAATTTTTCCTTGTGAGCTTATAGCTTTTCTCTTATTTCTATTATTCTTGGTTAAGTCTGTTCACTTTCTAAGGAGTTAGAAAGTTTGTTTCCACTTGGTCTAGGTGTGTCGAGGATTCGAGCAAGTGCTTGAAAGAAGTCGTGCGAGGAGTCGTAGAGATTTCGAGTGGGTACTTGTAACCTAATTATATAGTGAAAGTTTGGGTGATCTCCGAAATCGGACCCGGAATTTTACCTTTACTTGTTGGTAAAGGGTTTTTTCGTTACCAATCTTGTGTTCGTTATTTTTTTGATTGGTTGATTGGTTTGGGTGATTTGAAAATTTTCAAATATTTATGGACAGCTATTTGTAAATTACATACAAAATAAAAAAAAAAGTAAAAAAAAAAAAAAAGACAAGAAACTGGTCAGCGTATCATCATAGGGTTAATTATCTGATCCGTTGGAGAATTTCAACTCAGAATAATTCAAATGGGTGGTCGAGTTTTGAGGAATTAACGTTAAAAATTTCAAAAGCTCTAAGGAATATGATTCGAATGTCGCCCATAATAATAAAATTAAATATTGAAATTAATTCTCCTATTGGGTGATTTGGCTGATGGGCTTGTACGCATAAGATATTTGACCGAGTAGAAAAAATAAATAATATAGTAAGATCGATCGAAGAAATGCTGGGTTATGCTTAAAATAGCGAAAATTATCAGCTTAATTTGGGATTATTTATCCTTACAAATGTTATGCACAAGACCATTGGATGGATTAATTGATTCGGAGTTGATCCACCGGCACATATAAAATGATGATATGTATATATATATATATATATAGAGGATTGCCTTTCAATTTAAAAAGTTAGTGTTGACTGCTAAATAATTATTAATAACTACTATATAGGCAGGCATAAAGGTGATTAGGGTAGAACAAATAGGCCTAGCTAGCTAGGTTGCTAATTAATATTTTGAAATTCTTATTGACCAAATTAATAGAATATATACGTATATATACAATATTTGTTGTTGATGATGATCAGTTTTATATATACAATAGATGTATGTAACAAAAGTCAACAGTTATTGATTGCTTCTTGCCAAACCATATATATATATATATAGAGAGAGAGAGAGAGAGAGAGAGAGAGAGAGAAGATCAACGGCAGGAAGAAACTTCAGCTTAAGCTCAAACTGATTATATGCATGCCCGGTATATATTATATTCATTTACTTTGGGACAGTGACATGTTTGGAGTACTGTTTCTAGCCTAGTCTTGTGCATGTTTGGCTTACTCAGTATCAACCTCTTCAATATTGTGATATATACACATATAAATAAAGCTACCTTATTTGCACTTGGAATGATCACCGCGTTCAAGTAATGTAACAATGTAGGGGTGCTCAGGAGTCATACAAATAACCGAACCAACCTGGTTCCATTTATTTATTTTTTTTTTTTTGTCTTTGTACGAAATCAAACTATTATAGATGATTAACTGTCTAATAGTTAACTGCTCAAATAAGTTTGATTATTTGTTTTTATTGATTTTATTTCAAAATAATTATATACACATTCAAAAATATAAAAAAATTAAAAGTCAACTATAATTTGACAGGCATGATAACATAATTTTAGTTTAAATTACCTGAAGGATAATAAATATTATATATTCTTTATCCTGTTAAGAAATTTTATATAATATATAAATATATGATAAATATATATTATATAATTTATATTAATATAAAATTCGGTCAGCTAATTGAACCGTAGGTTAATATATTAAAAATCAAAATTGAATCGAAAACTAAAAATTTTGAAAAAAAAAATCGAAATCGAAATGAAAAGCATTAATAAAATTCGGTTTGATTTGTTGAGTTCAATTCAATTTTTCGATTTACTGATTTTTCTGTTCACCCATGTTAGAATGCGTGCCTTTCCTTTGTCTTTCGAGACCACATGTTAGGTCTCATCCATCAACTTGGTTGATCGATTATTCGTAAATGATTTTGTTCGATCTTTCCATGCAGTGAATGAAAAGTTTATTAGCAAATTGGAGAAAAAAAAAAGTCACTAAATCGCATAAATTTATGCATCTCAATCCTTACGAAGAACTGTGAGAGACCTGCCTGTGAGGGACTTACCTGTGAGGGGACTCTGCCTGTAGGAGAGTGAAGTTAGAGTTGAAGCAGAAAAGCAGTGCCTCCCATCTCACATCGCCTGGGTTGTGGAAGGAAGTTTCATATATGTAATATTTGATATCAATATAGTATAATGCGTTTTAAAGTTATGAGGGCACTGGATTCAGTGAGAACTCCAGAGTTAAGCGTGCTCTAGTGGGGGCAGTACCAAGATGGGTGACCTCTTGGGAAGTAGCTTACCAAGCCTAAAGCGGATAATATTGTATTATATGGATGCGGGTCATTACAAATAGTATCAGAGTCAATGTCCAATCGGAAGTGTGGAATCACGCGTGTGAGGCCCCGCATGTGAGGAACCTGCCTGTGAGGGACTCTGCCTATGGATTCTGATCGATTCCAAACCTTACTGGGATTCTGATTGATAATTAATCAAAATTTTATCAAAAATAATAAAATCAAAATAAACATATAAAAAAAAAAAAGAAAATTCAAGGTTGCCAAAATGGCAGAGGGTTTAATCAAAATTTTGTATCAAAAGCTATTAAGGGTCCAAATCTTTCTCAAAACAATAAATTAAATTGAAAATTTGATAGCCTAAACAATGAAAGAAATTGGGCATCATAAGTCACAACATCACAATAAGTCTTACCTAGAAGACCATTTTTCACTTTCTTACCAAATTGCACCTAACTTTGAGTAGGAGGTGTCCGATTTATCAAATTCTACCAAAAGTTATAAAAAATTACTAAATTCCTCCAATGAAATTTCGGTATTTGTCATTTTTAAACTAATTTTTTATTTTTACCATCCAGACATCCCCAACTTGACAATATTAGCTTTTTTTTATTTGCATATCTCATTTTGAAATTAATACCTCAATCCTAGACTGATTACAACAAATATTGAGAGGATCACTAAATATTTATGTTTTGTGACGACTTTCACTACTATAACATGCAAAGGGGATTTGATTTGGTTGAAATACTTATCAGAATAGAATTTTGATCAATCATTTATATTATATTACGTACAAACTTACCTTAACTAATGTGTACATTCAATCATCAGTGTATGAAAAGAGTTTTACAATTAAAAAAAAAAATAAGACTAGGACGATATGATCGGATAATAATGTTCTTCTAATTAAAAATTAATTTGATAGGTATTCGGGAATCAAAAATTTTAGTTAATTTCTTTTTAGTTGCTAGTTAAAGGGGTGTTTGGAGTTCAAAAAAAACTAAAAAAATCAAAAGATGAGATTGATGTGATGTAAAAATGATATGTGACAAAATTTGATTGGAGAGATTTAAAAATTTTTAAAATTTTTTGATTTTTTTTTTTTTTTGAGATTCTAAACGAACCCTTAAGAAAACTTTTTTTTTCAAATTTCTTAATTTGAAATATTTCTGTATGCTAGATTTAAAAAAAAAAAAACCCACATGGTGGGTTAAAATCATCATTCAAACCAAACGAATTAAATTATTTTTTTAAATTGCTATAAATTAAAAATTGAAAAGGTCGCTCTTGATGTGAGTTGCGAAACGGACACCGATGCTGTCACCTGTGCCGGCCCCTTGCCCCACTATTTATTTTTTGATTCATACTTTTTGTACGCATAATTGATGAGAAAAGTTATTTTGTATTATAATATAATCACGCACGCGAATCACGACGTTGAGGCCGTTCAGAGGCTAAAAATAGAAAAAAAAGTGAAATTTTTGATGAAAAGATGAAATAAATGTTTTTTATTTTTTTTTGTAACTTTTAGGTATTTGATAAATTTTTGACTGTAGTAAATTAAAAAAAATGGTAACTTTTGTATTTGATATTTTTTTATATAATAAATAAAAAAATGATAAATTTTTATTTATTTTTTACTGTAATAAATTAAAAAATAAAAAAAGTAAAACTTTTTTATTATTTTAGACCTTCAAACGAACCGTATTGATGGCTTCTTTTGCCCTCCATTTTCATTTTGCGTGCTGCAAAAGTGCATTATTGCATGGAGCCATGAATTAACCAAATTCCATATAGGGCTCGTTTGGGTTGTTGAAAAATAACAAAAATTTTATAAATCTTTATTAACTTTTATCACATCAATTTTTTTCTTTTATTACACATTACGAACTCTTAATTTATTTCTTTTTTTTATTCCAAACAAACCCATATGGGTGGCCGATCATAGATCACATGTCAGGGGCGAAGAATTTGTAATAAATAGGGATAAATTTATACTTTTAAGGTAAATAAAAATAGAAGTAAAAATACATTGAGCGTAAAATATAGAAAAAAAATAATTTATAAAAAAAATAATAAAATTAATAAATTTTTGATATAATTTTTTAAGTAAGTGGAGACAACTGGTCTGCTAAACTCTTCTTGCGTCCAACCTTAGTGTGTATGTATATGTAGGTAGTCCAATGGTGGAACCATTTAGATATTTCAACATGTATATTTATAAATTATAATTAATTGATTTAAGCATTAATTCCTTCGAGGGTAAGGAACATTTCATCCATTATCATACATATATATATATATATATATAGACACACACTAAAAATTCAAGTGATAGGGGGCTAGTTTTGACCAACTTTTTTCTAATAATTTATAGAGAATTTTTAATATGACTAAGAAATTCGTTTGGAGTGATAAAAAAATAAAATAAAATGAAATAAAGTAAAATAAGTTATAGATTTACGATTTATACAGTGAGAAAAGTGTAAATTTTTAAAAATTTTTAATATTTTTACTATTTTTTAGAATTTTTTACACCCACTCGGAGGCCAAATATAAGAGACATGGGTTTGGGTGCCACCGAATAGCTTCAAACCGTTCAAATTGAAAAAGATAGAATGATGTAATTGTAGAAAATGATCACAAGATCTTATTTGGGGCCTTGCTCCGACTTTATTTGGATCCGGGAGAGAGAAAATAAATTGATGTTGGCTTTAAGTTTTTGAAAGTAAACGCTCTTAATTGGACTGATATTTATCATTAGTTTTTTTTTTAATTTAAACGAATTTTTTTATTAAAATTAATTTTCAATGAAAAAATTTTATAATAAAAAAAAAGTAAAAAAGGCTTGCATCTCTCACGATTATATATATATATATATATATTGGGTAAGACATAAAGTTCGTTTAGAATTCTGAAAATCGGTAAAAAAAATACTGAAATTTCTAAAAATTATTTATTTTTATCTTATTATACAAATTATGAACCCATAACTTTTATCATATTTTATCAATTTTTATCACTCCAATTAAACGCCCCCATAATTGTGGCTCCGTTTGGAGCTCTAAAAAGTGACAAAAAACGAGATAAAACGTGATTTGGGAAAATTTTAATATTTGATGCACGCCGCTCAAATCGCGTTTTTGGGAGATGAATAGTGAAATTTCGTTAACCGAATTCTAGTTATTAACTTTTTTAAAAAAAAATATTAAACGTTTTTTTAATTTTAAAAAGGTGAGAATACGTAATATTTTATAAAAATTTTAAAAATTTTTAAAAATTTTATCAAATATTAGTGCACCAATCACACCTTATGCATTTAAGTAAGCATCAAATTTATATATTAGATAGATACGACGTGCCTATTAAATATTGCACAAAGGACGCCATCAGCATCGGCAGAAGAGACACTCCGCTTTTATAAAAAGGAGTGAACAAAAAAAATTAATAGCAAAGGAAAAAGGGTCCATATATTCGCCTCCAACAAGCGTTGCTTTATGAAGTTTCTTTAGGGTGGCTTTAACATTATGCACCGCCTTTGTTAATTCTCGTCGCAGAGAGAAGCTCTTACCATTATAGGTGGGTTTGCTATGTGAAAAATATTGTTAATTTTAATTATCATGGTGTTGACATATGTCACTTTCGAAAAATGTTACGTAATTAGGAAAAAAATTATAAAAATTAAAAAGAAGTTGCAAAAAATAAAAAAAAATTAGAGAAATTGAAGAAAAATTAACAAAATTAAAGAAAGTTAGAAAATTTTTAATAAATTTAATAAAAAAATTTAAATTTAATAAAATTGATAATGGATGAAAGTTGACAAGAATTGGCTATTGCCAAGCGCACCCTATTTCTATAATTGGATGTTCTGGGGTCACGGAAAGAAAGCGAAAGACTGCGAAGAAGAATTCCAGTTTTCACCATGCTGCGACTGAGGATGACACGTGGCAAGCCAAGCAGCGGACAGATGGTTTTCAATGCATGTCGGGCTTGGGCCAGCTTGTTCACATGTGGAGAAATTAATTCAATTTAGAGTTTTAAAAGTTGAAATAAAATATATTTAATAATTTTTTATTGTTGTAAAATAGAGATTGAACAATAAAAATTCATTCAATTAGTGACATGTTGTACAAAAATTTTTAAAAATTTGTGAAGATTTATTAGAATTCGTATTTATTTATTAAAATTTGTAAAGATTATAAAGATTAGAGAGATTTATGTAATTTTGAAAAAAGTTTCAAAATTATAAAAATTTATAAAGATTTTTAATAAAAGATAAAGCTTCAAACTGCCAACAGTATACACACTCAAAAAAAAGTTTATTGTGCAATACTAACAAACAAGTATAACATTTTTTGAAAGGCAAAGTTTTTTTTTTTTAAATATGGGGGAGGGGAAAAAACTCGAACATCTGAGCATTGAGCGAGTAGAAGAAGAGACTCGTAACCATTGAATTACAAACACGCACCAAGAATAACCAACCTTTCAAAACGAGAGAAAAAAATAAGAATAGCCTGGAATGTTAAGTGGGGATTACCAAGGGCGGTGTTTGATTTGATTCCATCTTATCTTTACAGGGAGGGAGCTTAGGGAGGTAGGCGAATGAATAGATCATGGGTAGGGGTGGGCGATGAGGTTTTGGTAATAATACCTTCTTGGTTTGGGTTATGTTTCAAATTGAAAATATATATATATATATAGATGTACCTTTACTATTGTCTCTTAATACCAAAAATGAATTATCAAAATTTAAGCAAAAAATAATTGGTGCGTTTGGTAAAATAAAAAAAAAAGTGAAAATTTTTTAAAATCATTAAAAATTTTAAAAATTATTATTTTTTAATCTTATTGTACGAATTACAAACTTATAAATTACTCAAATTATCTCACTTTTTTACTTTAAATGTCGCGGATATTTATTAAACAAAGTTTACAACTTTGTTTCTAGATCAAGTGCGAAGTCTTCTCTTCTAGGGCTTGGAAATTAAGCTCATCAAAGCGGGACACTCGTGTCGGCCCCGCATGAATGCAATAACAGACGGGGAGAACCACAAAGTGGGAGCTAAGGGGCCGATATCTAAAGCCGACTAGTTTGTCATGTCCATACTCTTAGAGGCCCATGTATCTCCTGGCCTTAGGCCTGAGATGGGCCCATACGGAGCTCGAGGTTCTCTTGATCGGCCTTGCTGCACCTGATACTAGATGTGTTTGGAATTATATAAAAGTATAAATAAATAAAATTGTAAAAGTAAATGTCTCGTAATTCGTACAGTGAGTGAAGAATTTAAATTTATCTCGTAATTCGTGTTATAGAGATTTGTAGGATTTTATTTTTTTTTTTTGAGAGCTCCAAACGGAGCCTATTTCAATTGTAAAAACGATTTATTTTATTGGGTAAGTTAGAAAAAAAAAAAAACTATCGTAGCTTCAACCGCACAGCCTTCTTCTTAAAAATATACTCAGGGGGTCCAGTGAGGCAATTGCTTCCTTTCGTCTAAAAATTAAACCAAAAACTCTCTTGTTTCTATTCATCAAAAAATTTCAGTGTTTTGCCTCCATCAATTATTAAAATAATTTTGATTTTTTAAACTCTCTCTATAAATTTTATTATAAAAATATTATATTTTTCTCGTGATCAATTATTTGTGGATAACTTTTTTTCTCTCCTACTAAGGATCCGATTGAATTCTTACCTTTTTTCAAAAAAATTTTAAAAAATTGAAAAATTTTTAAATTTTTTCAATTAAATTTCGTTATATGTCACTTTTACACCACATTAACACTAATTTTTATTTTTTTTTAGTTTTTTTCATTCTAAACTCCCCCTAAAAATCTTGATATGCCCCGGTGTACATACATATATATATATTTAAAATGTGAAAGATTCAACTGCAAATAACGGTGAGTTTGGAGTGATAATCCGTTGGAACGGTTTTTACGACATCACAAAAAATAGTCAAAATGGGTGTCATTCGGTAATTTAAGAGTCCACAGTGAGAATGGTGAAAAATTTTTTGGTATTTAATTAACCGAATTTTAGTTATTAACTTTTTTTAAAAGATATTGAATTTTTTTGAATTTTGAAAAGGAAAGAATATGTAAAAATATAAAAAATTTTACCAAAATTTGATGCGCCAAAAGCACCCTTAAAATATATAGCAGTCGCCGTCTTTGATTTATCAGTTTGATCCGGCCCGTGTAAACAAGAATAGGTGACTTTGATTACTTATTGAAGAAGCAAACCGAAAGGTTTGAAAACAGACACCGGCTTTGGACAAAATGAGTATTGATTATTCATTCAGCTCTTTTATCTTTTGTTTTTACCTTTTTTTTTCCTAATAATCAGTCAAAATTAACGGAAAGAAATTAACTTAATTAGCTAAGAAAAATTGGAAGCTTCGGCTGAAACAGAAGGTAATCACCAAAAACATATGCATCGCGTGATAGTTTCATAACACTAATTTAGAGTCTGGTTAGGTTGGTAAAATAAATAACGTTTGAAAAATTTTAAAAATCGCTGAAAATTTTTTAGATCTTTAAAAGTTATTATCTTCTATTTTATTACACGAATTATGAACTTACAAATTATCTCACTTTTTGTTACTCGAAAACCCCTTTAATTTGTAACACAACATAGATAAATAAAAACTTACAAGCGTGCATATATATATATCACTTCTAAAATAATACTATATAATTAAAATTTTTAATCAAATTTATTTGTGAGAATAATGTATTAAAAAATCTTAATTATATAAATGCCACTTCCACACCATTTTCATATATATATTCTTGTTAAAATTTGGAATTAATATATAATAGCAATTTCCTTTCTTTTAGTATTGCAATACTTATATATACAGAAATATAAATAACAATAAATGAAATTATCTTAATTATACCATATATTTTAAATTTCACTTCTCACCAAACCGAAAGGAAAAAAGATGTTCATATTTCCTAGCTAATTCCTCAACAAAGCAACAGTTTGTGAGGAGGAAATTAATTTATAATTTGAGCATTATTATATGGCTCCGTTTGGAAATGAACTAGTCTTCTTTTTTTTTTAATTTATTTACGTTATATTATATATATATATATATGCAAAAAATTAATTTTTTTCAATAGCTTGATAGCTTTAAAAAAAATACGCATTTTTTTTTATACAAAAGTGAATTTGCCATTAAAAAGACATTTTTATTAAATGTTAATATTATGCTTAAAATTACAAAACAAAAAAAGAAAATTAAATTTTGATATATATACACATACATACATATAAAAGATGAAAAAGATTTATACGGAAAGGAATGATATTTTATAATTTTTGTGTGATCATTTGTCAACTAGGGGTCATAAGGGTCATTCGAACACCACATAAAGAGAAGAATTTACAATATACGAACATCAAGCCCTCCAAATTAATTACCTAGGATCTTTAGTTAAGAGATAAACATCAATACAAGGAGAGTTGTTCCAAACACTAGAATGCAACCTAAGGACCCCTCTCGCTTTGTTCTTCAAGTAAGTCGCGGAGTCGGCTTGAAGCACCATGCAGACTTCGATACAGCCCCAACCCTCAGCATCTCCAGAACAACCTCGCGCGTGGCAGAGAATTTAGAGACCAATCCAAGAATCTGAACCACCCGGTCGTCGGTCGCCGGAGAAACCCTCAGCAACCTTTTGGCCACCAAGGCAACGCCGCCGGCGTGCTTCAGAAGCTGATCTCTCCGTCGGCGATGGAGCAGAGGTCAGCCAAGAGACAGAATACGAGTTCGGTGACCTTCTTTTCGGGTTTAGTGAGTTCGAGCTCGACGAGGTCGAACACTTCCAGCTTCAACAAGCTTATACCTATTTCTCCCCAAAAGACACACGTGTTTTAGAACATGCAAAGCAGCTTTTACAGCCTGCCTAGACATCTTCCGATCCTCAATCCCTTCAAAATTGCCTTAAAGAAGTCGACCTTCAAATTCTCCAAAGAATTCGAACTCTCGACTTCGATGACCGTTTTCAATGCTAACACTGCGTGGCTTTTAACTGTAAAAGGGTTATCCAAATTGTCACAACTCAGGACCCACAATAAGGACTCGATAATAAGATCAAAATTTTCTTCCACCAGCTTCTTGTTTTCAAGTGTTGATGAATTCCAAACGAGATGGAGAATTTTCAAGCCCTCCTCGAGACCACTTGGGTTGCCCTCTTGGAAACAACGTACGATCAAAACGACCATCGATTTCACCACACCTTCTTCCGCCATGCGAGTTCTGTTTTCCCGACTATCCTCGGCGAGCTCTTCCATTTTCCTCAGTGCTTTTATACGCGATTCTGGAAACTCGAGACCGCGAATGAGTTGGAGGACATGGGACTTGGTAAAATTAGGACATTTCGTGGCGGTGCTAGTGAGAATATTGTTGTTAGAATTTGAAGATAAATAGGCCTGGATTAGGCGGCGGAGCATGTGGTTGGGGGTCAAATCGGAGTCTCTATCAGAGGCTGCTTGGTGACGGGGCAAGTGGAGTCGGCGGTGGTAGATAACCAGTGCTCGATGCTCTCCCTGTCGTAGGTGATGCCGGAAGAAGTTGTCACCGGGTCTTTCATGATCTGGAGAGAGATTGGACATATGAAATATTGAGACACTCAGTTTGATCATGTCTAGCTCTCTAGCTGGCTGGCTGGCTGAGAAAATTGGAACTTTTTTCAAATTTAATCTAATAATTATTTTTTTCAAAGAATCCGATCTCTTAATACAGAGAGACAAAAATGTTTTAGAATGCTCTAATAAAGTAGATGAGAAAGCAGTTTCAAAAAAAAAAAAATGTAGATGAGAAAGAAGAAGGAGAGATGGTTTTGGGGTGGAAGAGATGGGTGAGAGAGAGAGGAGAGAGGAGAGATGGGGAGAGAGAGAGAGAGAGGGGAGAGAAGAGAGAGGGAGAGAGAGAGAGGAGAGAGGAGAGAGAGAGAGGGAGAGAGAGAGAGAGAGACTTTTGTTGATTGTGAGTTTGAACTGAAATTGTATATACAGAGAGATATATATGTATATATATCGTGTCATGTATGTTTTGTTGATGTGAATTTGCTTGAGGTTGTACATATATTGCCAATGGTGATTGGCAGTCAAACCCCACGAGGGAAGCATAAGACCCACGTTGCTCTGACTTTGATTCCAAAATGGCGCGTCGGTTGGATTTGACTAGCTCGTTTTCATGGACCAACGGCTGCTGCTAATGCTTCCAGCCAACTTTTTTAGGGTCGGAAATCATCCGGGTCGGTTTGGTAATTTTTTTTTTTTTTGGTAATTAAATTTTGGTAATTTCTTAGTCGGTTATTATTATTATTTTTTTATTTAATAATTTTTAAAAAAGTTATTTATATTCATAAAAAATATTTTAAAAATATTTAAAATTCGTTTAATAATTTAATATATATATATATTGTATGTTTGGTACACTGAAAAATACTAAAAAATTGTAAAAATCTCAAAAAGTTATTCACTTTTTATCTTACTGTACAAATTACAAACTCATAAATTATTTCAACTTATCTTACTTTATGTCGCTTTTTGTCATCGTAAACTCTCCCATAATTAAATAATATACAAATAAAATTTATTAATATGCATATACTATTATTTGGAGATTTTTTGAATTCATTTTTATGAATTTGGGTAAATTATTCTAACGGATTATTACTATTTATCTTTAAAAACTGTGGTTTGAAAAGAGAGAGAGAGAGAGAGAGAAGAACAATGAATGAGGATTTTTTGAATCCGTTACAACGGATTTGAAAAACCGTTCTAGCGGTTTACGAATGTTTATTTCCAAAAAATGCGATTTAGAAAGAAAACACCAAATCCTAAAATAAAACCCAAAACCTTGTTTTATCTAATTTTATCTTAGTTTTTTTTCTTATTTTTACCACTCTAAATGCTACCATAATGTGTTTGAACTATCATGTCATGTAATTTTTAATTGAAACATCACATAATTTAATTTAGGGTGTATTTGGAGTGATAAAAAATGAGATAAAATGAAATAAAATATGATTTGAGGAACTTTTTTGCGTTTGATGCACACATCTTAAACAGCATTTTTTAGAGATACACAGTAGGATTTTCTGTTCCAATAGATAGAATTTTCATTTGAACGGATTCAAAATTTTGTATCAGTCATGACCTCTTTGCAGACCAAACTGTACTCAAAACGGTTTTTACAATCCGTTTGGATAGAACTTGGTTATGCGAATCTATCGGAATAGTTTCTAGGGTTAAATGTTTTTACACCCCTTGTACTTAAGTCGATTTGCACTTTACCCCCTCAACTTCAAAAACTAGCACTAATACCCCCTGTACTGCGCACAAAAGTGCTACGGCAGGTAATTCCGTGAGTTTTAACTGCGCGTGGTTTACACGCGCGTCTGTTTGATCTAAATGACGAAAATACCTCGTCTTCCCCTTCTTCTTCGTCCTCTTCACAGATATATATATATATATATACACACATACATACATACATATGTATATCATATCTATATACATATGTATATACATAGTATGTATGTATATATAACCCTAAGTGGGATTCTTCCATGGCCGTTCTTCCTTCGATTAAAATGCATTCCTTCTCCCTCTTTCTTCCTCCTCCTCCTCCTTTTTCTTTTCTTTCTTCGGTGAAAGATATATATAATTATATATATAATATATATGCAGAGACAGAGACAGAGACAGAGAGAGACATACGATTTCTCAAAACTCCTCATTACAATTAATTTGACCCAAAATACCACTCCAAACTAAGTTTCGATTCTTGGATTTGCTTAATTGAGCGAGATTTTGCTTCGTTGGGTGAGATTTTGCTCTGTCGGTAAGGATTTGCTCCTTCTGTCAAGCGAGGGTTTCAGCTTTTGCAGAAAGGTAAAAATAACTTTTTAATCACTTAACGTAACGACGTCTGCCGTAACACTTTGTGCACAGTACATGGGGTATTAGTGCTAGTTTTTGAAGTTGAGGGGGTAAAGTGCAAATCGACTTAAGTACAGGGGGTGTAAAAGCATTTAACCCTAGTTTCTATAATCCGTTGGAACAGTTTTTACAACCCTATAAAAATAGTCACAATGGATGTCATTTGGTAGCTTGGGAGTTCGTGGTGAGAATGATAAAAAAATTTTTGCTATTTGATTAACGGAATTCAAGTTATCGACTTTTTTTTAGAAGGTATTAAACTTTTTAGAATTTGGAGAAAGTAAAAATGTGTAAAAATATAATTCAGAGGTTTTTAAAAATTTTCATCAAAATTTGGTATACGAAACAAACTTTTAATAGTTGTAAAAATGATTGCCAACACTACCGTTGATTTAATGCTAGCTGTAATATTAAAATGATACATGACAAAATTTTAGCTACGAATTTTGTAAATTTTTAGAGTTTTGTAAATTTTTTTTGATATAAATATTAGTCTAACTTTTTAAAAATTCTGCAAAAATCGATTGGACACACGATGATTATTCTAATGAATTTTGACAATTTTGAATAAAATTAGAATTTTTTAAAGTTTAAAACATTAAAACATTTATAATTTTTAACATTTTTTAAACTTTTTTTGGAGCCCGAAACGTCCCCTAAATATCAATTTATCCAACAAGTAGATTAGGGAAAATGAGGTGTACCTTTTTTAAGCAGGGCCATAAATAAATACTATTAACTTATTATTACAAGCAGTCCAAATTTGATTACAAACACAATTTAATTTTCTTTTTTCTCTCAGGGTAATTTCAACACATATTGTATACATTTTTTTTGTTTAGTATCTTTTTTTTTTCATTGTAAGTATATTTTTTATTTATTTTTTCATTCTAAAAATATGAATAAGTTATATCGATCTTTTACTCAACTTATTTACATTTTTAAAAATGAAAACAAAATTAAATAGAAAAATACACGTACAATGAAAAAAGATACGAAACCAAAAAAAAAAAAAAAAATTGTGAATGAAATGCTTAGCATTTACCAACAAAAAAACTAAAATCAAATTTTTGTGCAAAAAAAAAATACTTATAAGATACCAAAAAAAAAAAGAAAATCATGCCTCCTAAATGCGATCTTATTTTGATTTGTAATATTTTAGACTAAAAGTACATTATTTTGGTTAATTAAATTATTTATGATCTGAAATCAAATTTAAACAATTTTTGGACGAGTCAGCTCAGTGTTTGACTCGATTCTAACCTACTTCAAAATTTTAATTAATGACTGAGAAAAATTAATTCATACACTTCTCAAAAGCATAATTGACCAACGTTGCAATCTGGATGGCCCTGCATTTACGTGTTATTAGATCAGAGAGTTCCTAGAGTTGTGGTCAGATTTAAAAAAAGAAAGTTTGAATTTTTAAAACTATGGGCTAAATATTTTTTTTACCAAAAATTGATTTTTTTTCTCATTTGATAATTTTTAGACATGTTATTTTAGAAAAAAAATTATAAAAAAATGCTTTTAATTAAAGGGATGTTTGATTGGTAAAAGTTTGACAAAAAAAATACAATAAAAGTACAAAAATTTGAATTAAAGTGATACGTAATAAATTTTCATTGAAAAAAAGTACAAAATTGGTAAAAATTAGTAGATTTTGGTTTTTGACTAACCAAACATCCGCAAGAAAAAAAATACTTCAATTATCAAGATAAATGTAGGATGCGTTTGGCTTGTTAAAAACTAGTAAAAAACTCTAAATATATATGAAATTTTTAAGAAATTATTTTTTTTACTTCATTACGTAAATTACAAACTTATAAATTATCTTATTTTATATCACTTTTTATCATAAAAAGGCAGCGTATTTTACCCGTAATAAAATAGTCAAATTCTACATCGAGGAAAGTCAAATTTTGCCTCGAGAAGAATCGAATCAATAATTTTACAATATAAAAAGACTAATTTTTATTTTATTTTATTATTATTTTTTAAGGGGGTGATGTGACTCCTCTCACTTCAAGTGACTTCGCCCCTGCGGGTTCTATATGCTCAAGTTCAGAGAATTTTTACCCTCAGGCTCCGTTTGGCAGCTAGCTAATTCTTTCAACTTGGTGGAATACATGCGAGACCTCGACCAGTCCAACCTTAATAATTCATTTCAATATCTAGATGAAATCATGAAACATGAAAAATGAAATGAAACTCTAATGTTATGATTTGTTGTAACATTGGCTTGAATGAACACGCATGTGAAGGAAGGAAAAGAATTAATATGCATATTTCATCCATATTAAACTACTATATATATATATATATATATATGCGTGTGTGTGTTATTGTAAAAATTGGATCATTTTTTGGTAACATACTGGTAAATAATGACAAACTCAGAAACGAATACAAGAAAAAACACACAATAGAAATACAAGATTTATGTGGTTCGACTATTTGTCTACATTACGAGTACAATAAAACTAATTTTCAACTATAAGAAATTTCAATAATAAAGTAAGAAATTATGAGAGAAATATAAGAGAATCTTAAAAATTCCTAAACAATTTATCACTTATTCTTAAATTTTCTCTTAAATCTAACTTTTTAAAAATCCCAATTTGAACTTAATTCTAATATAACACGTACTAAATATATACGAACAATAATCAGTCAAATAAAAATAAAAAATCTACTTAAAATAGAATTGTTGAATTGACAGTTTAAATTTCTGTGAATTATAATGAGTTACAGTTCTAACTTTTTTTTTTTTGAAAGGTAAATTTTTCTTTTTTATAAGAGGAAGGGGGAAGATTCGAACTTGATTCATAAGTAATAAGAGAAATTTTTAACCACTGATTACAGGTCACACTCTTCGTAGCTCTAACAACATATAGTTTTAGTTTTCTTCTGGATCACGTTCTTTGCACGGAAGCCTTATCATGGACCATAATTAATCATACAACATGCCAAATGGTTAGTTAATTAATTAATTATATATATAGTTTGGAGAGTTCACAAACATTTATGGTTATATATATATAGCATTAAACATTTATGGTTATGGTAGCGTTTGGAGTAATAAAAAATAAGAAAAAAAATATGATTTTGGTATTTGAGAGTGTTCTGTGTTTCTTTTTAAATTACATTTTTTTGAGATGAATAGTGCCAAAACCTTTGAACAATTTTCCAAATCCGCTCTAATGAATTAAAAAAAAAAAAAACTCTTATTCTCTTTCTGAATAGTGCCAAAACCGTTAAAACAGTTTTCAAATCCATTCTAATGAATTTAAAAAAAAGAGATAAATAAGTGACAATAATACTCGTTTGAAAAGTTTCGATGCGAATAATATGACTATGAAAAAAAAAATTTACTCAGTTAATCTCGTTACGAATTTTTCATTTTCTTAATAAAATATTGAAATTTTTTGAAATTAGTAAAGGTGGAAAAAAGTAAAAGTGTAATAAAAAATTTTAGTAATTTATAAAATTGTTGGAGTTTTATGGAGTTTTTTTGAAGTTTATTAGCACTCCAAACACACTATAAACCTCTAAAAAACTCTATAAATCTCCAACAATCATCTATCTCTAATTTTCCTGCCATCACTAATTTAAAAAAATTTTAATATTTCGCTAAAAAAATAAAAAAATTTGAAAGTAGGTTAACTGAATGTGTAATTTTTTTATACAATCATATTTTCGTGTCGAAAGCTTTCAAACAAGTACCATTATTGTTATTTTTTGTGAATTTTTTGAATCCGTGGGAACAGATTTGAAAACCGTTCCCACGGTATACTACTTTTCAGAAAAAAGAGCG
This sequence comes from Vitellaria paradoxa, assembly GCA_019916065.1. NCBI lineage: Eukaryota > Viridiplantae > Streptophyta > Magnoliopsida > Ericales > Sapotaceae > Vitellaria > Vitellaria paradoxa. The sequence goes on from CM034238.1 coordinate 12,209,764, forward strand.
CTAAAATTAATTTCAAATCACATTTTATTTCAATTTATTTTATTTTTCTTATTCTAAGCAAGACATGCATATATATATATATATATATATAGCGCGAAGTAACTTGTGCTTCTTGTTTAGCATTCAGGGTGCATTTTGATTTGTTATAATCTTACTTGGAAGACCACAAAATAATTTCAAATTTAAGCACCAGAGTTTCACTGCAACAAATTAATTTGATTGAAACTCTACTTCACTAAAATTAAAAAAAAAAAGAAAGATTAAAAAAAAAGATGAAACTCATGAATAATGGTTTTCGGATTTAAGAAATATAGCAAAAATAAGTGGCAATTGGTTTATTTTTTTATTTTCTAATTTTATTTTATATTTTAAAATTTTCAAACTAGAAAAATAGAAAATACTCTATTTTCATAATTTCGAGATTTTTCTTATTTTGGGTTAAAATGCTCAAAATAACTTTTTTGTCATTTTATGTGTAAACCTATTTTCTATTTTATAAAATAAATTTTAAAAATACAAGTGACCAAATGCATTTTGAGCTACTTTCTTTTTTTTTTAAAGCATAAAATAGAAAACGAGTTCTAAACAAAAATAGAAAACAAAAACAGAAAACAGAAAATAAAAAACAAACTAAATGAGTCCTAAACTTTTTGAGTTCAGAATATTTATACTCATTTATTAGTTTCTTAACTTTATATATATTACTTGCATTCCTTTATGCTATGTTTTGAAAAGAGAAAATAAAATTATTAATTTGTATAATTTTTAATGCTTAATCGAGTTCAAATTTTTTAATAAATATTTATCTATTTTCTAACTCAACAAAAATAAATTTTGAAATAAGTTTGATTCTTTATTTAATTTTGCATATTCATCATTTTTTTTCATTTTGTTCCTTCGCAATTTAATGTCCTAAACATAGCAATGGTAAATGTTCATAGAGTGAGAAAAAATAATGATGGAATACGAAAATAAGGGGCGTTTGGAGTTTTAATATTCTCCAAAAGTTTTTAAAAGTGAGTTTTGAAATTATTGTGTAATAATTATTGAATGTTTATATTTGATTTGATATAAATTGTTAAAAAGTATATAAAATAATACGTATCAAAATTTTAGTGGAGGATTTTGAAAATTTTTGAAGTTTTGTATAATTTTTTGTACAAATGTCAGATCATTTTTTTTTTGAATTCTGACAAAATTTGTAATGTACCATTTTGGCCGTTCCAACAGCTTTAGAAAGTTTTTACAGTCTGAAAACCTATCAATTTTGAAATTTTTTGAATTTTTTAAAATTTTTTTGAGCTCTAAATGCCCCTAAGTGCCAACAAATGTTTGCCTCATAATACCCAAAAGCTAGTTGTGGGTAAAAAGTTAAAAGTGTCTGCTTATGAGACCATGAAGGTCTCCTCTAAATTATTAATTATATGGTAACATCCATATATAATATATATATATATATATATATCTTGTGAAACAAGTCATGTATATTTATTAATGCCTTCAAGATCAGAAGTCCACCGAAGGATTCTTTAATTTTTGTTGAATTTTTATTGCATCTTGCAATTTTGAATGAGATTGGGTGACAAAAGTGCTAGGAGGAAGGGTTTAAAAACCAAAAATTGAGCTGTTCATCGAAACCTGAATCCATGCATTTACTGTGTAAACTGGAAAAAAAAAATGGGAATGAAATACAAGACCAAGTGGGTGTTGGAATTCATGGTTTTAACTATGAATTTTTATTGACTTTAAGCCAATATTTATGAGGGTTCCATATATTATTAATTATGGATCAAATGTGGAATTAATATAATTAGGTAAGAATATTAATTCTATGAATTCACATGTTCAAAATTATGAATTATGTGAATGAAAATAGGCTTCAAAGTGAGGACCAAAGTGGGCCTGAATAAATTTTGGGCTTGAATGATCTCATTTTAGATTTTGGGCTTAGAAAATTCTGTGGCCCATTAGCCCAATCTAATTATTAGCCCAGTCCAAATATTTTTCCAAAACTACGTCGTTTTGGAGTATCTCTTCCTAACAGACATGTCTGTTCTATGAACAGATACCCCTCTTCATGAATGGTGGTGTCTATTCTTCCAATAGACATTGCTAATGGCTAATTATTTAAACATTCAGCCTTGCATAAAACCGGGTTGGATTTTTGCATTAAAAAACATTGCATGCAAATTTCTTTTGCATAAGAAAATTTCATTTGCATACAAAGAGTACAAGCAAAGTATTGGTTCGTAAGAACACAAATTATCGTTTCCTTTTGTGTGTATGTGTGATCATTCTATCCTAGGAGACTGAGGTCCGTTAAAATCAGAAGTCTTGTGGGGGGCGAATTCAGTCTTAAGGAGATAGTGTCCAACACTAGGCTTGATCAGTAATTCAATTTTCTGCACAAACTTGTAAGTTTAATTTTATGATATTTAATTTTCTCAAGACAGTGACTGAATTTTGACTAATTTTCCAACAATGGGAACGGTAATTATTCAAATGCCATCATATGCAGAAGAAAATGAGATTCAAAGAATTTGAATTCCAAGGTGCAGAGAGGGACATGCATTTCCATTTCGCAGGAATAGTCAGCCTCCTTTTTTGTTTTTGTGTACTGGACATTCTCTTCTCACATTTACACCAATTTATGGTATGTTTGGTGTACCAAATTTTGATGAAAATAAAAATTTTATTATATTTTTATATATTTTACCTTCTTGAAATTCAAAAAAAAATTTCATACCTTCTAAAAAAAGGTTGATAATTGGGAATCGATCAAATAGCAAAATTTTTTTACCATTCTCACTACGGACTCCCAAGCTACCGAATGATACTCATTGTAACTATTTTTCTAGGGTTGTATAAATCGTTTCGACAAATTCGCACAGCCAACTTCTGTCCAAACGGATTGTAGAAACCGTTTCGAGTCCAGTTTGATCTACAAAGAGGTGTGGGATACTGCAACGGAAATCTTACTAGTCATCTCAAAAAATACGATTTAAAATATATGCACCCCAAATACAAAAATTTTTTTTCCAAACTATATTTTATCTCACTTTTTATCACCCTAACCACATCTTAATTGGTCAAGCCATTGGACCAGGGATAATTTTACCCTGGTTTTGAATTACAGAAATGTTATTACCTAGAAATCCGCTACCTGGTTTAAATAATGAGACTCTGTGGGGGTGTGTTTAGAGTAAGGATGTGTGGGAGGGAGAAAAAAGAACAAAAATTAAGTGTTACCTTGTATATTAATAATTGTTTACAATTAATAAATGTTAAGAAATTATTATTATATTATTATTACAGATGTTTATCCATTTTATTTATTTTTCTAATCATATAAAAAAAGAATAAAATAAATTTAATATTATTTATTTTATTTTGCTTTCCAACTTTCTTCCTCCATTTTTCATTGTCAATCTTGTAACCTTGTTCTAAAATACCATCTTAGGCTTCATTTGTAACTCGAAAATTAGTGAAAAATACTGAAAAAATTTTAAAATTATTCACTTTTATCTTATTATACGAATTATGAATCCACAATTTTCATCAAATTTTATTAACTTTTTCACTCTAAACTTACTTTATTAATGTTTGCATTTGGTGATTTAAAATATAGAAATTTATAAGGGAATTGCTAACGACAACTTATGAGTTTAAATGTGTATTTATCATAGATTTAAATGTATGTTTGAAATCATTGATAATATTCAACTCTACGACTTCCTTCACTGCTTTAGCCAATAATGAATTCACTACTAATTTACTAATAATTATTAAATTATACATGTATTTTTGTATTAACTATTTATTTCTCTTATATTATTGTACAATTTTATTTAGCCTTTACCTACTTTAGCCAGAAATGGATTCACTACGTTAATTAATAATTATTATTATAAATATTTATTTCACTTATATTTTGTAAATTTTTTTAAATGTATTTATTCAAAAACTCAAATTATCCAAAAGTTTTAAAATTAACATATCTTAGTTTTGAATTCCAAAAGAATTGATAAAAAAAAATTAATACTTCTAGAAAATTTCCTTAATTATATATATATATGTTGTATAAATACATATGACTCGTAAAATTTCTCTAAATTAAGGGGTGTTTGTGATTTTTGCCGTGTAGTTTGTCGTTTTAGAAACAGTGTAAAAAAGAAGAAAAAAAAGGAAAGAAATTAGCCACCAAAGTTGACGTATGTAACCTATAAAATGACAAAACTAACTTGTCAAGTGGCAACTCACGCAAGTGGCAGACAAAATTTTCAAACACCCAGTTGATTTCAGGGGAATTTGGGCTGTGGAATTGTATTTTGGAGGCTTGTAAGCGGTGGAGTGTCTGGAATTGTAACAGGATGTCGTTTGGCAACGTTTTTGCTTTCTTTTTTTTTTTTATTTATATTTTTAAAATTCTGTAGATTGATAATAAAATATATTTATTAAATTTATTTATATTTTTTATTTTCAAAAAAATTTAAACGGAAAAATATAAATAAAGTATTTCCACTCTATTTTTTTTATTACAAATATTTATTAATTTTAACATTTTATTCATTTTTGTTATATCTTATTAAATAAGTTATTTTATTCAAATATTTTATTAAACTAAAATTAATTTTAATAAATAATACAATATAATTAAATTAATTAAATAACTATCTAAATTAATATGTAATATATCTTATTAATTTATTTTTAATAAATATTTAATTTAATTTAACTTAACTTAATAATTAATTTAATTTAATTAATATCAAACATATTTTATCAAATTATTTGAATAAAAATGAAACTAAACTCATTAATTTAATTTAATTAACATGAAGTATATCTTATAAATATTATTTAGTAATAATAAAATTAAACTAATTGATTTAACTAAATTTAATTTAATTAATTTATTTGATATAAATATATTTTTTAAATTATTTTAATGAATATCGTAATTAAATTATTTGAATAAAATATATTTTTTCAATTTTTAATAAATAATATAATTAATTTTAATCAATACATTTTATATTTACTAAATTAAAGGACATAATAATTATATTTTATTCAATTATTTTTGATAAATAATATAATTAAATCATAATTTAATGTATTTTATATTTATTGAATTAAATGGTTTTAAATAAATAATTTATTGATTAATTTAATTTATTAATCTAATTAATTAAATTTAAATTAATATAAAATATATTTTATTAAATTCAATTAATTTTTTAAAAACTAATCAAATCTAAATATTTTGTGAAAATAAAAAATTAATTAATTGTAAATAAAATTATATTTTTAAATACAAGTTTCAGTTTTCATTTAGAAAAAAATGACAGCAAAAAAATAAAAAAATATAAAAATATAAACAGATAAATATAAATAAAAAATGACAGAATTATCAAACAGCCCCCTATAAATTCGCCATTTGGAGCTACGGGTATTTTTTAAAAATTCATAAAAATTTTAAAAAAATTTCATCTTTCTTTAATTGATTTCGTCATATGTCCTTCCTATATTAATTTTAGTTTTTTTTTTTTAATTTTTTAAAACTCCAAACATTGTGGCATTTGAAAGGCACAACTTTTAGGCAACTTTTGGCATGTTAGAAAAATTATTAGTTACAATATTTGGTATGTTTGGTAAAATAAGAAACAATTTTTAATATTTTTAGTAACTTTTTACAATTTTGAGTGGTTTAGTAAAATTTTTAGCAATTTGTGAAAAATTTTACAATTTTTAGCAATTTTAGTAACTTTTAGCAACTTTTTATCTGTTTGATAAAAATTTTAATAACTTTTGAGTGGAGTAAATTACTGTAATAGAGTAGAAAAATGGTAAAAGTTGATATTTTGCCGAATAATAACTTTACAACTTTTGATTGATTTTTTGCACAAAAGTGTACTTCAAACGGATTGTTATCTAAGTTTGAAAAAAATTATAATCTCGTATTTGTAATGTGATAGAAAATTTAAATTTTATAAAAATTTTTAAAAGTTTTATAAATTCTAAACATGCTCATACACCGATAACTATTTGTTAAAGGACATAGTATATTACACATTCGTTGAGAATTTATAACAATTAGTAAAAGTTTGAGTTTAAAAAAATATATATATATATTACATACCTGCAACCCTTTTTCAATTGTAATAATTAAGTTATGATGCAGTGCTAATTCTAATGGTTACAATGTGGATTCAATGTACCTTTTTAATTGAGAAATTACACAAAATCCTTTACGGTGATTTTTATATTATTGTCTCAATTATAAAATTTTACATTTGACCCTTTAAATCATGAAATATAGTTTTGTAAATGACATATATGCATGTCTTCATATTTGCAACGAGTTTATTATGCAATCTGGACTGGACACCATGCGTTATTGAAAATTGTAAATCTATTAAATACATTACAAATTTGCCCATTGCCTACAAAATCTTTTAAGTGAACATCTGTCATGTCTGACCCAAAAAAAAAAAAAAAAAAATCTATAGAACATGGCCCAAAAAGGTAAAATTGGCATGTTTTTCAATTGCATAGCTGGAGGTTGTTGGCTTTTTTTTTTTTAAAGTACCATATGCATATGCATTTAAAGTGACAAAAAATTAGATAAATTGAGATAAATTATAATTCGTAATTCACGTATGAAATAAAAAATAAATATTTTAAAATTTTTTACTAATTTTCGGTATTTTTTTTGTTATTCTAAACGAAATCTCAATACATTCATATTTAGTTGTAGGATAAGGATGTGGAATTTGAGTTTAATAATGTGAATAAACTCAACATCATTGGCTTCGTTTAGAGTGATTAAAAACTCTATAAAATAGAAAAAAGGTCAAAAATTTTAAAAATTATTCATTTTTTATCTCATTATACAAATTACAAAATTATAACTTATCCCATTTTTATTCCATTTTATTTTACTTTTTATTACCCTCAACGCACCCAGCAATACGTTGGCTAACTGCAGTTTGACCAATTTGTAGGTATGAACGTTCCACAGTCATAGTTTTGGGTTGGTTTGGGGGTCCAATCACAAGTTTCTGGATTAATTTATTCATTGCTTTGTAGAGGGTTTATGGGTGTGGGTATGGATTTATCACACGCAACCATCACATTTGCGACTGAAACATTAAATATATATATATATATATATATATATATGGTCCCATTTGATTCACTGTAATTTTTGAAATATTTAGAGTTTTTAAAAAATCGTTTACTTTTTATCTCACTGTACGAGTTATAAATTTATAATTTATTTTACTTTATCTTATTTTTTGTCATTTAAATATACTCTATGCATATTTATCATACGCTAACTAAAAGCGAGTCACAAAAGTAATAGCTGCATATGATATATATATATATATATATATATAATTACATTATAAAGCTCGTTTAAGTGGGTTTTGTTAGGTTGATTGGTTAGATCAGATTTCAAATACTTATTTCAATTGAATTCGCAATTACAAACTCGAGTCTGATAACTCTAAACAATTAGTGGACTCAGTCTATGAAATTGGCTTCGAGTTTTAATTTCACAACTCTCAAGCTATAGGTCAACAAGGGGTGGTTGGTTGGACAATTTTAATAAAAAATTATTAACTTTTAATTTTTTATTGTTTGCCTAACTATTAATTTTTTTTCACTTTTCTGCACAATTATAATAATTCTCAATTCTAAAATTATCAAAGATGCTAAAAATTATCAAAAATTATTAAAAGTTATCAAAAATTATTAAAATTATCAAAAAGTTTACCAAATACCCAAAGATTGTAAAAATTACTAAAAATTACTAAATATTATTATTATTTTATCAAATACACCAAAAACATTACAACTAGTAATTTTTTATTAAAAATTATGCTTCCTAACACCCACCTCGAAGTACTTATAATGATGCATATATTAGAAAAAATAGCTTCATTAGCTTCTCACTTGCTCACGCGGCCAGTGTCTATCTTTGTGTACGTGTTTTCATTGTGGAGGGCCGAAAATTTTTTAAAATTCAAAAATAGTATTGGAGATATATGGGGTAAATACATTTTTGTCAGGAATTCGAGAAAGCTATCGGATACATTATATGATATTCTAATTATTTTACTTATTTTTTGAATATATAATTAAGGTCCCATTTGGCGTAAAAAAATTAAGATAAATTGAGATAAAATGTGATTTGGTGTTGATTTGGTGCTACTTTTTTTTGAAAATTCGCAAACCGTGAGAAAATCGTTCCCACGGATTCAAAAAAATTCACAAAAAATAGCGACAATGGTACTCGTTTGAAAGCTATCAACACGAAAAATTTGATTGTATAAAAAATTTATACATTCAAATAACCTACTTCCAGATTTTTATTTTTTTAGCGAAATATTAGAATTTTTTGAATTTAGTGATGGCGGGAAAATTAAAGATAAAAGAGTTGTTAGAAATTTATAGAGATTTTCAGTGTTTTTTTATGCCAAACGCAGCCTAAGATAAATTTAAATTTAACAGTCAAAATTCTTAAAATTATAAAATTTTCTATCTCATATTTTATAATATGTTAAATACAATGTTATGTATTGAATTATATTTCTTTTATATATTTTCCTATTATATTCATATTTTTATTTTTTAAAATTGTTTTATTCATGTCAATTCTTGTATTATATTCAAAGTTGATACCTAAATCAGTAGTTATTAGGTTATTCACATGTTGTATTGCCCTTGGGCACGTTATTACACGTGTGTATGTATATATATAGAGAGAGAGAGAGAAAGAGAGAGAGAGAGAGTTTATATTTGAGGTGGGAGGTTGAGGTCCCAATCCGAACGGGGAGGTGAGAAATGATACACCACCAAAATATATCTAAAAAAAATTATAATTTTGTATCACAAACTAACATATGACACGTTGATTTAGTATTTAGTAAAATTTATATAAATTGAAGAAAGTAAAATTTTTAAAAAATTAAAAAAATTGGTAACTATTGAAAAAAGTTAAAGAAAATTAATAAAAATAGAGAAAATTAATAAAAATTAATTTTGTGTTTAGTAAAGAAAATTTAAGAAAATTGATAAAAATTAAAATTTTTTATTTTATTTTTGCGAGGCAAATAGCCCCAGCTGGCTATATTTAAAGAGAGAATGTTATCCTATCAAGAAAACAATAATTGAAAGTGATGCGAAAGCAGCAATCACTTAATTGAAGTGCATTTGAATGGATGTTTTATTTTTTGATTGAACAATGATCTAAAGTTCGAATATAAATATAAGACATGAATATGAATAAGGTGATTTAAAAAAATAAATAAAGATAGAACATTATAAAAATAGGTAAAAAAATATATATATTTTATATTTTTTATTAGTCATATGTGCAAATATAATATATATAAGAAAACTAATTTACTAATTCACTATATACAGAATATAATAAAATGCGAGAAATAATTTTTTTTAATTTTAAGAATTTCAGATATTCAAATTTAAATTTGTCTTAATAACATATTTAAATAAAAAATAAGTAAATGATTGAATGTGTCAAATGGTGTGTTTGACATATATTCCAGTCAGTCTGATATGTATTAAATAAAAAGTATCATCTATTTTAAAGTATCTGCTTAATAAACTATGATGATATCAAATTATTCTAATTTTGTTATTAAGCCCCCTTAAATATGATGGCCATTGTATAGTTAAAACTTCAAGTAATTCAATGCTCTCGTTATTTTATGGGTTTGTTTAGTGTGGCAAAAAAATAATGAAAAATAATAAAAAATATGGTTCGGAAAAATTTTTAGTGTTTAGTGCATGCATCTCAAATCTATTTTTTGGATATGAACAGTAAGATTCATATTTCGACGAATTGAATTTTTATTTGGACAGTTTCAAAATTTTGTATCAATCATTATTTTTTTGTAGGTCAAATTAGATTTGATACGCACTAGCGTCGAAACGATTTATAATGGTCTGTTTGAACGAAAATTGGCAGTACTAAACCATCAAAATTGTTTGGAGCGAAATGTTTGGAGAGTATTGAAATATTACGCTTTATATTTTACCCTTCCATGTAAGAGTCCAAATAGTTTTTACAATTTGTTGGAACGACTCTGAAAAAATTAGCTACAGTGGGTGTTATTCGTAACTTGGGAGTTCATGGTGAGAATATTCAAGAAAATAAAAAAGTGTAAAAATGTAATAAAGGTTTTTAGAGATTTATAAAAATTTTCAAAGTTTTTTAGCAAAATTTGTTGCACCAAATGGGCCATTTGTGTGCATCAACATCCGTCTTTCAAATTGAATGTTGGATTGGGTTAAGTTGGGCTCAATTGTGATAAGGTTTGTTTTTCATGAGCTAGAATACAAGCCCAGCCCATGTATGTTTCTTCTCGAAGGTAGGTTTAGGTTAAAGTCCTTAAAATTTTAAGGTAAGAGTGTGTTTGATATATGAAGAAGAATTAAGTTGGGCTCAACCTTTGTTATAACCCCAATACTTAGCAAATTAAGGAAACAATGAAGAAGAATTTATGATGGTTAGGAAGCCGAGGTTCGTTAATTTGTAAGTTTCTCAAAATTTAGTAGTCGAATTTTTGCGCATTCAACCTTGGAATTCAATTGATATCAAGTTAAAAATAATATGATTTAAGTTGTTAATTAAAATTTAATCGTTTAAATATAATTACATAATTTTAAAATTAAAAATTTATGTATGTATTTAAATTATCAAATTTTAATTGAACAATTTAAATTTAATTATTAGTAACTTGACATTAATTATTACTTACAACGGGTATGTGGTGGAATATGCTTGTATGGGATGGGAAGTTGTGTCCTATCATTTATTGTACCCCAAATTTGATAATTTAATGAACATGGGAATATGGGATATCTAATACCACTGGATTACACAATTCTATGCATGGGGAGGTGGGACATCAAGTATCATAAAATGGTTCAAATAAAATATAAATATAAAAAAAATATGTTTTTAATTAAATATTTATTAAAGTTAAATCAAAACATTACAAATCGGAAAATTATACAAATTTTATTTTTTTGATTGATAAATTTAAAAAAAAATAATTAGTTTGTTTTTGGGATTACTTGGCAACCCAAAAAAAAAAAAAAAAACGTTTAGTTTAGTTAACTCATTTTAAGTAAACATATTTAAAATCAGTAAGTTTAATTATATGAAATTTAATCAACTTATTTACAATTTAAAACAAAAAACCTTTACGCATTTATATAGATTCTAAATTAATTAATTAATTTAATCATTTAATATACCAGGTAATTTCATATCTAAAATGTTAAATAAATGTTAACTAGAGATAATTTAACATAGGGTGTTTGGTACAACGAAAACAACGAAAAATATAATTTGGATAATTTTTTAACGTTTGGCGCATAACCACCAAATCACGTTTTTTAAAGATGAATGGTAAAATTTTTTTACTTTTAATCAGTTTTTTAAAAAGAAAAACCGCCGAAACAGTTTTTTGAGTTCGTTGAAACGACAAAATCGTCATAACAATTTTTTAAGTTCGTTGAAACAATTCTATCTCAAAATTTATTGAACGATATAAAAAGTTTTTATGATTTGTAAAAAAGTTATTAAAATTTGTAAAAAATTTTATTTGAGTTTGTAAAAAGTTATTGAGATATGTAAATATATATAAATTTATAGTTATTTCATAAAATACAAAGATTGCAAAATGTATTTAAAAATTTTTAATAATTTTCATGACATTAAACGGGCTCGTAGTTGGCTGGTAGCAGATACATTGGTTTCTTAACATGTATAGAATAAAAGTCCGCGAATTTACTCAACAGCAAGGTTTGACTCAGCATTTAAAAACTTATTATAATTAGACAAATCAAAAAAGTTCACTCTCCTGACTTTCTCACGCTTACAAAACTTTTGAACCCATGACCTTCCCTAGAGGCAACAATAATTTCAAGACTGATAACAAACAGATCACAAGCAAGTGATGTATAGTCTCAAGCAGGAAAACTATGGTGCAACGAGCAAACGATTTGATAACTATTTCCCCCCCCCCCGGGGGGGATTTGGTAGATGAAAAATGTTAAAAAATTTTGAAAATTTTTAAAATTTTTTAACATCATTTTACACTATTTTTGTAAGTTTATATATATTTACATATTCCAATAACTTTTTACAAATCCTAATAATATACCACAAATTCTAATAATTTTTTTATAAATTTAAAAAACTTTTCAATGATTTTCAATAAATTCTAATATAAAACCATTTCGACTAATAGAAAAAAACCGTTCTGATGATTTTTCTCTCCAAAAATTGGTGCAAAAGTTAAAATGTTTTACTACTCATCCCTAAAAAAAATGTAGTTAAATAATTATACATCAAATACTAAAAAAATGATTTAAATTACATTTTTCATTATTTTTCATTACTTTTCCTTCGCTCCAAACACCATCCAAATGTGTACGTAGTATAAATCGGATGGATAGGCATTAAAATCACTTCAATAATGGAGTGTTTTGAAACCACGCAAAATGCAACGAAACAAAACCGCAAATCAAGCCAAGTTGTACGAAGATCTTGTCTTTTGTCTCACAAGTGCAACAAAAACAAATCACAAATCGAAGCAATTAAAGTCAATCAGCACAAAAATCCTAGTCTTTTCAAAACGTGGAGTCCTAATTACTCGACTCATCTTTCTCGAGCATTCACATTACCTTATTCAAGAGTAGAAGTAAGAAATTTTCTCCAACTAAGTTATCAAATGTAGTAGATTTTTTTTCAAAAGTATGAACTGAATATTAAATTGAGTTATACATAATTAAATCGAGATATTATCAGTACTAAAAAGAAAAAAAAATTAGCTTAAAATTTTATTCACACAACTCACCAAAGGAGAATCATAGCTCCACCCTTAACCTTATCCAACGATTTCAAAACCCACCTCATCTAATTAAACAAAATACCTTCCAACTGGAAGTTGAATTTATTTGTCTTCCTTGCTCTAATAACCTACTCATAAAGGATGATAATAATAGAACTTCAGTGAAACCTAGTTTTGACAAAAATGAAGAAAATAAAATAATAATTATAATAATACAAAAAAAAATAAGTAATTTTCATGATCACCATTGATAAAAATTATTCCGTTGATTGTCCTTGTTATCCTTCCATATATATATATATATAAATATAATACAATGATGGTCGATCGAGGACCATACAGAGGAGAAGAGAGGTGCTTACTTATCAAAGTTGCCGAGGGAATGCATGCGAACATTTATTGTGCAAAGTGAAACAATCAAAGTTCTTAAAGCAACTTCTCTTTTTTGAAGTTTTTTACTTCAAAAAGAAGGAGTGGCCGGCCAATTTGTACGCCCTAGATCTCAGGGTCTCCCGCTGACACACGTCCCTCCGGGTTGATATTTGCTGACTTACACACATGATACAGGTCTATAATTCGCCCATCACGACCATGATTGCAACTTTCCTCATTAAATGAGATTTTTAGAGTGATAAAATATAAGATAAAATGAAATATTTTGAAATAATTTGTGAATTTGTAATTTGTACAAAGAGATAAAAAATTAAATAATTTTTAAAAATTTTAAAAATTTTTAATATTTTTCAATACACCAAATACACATTATATATATATATATATATATATGAAGTCACGTCAAATTATTTCATTTCTTACTTATTTATTTTCTTTCTCTAAATAAGATAATAAACTTAGGACGCATGCATAAATATATCAATCTCATTCATTTATGTTTAGTTACTCCAATCTCAAGATGTTTGGATTATTGATTAGGTTATTCTTTCCTTAATTCACTCATTTTTATTTTTAAATTATTTATTTAGCAATTCATTTTTAATTTTGACAACTCGTCTTCTTAATTAATTTACACCGTTTGAGTAACTCACCTTCATTGTTTAGGTCTTTTTTTTTAATTTCTAGTATTATTTATATAATTTATTTATTTTATACAAAAAAATTTTACTTATAATTTATTTATTTTATAATAAAAAATAATTTTTAGTTTTTTTATGATTTATTTATAAGATTAATGGATCAACAGTAGAAAATTTTCACCTCCTTGACCTGATTGCTTGGAGGGGCCGAAGAGGGGTGGATCAACTTCAATTCTGAATTACGTCGGTGTCAAATCGACACAATTATTTTCACTTATTTATGTTTAATAATAATAATAATAATAATAATAATAATAATAAGAGTAATAATAATAATCATTTACCCGAAAAAATGTTAAACAAATGCTCCCAGAGAGGAAGGAAAATTAGGGTGTGTGAATGAAAAATTGATGTGATGTTTTGAATTTTGAATTTAATAAGAGAAAATTTATTATAAATTATTTTTATTGTTAATCAAATAATATATATATATATATGTATATGTATATGTATATATATATATATATATGTGAATTGAGGGAAGTGGAGACAATGAAGATCTGTGGAAATCTAAATTGGGATTTTAGTGGACAATGCATATAAATATAAATAGATCATGTACTCTTAAAGTCAAGATTGTCACGCTGCTTTGTCTCATTGTGGGTAATCTTCTGCCTTTGATGGCTTTGGGTCGCATCTACCTTTCCTTGGTTATGAATTGATAAGACGCCCGTGGTGGCGCACTTCGCCCTTCAGTGCCCCTCTTTGGAAAAATTTACGCTCTCTTGCGGGTTAGGGGCTGTTTGGACCAATATATATATATATTGTAGAATTTAATTTCACATTGAATCATTAAGAAAATAAATTAATGCGAAAGCATACCTGAATCCATGATATGCAATCTCGTGGTTTTGATCTTTCAAGTCAATACGTAGGTTTCTTTTCTTAATTCTCTCTAATGATGGAATGTCAGATTAATTAGAAAACCTTTACGTATGACCTGGGGACTATAACCTATTTATAATAACTGTAGAAACCCTACTTCTATTCAGCCAATCATAAAATAGAAATATGGGCTTAGGTATCTACACATTAAAGGCCCATACAAAATTGAGATGTTATAAAACCCAAAACTTTAAAAACCTTAACAGACCACTTTAAATGGGCTTAACTTTTATGATAGCCTATAACACATAAATAACATATTTGGCCCACAATTGATTATTTTTCAACATATATAATTATCAATTTTTTAATTTTTTCTAACTTAATTTTGTTATAATCACTTTTATATTAATTTTTTTGTACTTTTCATGTGCTTCTTTTGTCGTCCAAACAGCCCCTTAAACCATTGGAGTGGAGTTTGGATCCGTTGGTTAATTAAATTTTGAAAATTTTTTATCAAAAATTAATAATATAGCACTACCAAAATTTATGAGATGAAAGTTTGTGATGATGATATCTAGCAATGCGAAGTGAATAAGGATTCAAGCCGTTAAACTTGGGTAAATAATAAATAACGTTTTATTAAGTGTACCCGTTATTAATTGAGGAGAATAAAATTTTTTAATTAAATAAAGATTGAATGTAATTCCAAAACAAAAAGGGATACGTTTGGCAACACAAATTTTTAACAACTTTCAATTTTTAAAATTTTTTTTTTGGTGTCTTGTAGAAGTTAAATTTTTACTAAATTTGTTTTTTTTTTTCAAAATCAGATATTTTATCAAATGCATAAAAATTACCAAACATATTAAAATTATAAAATTTAAATTTTTTTCTAATTTTTAGTAAAATTTATAAATACATATAAAAAATTACATATATCATTTGTTTTAGTAAATTTTTATCAAAAAAATAATTGTGTTACTAAACAAGTTAAGGGTCTAATTGAAAATTTAATTTTTATCAACTTTTAGTATTTTTGGTTAAAAACTAGTAGGTAAAACTTTGTGTGTATTTAATAGAACAAGTGATAATTTTTAGTAATTTTTAGCATATTTTAGTAACTTTGTGTGTTTGATAAAATTTTTGATAATTTTTATCAACTTTTTGTGTATTTAATAAAAATTTTAAAAACTTTTAAATTAAATAAGTTATTGTAATTAGTGAGTATAAAAGTAACAAAATATAGTATTTTACCAAATATTCATTTAACATTAACTGATCTATTTATACTAATTTTTGACCTACTAAACGGCGGCTAAATAACACATTTAAATATTCCTTCTTCATAAAGAGATTTGGTCAAATTCTAATATAATAAAAAAAAAATGGTTGCCATTCAGGTGATGAGGACACAAAGCGACTCTTGGGAAGTCGAAAAAGGGCAGGTCCGAGAGTCCCATAATTTGAGTGTTAGCACTCACTCAAGAACAAAGAATCCTCTCCACAGTACCTCGTACTGCATCGATTATCCCTAATTGAAGAAATTTCATTGCTTTAACCTTAAAAGAAAATGTGACACTACCAAATATATATATATATACGCTAGTAGTAGTTTATGCGATGTCCGAGTGATACAAATTTTTAAAATTTTTAACATTAAAAAAATAAAAATATCTTTAAAACAATCAAAATAGAGACTTATTATTAGAAATGTTTATAGTCATAAATTTACATTTCAAAATAGATACATATAAAAATAGATATATATAGTAATATATCTGTAAATGTATAGCGAAAATTAAATATACTTGTAAAGAAAATTGAAGAAGCTTGCATAAAAGAGAAGAATCCAAAAATTTCAGGTAATAGGTGGATATATGCAAGGAGAGAAAGTAAATTAGAGAAGAAACCCAAAAGTTTTCCAGAGATGGCAGGAGAATTATAAAGGGAGAGAGAGAAATTTTGAAAAGAAAGTGACTCTTAAGTTTCAAATTTTTATTTTTATTTTTTTCCTAACTATCTTTTAAAGAATCTTTTATTATAATTCATTTCAGATGCGGAGAGTAATATAGAGATGGCAGGAGAATTATAAAGGGAGAGAGAGAAATTTTGAAAAGAAAGTGACTCTTAAGTTTCAAATTTTTATTTTTATTTTTTTCCTAACTATCTTTTAAAGAATCTTTTATTATAATTCATTTCAGATGCGGAGAGTAATATAGAGAGAGAAAGACTCTTTTAATGAAACATTTATTATTATTCATTACAGGTGGAGAGAGAGGAATTTGTTTTAAAAATAAAAATAAAATTCTGTTTTTTAAAAAAAAAAAAAAAGAATAAGGGAGATGAGAGCAGATAGTTATGTCGCGTAGAATGAAGGTGAAGAAGGTGAGCAGACAAAATTAATTTTTTTTATAGTATTATGGTATATATATAAATGCTTTTATAATGATGGAACAGTAACAGAATTGTAAATGTTGGCACACTAATCTTTAGAAATTTTGGGGTTTTATTTTTTCATTTTTGTGTCTCGTAAAAATTAATTTTTTTTAAAAAAAATTAATATTTTATCAAACAAATAAAGTTACTAAATACACTAAATTTACAAAAATTAAAAATTTTCTACAATCTTTGATAAGGCCCTACTAGTTTTTATTAAACAAATAAAAAAGTTATATTTTATAACTATCAAAAGTTGTTAAAAAAAAATAGTATGCCAAATACGCCTTTAATGTACTTTTTTCATCTAACTTGACAGCAACGTCATGTTTGTAATATTTTTTAATTACATAGCATTACTTTTTACGTTATTTACCATCCGATAAAGTTAATTTAGGGACAGTTTGATATATTTAAACTTTTTGTAAAATTTAATTTTTGGTGAAATAGTTTTTTTTTTTTTGGAAGAATCGTCATTACTGCGTTATAAAGTTAACTTTTTATGTATTTAGTAAAATTAATAACTTCTAATGCAAAAATGCAAACATTATAGTTTTTAATATTTTTTAGTACAAATGTTTTTAGTGCAAAAGTGCATTTGGTAATTATAAAAGATTTTTTGGACAAAAGATTATTTATTTGTAAAAGTTAACTTAAAGTGTTAGACAATTAATAACTTTTGACCAAAAATTAATTATTAAAAAAAAAGAAAATTAACTTTTGATGTTCACCCAACAGACTTCTAATTTCTTTATTTTAAATCGTGTGTAAATACAAAAGAAGATATTGTAGTTTGTCAAAGAAAAAAAATTTGTTTATATTCATTCAATTCATAAAATGGTTTTAGGTTGATTTCAAAAAAATAAAATCTAAGTTGATTTGTAATTGAGCTGGAGGTGGAGCTGGAGCTGGCAAAATGAAATGAATCCGAACTCTGTTACATGGCAAATGAACGAATTTAGACGCAATAAATTTTCATTAAACTTAGATCATTTGTACCTTTTGACAATTGGATTAAATTCAAAAATAATTTACATGTTGAGATATACATACATACATACATATATATATCTATATATATATATATATGTATGTATTTAGACTCTGTTTTATTGAAAAAACTAAGCAAAAAATATAATAAAATATAAAAATTTGATGTTAATGTGATATGTAATGATATTTGATTGGAAAAAATATAAAAAAATTAGTTAAAATTTGTAAATTTTTAGTGAATTTTAATGTGCCAAGCAAAGTCTTAATTTTTTAGAATCGATCTTCCCAAAGTATTCCCAATAACATTCATTTACTTTATGAAGTTGCCAAGTAGGATTTTCCCAAAGTATTCCCAATAACATTCATTTACTTTATGAAGTTGCCAAGTAGGATCATGAGTTTTAATTTGTTCAACAACGTATTATTTATTGGATTATCTTTATATTCTATTCTTTTTGGGTTACATTTGAGTTGCTAATTTTTTTTAAAAATTATTTAATTGTTATCTCATTACACGAATTACGAATTTATAACTTATCTCATTTTATTTTACTTTATCTCACTCTTTATCACTCCAAATACACTATTACCATAATAACAGAACGTCACAATATCCGGGTTTGCGGTTTCGAACGGGGACCACTGAGCATGGGGCATCGGGCCGGGCCTCAATCCATTGAGCCGCTCGATGCGCTCTCGTATGGTGTTATTTGAAGGTAATAATTTCTGGCACGAACACGAACGCAACCCTTGGTTAAGCATAAAGCCAATTCAAATCATAAATTAATTCGTCAATTCTTCTTTAACATGATTATAAATAGTTGGAATTCGTACAAAAAAAATGAGTTAATGACACGATTATAAATGTATAGTTAATTAGATTTATTTATTTTTTTAATTAATATTTTTGAATTAGTCATGTATTTTTTGAATAAACGTGAAAAGCATATTAATCGAATTATACAATGTATATGTTAAATGAGTTTATCCATGTAATAAATGGGTCATATAAGTGTTTGAGTATTTTTGCGTATTTAATTAATTGTGTCGTGTTCGAGTTGGTCTAAATAATCAAAAACATAATTCTGACATGGCACGATGGCCATCCCCAATGTCATTAAGGCCTTGTTCTTGTCCAATCATATGATTTGGTGAACTAAAAATTAAGGTCATGTTTGCTACAAAATAATAGAATGATTATTCTTACTCTTTTATTTCTATGTTATGTCATGTTTGATATACTTAATTAAAAGACTAAAATACTATATTATTTAAAAGAATGAAACAAAATAATAATGTAAAAATAAAATGTAATAAAATAATAATGTAAAAATATAATCACCATTCTATTCTATTTGATTACATATTATACCAAATGAAGCCCGAGAATCGAAAATCAGTCAACAAAACAATATAATAATAAGCCTAATAAGAAAACATAAAATGCAAGTAATTAAACAACAAGGACACACATTCATATAAATTTATGATGCCTTTGAAATTTTAAAACTGGAATCTTTTTACCCATTTCCCCAAACGTAAAACTACAGTAGCGAGTTGAGATAAAGTAACAACCCCCCCTCCCAACGAAAAAAAAGTTACCCAAAATCATGTGACTCCAACTTATGATCCCATCTTTTTATGCCTTCTCTCCAATTCTTTATTCCCCACCCCCTCCTCTCTCTCTCTCTCTGTCTCTCTCTCTCTCTCTCTCTCAGTGTGTGTGTGTAAAATAAGCAGCTTATTAAATCTACAATTTGCAAGCTACTTTTTAGTGTAATGAAGCTTATTAAATCTACAATTCGCAAGCCACTTTTTGGTGTAATGAAGCCTCCTTGTGATAAATCCTAGTCATTGATTTAGTGGACGTATCGACAATTTCGTTTGATTTGTTATAAATTTTTAAAAATCTTTAAAAATTATTTACATTTTATCTCACTGTATAAATTACAAATTCACAACTTATCTTATTTTGTTTCACTTTTTATCAGTTGAAACATATCTATAATAACATAGGTAGATCATATATATACATGCATATGAACATGCACTTGCACAAACCCTACAGTGCAGCCCCACCATGTGGAAGATAATAAAATTTAATTATTGAAAAGGGAGGGTACAGAATAGAAGCATCGGAGTTTCACATTCACCGTAGAAAGCAAGGACCTTCTTGATTTAACAATGGAGATACACATTAGGACAATGACTGGCATGTCAGCCCAGCGCAGTCACACCCACACCATTTATAAATTTCTACACACGAGCAACAAAAGAATACATCTCGAGCGTGGGTTATAACTCATGCGGTAAAATGTCCCTTTTCTTTTTTTTCATCCGTTCATATTTTGAATTTGAGTTTTCCGGAATTGCTTTCCTCTAACCTTCCAAAAATATTGTGCGTTAATTGCTTTTAAACAAAAATAAAATAAAATAAAAGGAAACATCTCATACCCTAAATTTGTTACCCCCCTTAATGCAATACACAGTCCTATAATATAGTTGTGTTTATTTAATCTTAATCTTTAATGTGTAAAGTATCATAAAAATAACAATTAAAATCAGATAATTTAGTGGACTAACACAAAAATAGAGATATTAAACAAATCAAATATTTTAAAATCACTTTACATTCGGCTCTTTAAATCTTCGTTCAAGATCGGTTCGTTATAAAATAAAACTAAATGTAAACACAAATTATAATTCGTTTGGTTTTAAGTTCTGAGTCGAATTTAACTTAATAATATTAAATATATACAAAATAATCAAATTACTTGAACTCAACGTGATTAAACCTCAACTTAAAAACCTAACAAATCAAATTTAATTACATTTTTAAATTTGGTAACTTAAACTGACACGCACACACGGAGTTATGTATATATATATATATATATATATAGCTGATATTGCACCGTGACTACTCATATCACTGACTCTATGCCCAACTGTTTGCCTGTGAGGGGAAGGAGGGAAGAGCATTGGAAGAGCATAACCATTGATGCCCCTAATGGAACAACAAAAGATAAAATGGCATGGACCACAAGCAACACATATGGGGCTAAAAGTGTTGAAACAGCATCACATCTTGGTCTCCTCGTATTCCTGATGGGTTCTCTTCTTCCGTCCTCTCTGGGGGCATCAGACATACCCTCTTCAAAGGAGCCAGGGGATGGTGGTTTAGGGGCTCAAAGCTAAGTGCCAGTCCCAATAAAGTGTGATTATTTCCAATTTGGTCCCCAGCCAAATGCAGGGCTGTCTCAGTTTTTACTTGCTTAAGTTGTAATCTTTAGGACCATACACACATATGGGCAATTTGGTCCCCAGGCGATTGAAAGGCTGTCTCTGCCAATTTTAGTTGCTAATCTACTTACACTAATGTGTGTGGGAGGAAAGCGAAGAGAATTAGAGAAGTTGAATATTTTCTCCCCCTCCCCCCCCCCCCAAAAAAAAAAAAAATCATTTAAGTTCAACACAATCTTTTTCTTTTGATTTTCATGGGTTTAGGGCTTAGGTCATCTACATCAATTTTCTCATATATATTCCTTGAAATATATTTAAAAAATATCACTTCACTATTTTTAAGGTTTCATATTAAGGGCTCGTTTAGAGCCACAAAAAAAATAAAAAAATTTCAAAAATTTTCAAATCCCTCCAATCACATTTTTTCACCTATTATTTTTACATCACATCAATCTCATCCATTGATTTTTTTGATTTTTTTGAGACTCCAAACGCCACCTAATTAATTTTAAATCGTCCTCTATTACAATGATATAATTATTTCTTACGCCATCAATTATTTTTTTATTATTTTACCTTTAAAAAAAAGTTAAATAAAATAAGAGAGAGAAAATAAGTTTTAGCATTAAAAATTTTACTGAAATGAATAATAGACAAACACTTTAGTCAATTCATAAAATATGACAGCTAGAGGACCAAAAAAAAACAATTTTCTTATTTATACTTCCCTAAAATTGAAAATTCTCTTCTCTGAAGATGCTGCTATAAACGTTTTTAGTGGTTTTCTTACACTTTTGTTCTATATTTAAACATATAATTAAAACTAAATTTTCTACGTAAAATATTGTTACATTTTACACAATTTCTCATTGTGGTCATATATTTTTAATTATAACAACAATTCTCTTACGTTTCTGGTTGAGTTTTAATTAATTTAATCTTTTCACAAACATTTATTAAATAAATTTGACAGAAAAATCGACGCATTTATCATATATATCAACATGTGGTAAAATTTTTTCTATCATAGAATTTAATTCGCAAAGAATTGACCATTACAATTTAAAGTGTAAAAATTAAAATGAGATTTGATATAAAATATAATAGTGTAAAATATAATTTATCTAATCTTCAATAAAGAGGACCATTGTTGTCTTGCATTAATCTCCCTAATAAGGTTTAGAGATAAAAGACACCTACTCTTCCGCGTGTTGGTTTTTGTTTATTCTTACCTCTCTAATTATATATATATGTGTGTGTGTGTGTATATGAGATTACATGTAATGCCATTGACTTATATTTCTAATTCATACTTGTACTTGTATACGTCAAGCTTAAGATTTAATAAAATTGAATTAGTCAACTATATATATATATATATGACACCATTTTGTTTGTTAAGAATCAACAAAAATCTCTGAAAACTTTTGAAACTCTCTAACACATTTTGATTACTCTGTAATTCGTGAAATTTTTATAAATTTCTATATATTTCAACAAATTTTTACAAATCTCGATACTTGTTTTACAAATCCCAATAATGTTTTAATAAATTTTAACGAATCTAATGTAAATTTGTGAGAACGGATCGAAAAAAATTGTTCTCACAATTTTTCTCTCCAACTTTTGCACGCAAAAGTCAAAAAGTTGAACAAATTATAAAAAAAATCCTAACATAAATTTATGGGAACAGATCTAAAAAACCGTTCCTATGATTTCTCTCTCCGATCTTTTTCCGTAAAAGTTTAAAATTTCAACAACTTTTAAAAAAATTCTAATATAAATCTGTGAAAACGGACCTAAACTGTTCCCACGGTTTCTTTCTTCAACTTTTTACTGTAAGAGTCTAAAAATTGTACTATTCATGTACAAAAAATTGTAGTTTGGGTTAGAAAAGTCAAACACCAAAAAGTTATCTTAAATTATAATTTTTTTTAATTTTTTACCAAACGCGACCGTACTCTCAATGAAGATATTATTAAATGTTCATTGATGTTGAGTCTACAACAACCATTACGTACGTATATTAAAAAAATTTTGGATAGGAACAAAATAAATTATGTTACATATTAATTTTTTTTCCTTATTTATTTTGGCACCGTTGACTTATCAATTTAAGAATTCACAAACATGACGTTGATCAATCAAGTGATAAAAAGGACTCTTGCCAATGCTTGGATCCTAATGGCATCCAAAGAGTTGGCTTATTGCTAATATATTTTTTACGAAAAATAAATATATATACAAAGGTAGTAAAATAGGCAGTAAATATAACAAAAGGAAAACATTGGTTTTCATTTACGCGTGATTCCACATGCAAAATTTGTATACGTGACAACTTTATATATATATATATATATTTTTTTTTAAATATGGTACTTTAGTTGGTAATTAATTATTTGGTAAAAATTTATAAAAAGTTTAGAAAGTTAAAAAAAATTAAAGAGAGTTGGATAAAAGTTGATTTTGTATTTGGTAGAGAAATTAGAGAAAGTTAAAAAAATCATTATTTTCTTTTTATTTTTGTTTGTGAGCCAAGCTCCACTATAGTATTTAATAGTAGAATGTTTAATAAAGGGTATAATTTTAATAAATTATTGTTTAATTTATCAAAACATAATTTAATTTCACAAAATATTTTTACAAAATAAATTATTTTAATATGTATTTATTATTTATTAAAAAAATTTATTTAATAAAATAAAATCATTCTAATAATAAATTATTATTTTAACTATAATTAATTTAAATTTTATAAACTAAATTATTTCATTAGGTAATTTTTATTTATCAAAAAATAATTTTAGTAATAAATTATTATTTTAAATCATAATTAATTTTAATTTTAATAAAATTAGTCATTATAATAATATATATTTTTTATAAAATATAATTTTAATTTAATAAAATATTTGAATAAAATAAATCACTATAATATAACGCAAAAAATTTTTAAACTGTTTTATTTTGGGGCCCAAAATTGATTGAGTGTTTATGAAAAAAAAATAGGATGAAAATTGATTTTTTTTTTTTTTTGGTTATGTTTTGGGACTGAATTTTTAAATATTTGTTATTTTTTTATAATAAAAAATAAAAATAAATTTATCATATACATTTTTTTTACTAATTTTTAAATTTTTTTTGGAACCTTAATTTTTAAAAATTTGGAAGGAAAAAAAAACAAACCAAAGGGTACCAAATGGGAACTAAGAAAAAAATAATAAAAAAAAAAAAAGAAGAAGAAGAAGATGATGAAAAAGAAGGGATTGAAAAGTGGGGCGGAGAAGGAACACGTGTTGTCATCCGAAACTTCGAACACAGTAATCTCTATGGTCCCGACGCACATGACAAAAGCTGCAACCCTGCCACTGGGCGTAATTTTTCCCAAAACGCAGGGGCAATGTTAGGTGACGTCATCATTACAGCAACCCCCACTATGCAACAAAATCAACGGTTTCAAACATCTCGCTGACGAAGCCCTGATGTCGGTGGGCCCCACTCCTCCTCCAGTGCAGCATAAAACGAAAAAAACTATTGAGTGACATACGACAGAAAGTGAAAAGACAAAATAAGCAGTCTTAATCTAACCCCTCCCCCCCCCCCCCCCCAAAAACCAAAAAACAAAAAAAGAGTAAATAATAAATAAATCCAAAATAAAAAAAAATCCAAAAATCGAAAATGACAAGAACGACTGAATTAGTGGCGATGGGATGGGAATAACCAAATGCGATTCCATGTCAGTCCGGCTCCCGTCTTAAACTGTATCAAGTTTCAAGCATACTGAAGTGAGATTTTTTTTTTTTTAATTCCGGTTTAAATTGAATTGGTCAAAAATCAAATTAAATTATCTCAGTTTTTCGATGTTCGTTAGTAATTCGGTTCATTCGATTGTGAAAAATCAAATTAAAAAAATTTAGTTCGATTGATTTGGGACAAGTTTGGAGAAATATAAAGTAATATAAATTATAAGTTCGTAAATTGTGAAATGTAATAGAAAGTGAATAATTTTTAGATATTTTTAAATTTGTTTTAAAATTTTTAGCGTTTTGTTTGACACCTAATGCTCCCTTAGTTAATGAATCAATCGCTTGTTCACCCTTATATTAAACTAGAATGGTTAGCTATAGTAGTATAAAATCTATAGTTTTTCTCGTAGATATATTAACTAAAGGGTTAAAAAGAAGTAAAATGTTATTTTTGTTAAAAAAATAATTTTTTAATTATATTAGATATATTTTATAAAATTTTAAATGAATTAATCTTTAAAAGAGAAATATTAACTTTTGAGTGAGTTATGGAAAAATATAGAGACACTATACGAATAAAAGTTAATAACTACTACCATATAATGCTTTGCTTAATTTTTAATTTTCTACTAAACACACTAAAGCTATGTTGGGAATGCTGAATTTTGTTAACAAACTCCAAATTTCTCCATCTTTTTAACAAAAAATCTCTATTATTCCATTTTTCTTCAATTTGTACCAATTTTCTCTAATTTTTTTTTTAGAAACACATCAAACATCTAACAATTTTAAAGTTAGAAAAAAATTATTTTTTTTAACAAATTTTGGCACTCCAATGGGGCCTTAGAACTAGAAGATTGGCTTAGATTAAAATTATTACTTTTATACAATTTGTTGTTTTTGTTTTTTTTTTTTTTTTGGGTTTTTTTTTTTTTTTTGGTCGGGGATAAGTGATTAGTGGGATAAGATAATTCATTCCTCCAGTTTCTTATGTTTGTTGGCTGAAAATTATAAAAAGATAAATTAAGGTAATGTCATAAATTATCACACTGTTAATGGGATGATTTATTTGAGGGGTTGTTTTAATTTGTAACCAATTGTTACCAGTTATTAATATTTTTTATTCTGTAATTTTGCATTAGCGGTAACTCTTATTCATTTTATTAATAAAAAAATATTAACGAGTTATAATTTCGTCTATTTGGCACAAATTAGACAAACCCTTATTGGATAGGGGTTTTTAATAAAAATTGTGAGAAGTTTAAAGAAAATAAATAAATAAATAAAATAAAAATTGTGAGAGAATAAGTGACAAAACTTCGATACTTCCAAATGACCGTCACATAGTGTGATGTTCTCAATAATTTTAGTATTACGATAAATTGCAGGTAAGGACAATAATATTATAGTTAAAATGGAAAATTTTGATCTGATCATACGTTAATAGGGACAAATATGAAAAAAAATCTTAAATTCAATGGGGTTTGGGATGTTAGAGAAATTATTAAAAAAATTTTCAATCCGTCTCAATTGAGTTTAGAATTATAAAATGGCTAGCAAATAACTCGTACTTATAACACTTCTCAACTAAAATTAAATATATATGCATCTGACATTGAAATATGTTAGTACATTTTTTCTTTTCAAAACCTGAAAATAAATTCTCTTTTCATTGTATTTTTCCCCTCAGAAGAACTAAAACACAATTTGAAAGTTATTAATTAAACACCCAATACAATTTTGAAATTCAATATCATCGTCACATTTATAATTCAACCAAAAGATCAAAGAATTATCATTAATACCGAGAAGCAAAATTTTTATCTTTATCAACATAACTCATCAGATATTATGATTAAGTTCAATTTAATGGTCTATCAGAATACGAAGTAACTCAAAAATTGAGGGAGAGTTTGAGGGAAATTAAAAATAAGAAAATTGTATTTGACTTGAAGATTTATAAAAATAAAAAATAAAATGGTAAATATGGAGAGTGTCACATAAAATTTAGTAATAATTTTTTTATTAATTTTATAAAAATAACTTAAATTAAAAATATTTTTATTAATTATACATTGTGCTTATAAAAAAATTCAACCTTACCAATTTAAATTTAAAAAAAAATCACTCCCCAAGACTAATTTTATTTAAATATCTATATAAATAAAAAAAAGTAGAATAATGAATATAAAAAGTGCCACATTAGATTTGATAATAAAATTTTAATTAGCTTTGTGAAAAAAGTTCAAATAAAAATATTATTATTAATCATATGTGCTTTATAAACTAAAATAAATATAGTAAATGTGGTTAATTTAAAATTCAAAATAGAATTTAGAAAAATAACTACTCTCAAGTTTATTTAATATTTGATATTTTTTGTACTTTTATATTTTAAAAATACCAAAAGTTGTTGTTATAAGAAAAATAACCTGATTATCATTTAAACATTTTATTATTTATGTTTTTTTTAGTTCAATTCCATTTTTATCTGCATTTTTAGTTTAACTACTAATGTAATAGACATATATAATAAGCAAGTGGATCTCATTTTAGAACACATGGGTAGCAAATTCATTTTCAAAACCCAAAAAAGTGGATCCCTAGAACTCATAAGATTTTTACATTTATTGTTTATTAAAAATATATGCTATAATTTTAATATTTTTATAAGCAAAAGAAAATGTGAAATTATTGTATTTTAATAATATGGGACAAAGAAACATATTGAGTGTAAAAAATCGTAGCCATATGTTGAAAAATAAAATTCAATCTTAGCCGTTGGATTTTAATTTGTAAGTAAGACATTTTCAAAAATCATTCTATTTTATTATATAAATACTTGTTAATATCACTTTATATGTTGAGAAGTTAAAATATTAATGTTAAAATATATATTTTTACTATTTTATTAATTTATATATTGATATTTTTATTTTTTGATTAATAACTACTTTATGCAAGCTGTTTCATTTTTAGGCCCTATTTGGTAAGGTTAAAACTTATCAAAAGTGACAAAAAAATACTAAAAGTTATTAAAAATTTTCAAACTTTATCAGCTTCATGATCCGTGCGTGAATGATATACACCAAAAATGTCAACATTTTTTTACAACAACCGACGTACATTATTAAGCCTTCTATAGTTGCTTTTGAAATTCATTGGAACAGGTGTTTCCTAACTTGTACTAACGGTTCCCTTTTTTTGGCCGACAAGTCCTCCTATAAAACAGCTGAGAAATTTTTACTTTTTCACATGACAGCCGGTTCAAACGTTTTCTTAGCGAATGTTCGAACAGAATTTTTGATTTTTACAACAATCGACGTACATTATCAAGCCTTCCATGGTTGTTTTTGAAATTTATTAGAACATGTGTTTTCTAACTTGTACTAATGGTTCTCTTTTTTTGGCTGACAAGTCCTACTATAAAACAGTTGACAAGTTTTCACTTTTTCACACGACGGTCGATTCAAATGTTTTCTTAACGAATGTTCGAACGGAATTTCTGATAAAATTTAGTAAATTTTTTAAACGTTAAAAAATATCTGACATATTACAAATTTTTTATTTTTCCGTACTTCTTAGTCGTCCAAGCAACCCCTTAAAAAAAAAAAACAAAAAATTGACATTTTTTATATGCGATTTTTTTTAAATTAATAGATTTTGTTTCCAATGCAGTAAAAAAAATTGACACCTTGTATATTTTTGAGATTTTTTTTAATTTATAAATTTTCACATCTAAACTTTTGATGGGGAAGACTTTGTTTTTGTCCTCTATCCCTCATAATGATTCACAATAATGTATAATAATTTCACCTCTAAAGTCTATAAAAAAATCCCCATTCAAAAGAAAAAAAAGAAGGTCGAGAGATAGAGAGAGAGGGAGAGAGAGAGTTATTGGATGAGAACAAACTCATAGCTGAAAAAGCACTGAAGCCGACAAAACCACCAGTGTGGCGCAGCCGTAAATTCTCCCGAAAACCAAGGCTGTTTGTAAAAATAAGCTTCTGCTGATTAATATTAGCGCATTTTAGCATACTCCTTCCCTCTGTCTCTGCATATGAGAGAATCATTCACCAGGAGCACTCGGAGAAAGAGAGCAAGAGAAGCAGTGAAGACGACGCTCATAAGCCCAAAGCCCAAGCTTTTCCTCTCTCACTCGCAGACCCAGAGAATCACAGAACCCAGAAACTCTTTCAACCCATCTCTCTCTCTCACTCACTCACTCTCTAACACGCACATATATTGGTGTAATATTTGATTTCCATATTTGAGCTGAAATGGAGAAAGTGATCGCCAACTACGAGCTCATTGCTTCTGGAATAGTGTAGATTTTGTTTTTTTCAAAAGGGTGTTTCCACACTCTTCTCGCACTCCACAGTAGCTCTCTCTCTCTCTCTCGCGCGCGCGCGCTAATGGGTTGCCGGAGAATGATTACCGGGAATTTGGATCCGGAGAGGAAGAGGAGTGGGGGTTTGAGGACCAAACAGGCGGGACGAGGGTCGTGCCGTGGAAGTTAGGCCTGAGAAGCGAGTCGCCGGATAATGCACAATTACCGGCACTGAGTATCTCTTTTGTCTATCTTTATATTTCCATTCATATATCTGTCTCTGTATCTATATTTCTCTTCGTGCGATATCGTCTGTTCTTCTTTGCTTCTCGGTTCGTTCAACTGTTTCATTCGGATTTGAGCCATGGGTTATCTTTTGAAAGAAGCTTTGAAGACACTCTGCGGAGTCAATCAGTGGTCTTATGCTGTTTTCTGGAAGATCGGTTGCCAGAACCCTAGGTATGTTCATTCTTTTTTCCTTTTTCTTTTTAATCTATTCTAATTTTCTAAATTCAAAAAAAAAAAAAAAGTTTTCTTTGTGAAGCGATGTTTGGTTGCTGAGAAAATGGAGGAAAAAAATAATCTTAACTTGATTTGTATCAACTTTACTTTTGTGTATGTTTTGTTGCTAAGAATATTCAGGAAAAGGGGGAGACATTGAAATTCTGCGGCTTTCGTTTGATTTTATTATTGTCCATTTGCATGCAATCTGATCTTTTCTTCATAGGATATTGCGCTGGCTTCTGTTTGGTTAATCAAAAAGTGGTGGGCGAGGGAAGAAAAGTGGACAGTGGAGCCTAATTGTCTTTGAAGCATATAGTTTTCCAAACATTAAACTCTACTTATAATCAAACGGGGCATAGTCTATAGATTATGTATATTGTAATTGTTGTTGTTCTTAGTTAATAGTTATGAAATTTGGAGTTTTGAGATTGATACGTTTCTAAGATATGATTTGACATGCTATGGCTTTATTGGGCGTCATTCTCTCTTTTTTTTTTTTTTTGCATTGTAATCTTATATCCTTTGTTTCCTGTTTTTGGATTGTTATGTCTGGTTGTTTCTGCTTTGTCTTTTGGGGGAGGGGGGTAAAAAAAAAAGGTTCTGCTTTGTCTTAAAGAATCGGAGTGAAGAAAAAGAAGATTTGTATTATTTTGACATACCCTTTCCTGCTGTGCCCTTTTCTATAAATAAATAGAGTGATTCCGAATTTATTTTGCTAGTTTGATTAGTTTGTTCTTATTTTCCTGCTTCCGCAAATAACTAGTATTTTCCTTTATTTTTTTTCAGACATGAAGTAAAAGCATGATCTGTGTGCAAATCTTTTGCTTTCTGTAAACTGATCTTCAAATTTTAGTACTATTTTTTTTTCCATTTCTTTTATCTCAACTCGTTAGAAGTTTTGGGATGTTCTTGTGTTTCATATTATGTTTTGTTGAGTTTGATTGTTTTGATTTGTCAGTCTTTTAATCTGGGAAGAATGCTATTATGAATCTATGCCATGTTCTGCTCTTCCATGCGTTTCTGGAGTTGAGAACTCAGTACTGGGTTTTGAGGAGTGGGAAGCATGCTGGGCTTCTGCTGAACATCGAACTCCTCAGGTCGGGGTTGGAGCAGAGGACAAGGTCCTGTCACTTATAAATAAAATGATGATGGATAACCGGGTTAAGGTTGTTGGACAAGGGTATGATTATATTTCGTTCTTGCTCTATTCTACGTTTACCTCTTAACTGTGTGACTATTTGAGCCTCTTTTTGTGTTTTGTGGAGAAAACCTAAGATGATGTTGATATATGACTATATTTACAATCATGTAATTTCAGACTAGTTGGGCGTGCTGCATTTTCTGGTAACCATCTGTGGATCCTTTCAGAGAACTGTGTTAGAGAAACCCATCCACCTGAGGTATATCCGAGAACGTGTAGTTCTTCTAGGAGCTATGCCCTTTTGATGCTTTATTCTGCATTTTGCATCCGTGAGTTAGCCTAATGGTAGGACAGAATGAATGTTTGGCAAAAAGTTAACTGATTCAGCTTTAATTGCTTCAGTTTAGACTCCCATGCTTATTTACCTATTTGTTTTTGCTGTTTAAGCGAGTCTAGCTGGATCATCGTCTTGCAAAGGTTAAAATTAAATAGAATGATGAAATAAGGGAAGGCTTTTTATGTTAGAAATTTCTTTATGTATGGTGATACAATCTTTTGGGAAGAATTGGTATCTCGTAATATAACTTAATGTGACATAGTTTTCATGCCTGCTTATAGGTTCAAAAAGAGATGCGCCAACAATTTTTAGCTGGCATAAAGGTATGAGAAAATCCAAATGTTTTGTTGTACTAGTCATTGTTGAACCTTCTTTTGTTTTTGGTGTGTGTGTGTCCATACTGAACTAGTGCTTGGTTGCAGACAGTTGCAGTTATTCCTGTGCTTACTCATGGTGTTGTTCAACTTGGTTCATCCTTGCCTGTAAGTCATTTATTTCTTCTCTCTTTGTTGGCTCCAACTCTATTTTTCAGTAGAGGTCCTTTTGCTCAAACGTTCTTTTTATTATTTTTGGGAAGTCATGTTATGCATATTTATGTCTGGTGACACCACTGCTTCATTGTATGTTTGGTGGCAGCAAGATGTTCAATTTTTCAAGTGAGCTTGACTCATAATTCAGGCATTTCTTCTCTTGTATATGTTGTCAAGACTATCCAATTAATGGTACAAAATTCATTGAAAGATACTGAAAACAAAGATGACGTAATTGTTTCATTATGGTAAAAAATTCGATATCGTTGAAATGTACTGAAAATAAAGTAGAAGTGAAACTTTTCCCCCTTCTGTGCAAAAATACATTATCTCAACTTTTAATTGTTTCTTCCTTTTTTGTGTCTTTTTTTTTATAAAGAAAAGGGGGGGGGGGTGTTAATGTTCCTCGTTAAAAAGTATTATTAATGCACAGAGTCACATTGTGAGCAGCAGTAGCGATAATATGGAGCACTAGCGACAATATGGAGTTGAAAAATTTCCTGTTTGTAGTTATGTTCTATATGCTCTCTTATCACTTCTAGCACTGAAGATTGTGATTAATTGAGTCTTGATTTGGTTAAGATGCTAAAGTGTTCAATTTTTCATGCTTCCATGTTTTCTGAAAATTTGGCCATCATTTTTTGCTCAGATTTTGGAGAACTTGGCAGTTGTCAATGATGTGAAGAGTTTAATTCTTCAGCTTGCTTGTGTTCCTGGTGTCCTACTATCTGACAATTACAAATCAAAAGACCCTGCTCCCAAGATTGAGGTTCCTGTCTTTCTTGAAAAGTCTGTCTTGTCTGATTCATCTGGGAGCCATGAGATGAAAGACCGTGTTCCTTACGTTGCTGACGGTTGCAACCGACAAAATATCCCATCTCAGGCTTTGGATCTTGTTGGTCAATCTAATCATTCTATAATTAGAAATATACAAAATAACCACCAAGATACTTCTTCCACATTTCAAATTCCCAAACTGGCCCAAAACGTGGCTAGATCACAAGGGGACCCGTGCCAACCAAACCTAATTCCAGTAGTGAAACCAAGTCTTCCTTTCAGCAGCCAACTGGAAAATGAAGAAACAAGAGCTGAAGTCATCTCATTAAACCCGGAGCTGTGGCTGAATCAGCAGGCTCCCATGCATAATCGTAGGTCTGGATTTGATGGACAACCTTATACTGGTCAGTCATCTGCAAGTTATAGCAATTTAAGAATAATAGAAGAGCAGATCTTATCAGATGCTGCCCTACAGGAGCATGTTAGCAACAGTTTAAACTTATCTGGTGGCAATATAAAGTCTAATCTGAGAACAAATAGAGGCTCAAGTTCCAGCGGAGGTCAGTTGAATAGTGCAGCTGGTAATCATATGGGATCAATTTTAAACCCTTGTTCACTTCCAGCCGTGCAAGGTTCAGCTAGAGTTGCTGTCCCTTGTGCACATGTTTCTGGAAGTGCACTAAACACTGGTTCAACTAAAACAGAGGTGCTTTCATCTGACCTTACGGATCATTTGACATCCAATCACTTACTTATGGGGAGCACTGATTTCAGACATCATTCTGAAATTGACAAAATTGAGGTGGCTCAGAGACAAGAAAGAACAGAAAATGATTTATCTCAAGCCCTTAACATCCCATTTGCCCCGTTTGATGAGCATACAAATTTGAGTGAGAAGATGTCTTATTTTGGTCATGATAGCCACAATCATGACTGTAAGTATCAGATTCCGAGATCAAAAATTGCTAAAAATGAGAATGAATTTGTCCGATATTCATCTGGGGATGACCTTTTTGATATTCTTGGTGTAGATTTTAAGAACAAACTACTTAATGATGGTTGGAATAATTTTCTTAATGGTGAGCCAGACATGCACACAAAAAATATGAATAAGAATAATGTTACATCTTCAAATCTTTGGGACACAGATTGTGATTTTTATTTGGTGAATGGAGGAACTTCAGATAGTGGCATCTTCTGTGCGAGTGGTACCGACCATCTATTAGATGCTGTTGTAAATAGGGTCCATACTGCTGCCAAGCAGAGCTCAGATGATAGTGTTTCTTGTAAGATAACATTGACAAAGACTAGTGGCTCTTCTGTTCCTACTGTTTCTTCCTCCTATGGTCGAGTTAGTGTGTCTGATCAGAAGCAAGGTGAGTTATCTAGACTTCCCAAGTCTCTGGGAAAATTTGCAGCAGTAGGATCTTGTTCCTTTAAATCCGAGTGGAGCAAGGAAGATGCTGGGAACTACTCCCAAAACAGTTCCATTTATGGATCTCAAATCAGTTCATGGGTTGAACAAGGTCTTGATATGAAGCACAGCGGTAGTGCTTCAACTGCATATTCTAAGCGGCCTGATGATGGCAGCAAAACAAATCGCAAAAGGCTAAAACCTGGAGAGAACCCTAGACCCAGGCCAAAAGATCGCCAGATGATTCAAGATCGTATGAAAGAGTTGAGGGAGATTGTACCTAATGGTGCAAAGGTGATTTCTCTTCTGTTAGATCGTTGTTTTCTTACATGTTTTTCTTGTTAAAATTTGATAGCTTCTGCTACTGATCTGTCTTTTCTTACATGTTTTAACAGTGTAGCATAGATGCGCTTCTGGAACGTACCATCAAGCATATGCTTTTCTTGCAAAGCGTTATGAACCATGCTGACAAGCTAAAACAAACGGGAGAGTCCAAGGTGGTGTGGAGCTCTGTTGTCTTTTCTGAAGTTGTTTAATTAGTTTTGTGATGTAACTTATAAAAAAATAAAATAAAATAAAATAGAGGTTCCATGATATTTATTAAGTTATTGCTTCAAACTGCAGATTATCAATAAGGATGGTGGGCTACTAATGAAAGAAAATTTTGAGGGAGGAAGAACATGGGCATATGAAGTTGGCTCACAATCTATGGTCTGCCCTATCATAGTTGAGGATTTGAATCCACCTCGTCAAATGCTTGTGGAGGTAGCATTTGGCATATTTTTTTTATTTCAAAATTGAACCTTCATCCTTGCCTCTCTTTGTTCCCTGATTTGGAACATCAAATCACTTTGTTAAATTTTCTATATCAATTCTTTCCCTCATAAACTTATTATGTTTCATGTGACAGATGCTCTGCGAAGAACGTGGTTTGTTTCTGGAAATAGCTGATATAATTAGAGGATTGGGATTAACCATCTTGAAGGGGGTGATGGAAACTCGAAGTGACAAGGTTTGGGCATGCTTTGCGGTAGAGGTAAAGCCTAATAAGATTGCTACCTTGACAATTTTAATTTCATTTATGCTTCTGATAAGACGGAGATCATGCTTCTTGTCTAGATTTTATTTGTTAGGAGCCACCCACTTCTGCTTCCCGTCCTTCTAGTGTTTCAATAGATGTCCCTTCATGAATGTAATTTATTAGCATTCATGTATGACAAGCTTTTAAGCCACAAAATGCTCGAACCATTAAGAACATGTCTTAAAAAAAACTCAATATCTGGAATTTCTACGGCATTTAGAGTGACAGAAAGTGAGATAAAAAAAGATAATTTATAAGTTCGTAATTTGTGCAGCAAGATAAAAAATAAATTACTTTTAGAGGTTTTCAAAGTTTTTCAGCATTTTTTCAGTGTGCCAAATGCAGTTTTCATTTTGTTGATGTGTTGAAAATTATTAACCCCATCTTCCTAAAACAACTAAGGGTTGGTTTGGTTATGGAAAAGTTGATTTTTGGTTTTTTGTGCCTTGTTTTTGTTTATATGACTTCTTTTCATCAAAATTGTGTGTGTGTGTTTGTGTTTGTGTGCGTGTGTGTTTGGATATGCAAGCCCTCAAAGTTTCAAATATCCTGCATTTATTCATACATGTAATTGTTTTTTGGGGTGAAGTGTATCTTTTCAATGGGGACCTTTCGTAATTTGGTTATCTAATTTTAGAATGCATCGGGTATTAGTTGTATGATATGTTCTCAATGTTCTCGTGTAAACCTAGAAGGTTTGTTCCTTATTTTGCATGGTAAAACCATAAAAAAGTATCGGATAGCTTACCACTCTCCTTTTTGTGGTAGTCTCAAACTATATAGTTCTGTATACAGGCAAACAGGGATGTCACAAGGATGGAAATATTCCTCTCTCTCGTTCACCTTTTAGAGCAGACAGTAAAGGGCAATGCAGCATCAGGCAATGGCATTGAGAATGAAAACGTGATGGTTCAACAGCAGACTTTCCACCAAACGGCTTCCATACCCGCAACTGGTATTTAATTTTTGGGTTCTGGACGCGTGTTGAGAGTGAGCCCCCTATCTGGCTCACCGTGACTAACATAATGCCAGATCGATTAATCTCAGGCGGTTCTTAAGCTCTTTTTTAACTGACATTCTTCTCCCGAGACCAGATTACGAATGACCTCATTTTGAAGCGGGGAGAGATTTAGGCAAGGACATACTCCTTCGAGAACTTCTTGTTGCTTCCTGAAGATGGAACGTGAATGTACTTTTAGGGATATATATGTATGTATAAGATGTGGTTCCTGATTATGCAGTTGAAATGCATCTTTCTTCGTTAGTTTTCGGTTCCCCCCTCCCCCCCAAGGTGAAACTGTTTGTTTTGTTTCCTGTTTACAGATGTATAGGAAGTTTGGGACATGAAATGATGGTGTCCATGTGGCAGTTTTTCCCCCCTTTTTAAGTTTCCGAGGGACAAGGTTTCTTTTTTTATTGGATAATAGATTTCGGGTGTATCATTCTTTGAGGTGGTTGTCAAGATTCTTGCTCCTGTGTAATTGGTTTTTCATATTTGTAGCCTGGTTTGCGTAAGCATCTTCCTCCCTATGAATGAGCTGCAATTGCTGTTTTGTGTTTTGAATGACCGGGAGTAATTAATAATGGGGTGACAAAAAGGTAAATAGAGTGTAATACGAGGGTAACAAAAGCATAGCGTTTATTGTTTACACCTCGTTACCCTGCCCTCGGGGGTGATATACTCAACGCCCATTTTGAGCTTTACCTTGAGTTAAGGTTTACCCTTCTATTCTAAACTTAAAAGGAGAATTAATCTTGCTTCTGTAATGTTTAAACTCTTTTACCCGCTCGCCAAACACACCCTAAAAGCAATTTCATGTGCCCAGCTTGCCATGTGATGTGGTGCATACTCTTGTTTATCTGGCCCTTCGAAATTAAGCAGCCAAACAAATTTCCACGACATATTTTTACATCTAGGAAACAAGAAATTTTTAATTTTTTAATTTTTTTTGTTTTATATAACTTTTTTATCTTCTATATGAGGAGGAAAAAAACCAAATAACAAGCCTAAAATCTGCCCCAAAAAAAAAAATCAAATTTAGGTAAAAAAAATGTTACAAAAGACAAAAAAAAAAAAAAAAAAAAAAAAATCAGCTTTTCTGTAACCAAACTAAGCCTAAGAAAATGAAGTTTTCAAGCTATTACACCTGCAATTGATAAAAAAAAAAAAAAAAGAATAGGGGCTAATTAATAACAGCTTTAATTTATTTTTAAAAGTTGTTAGGTTTATTATTTTGATTAATGACAATTACGAGTCAAAATTTGAATTTATAAAATTCTCGAAATGTCTTGAATCGAGTCTTATAGATCAAGTTGTTTTGCGGTTCAAAGAAAATTGCTTCAAACATTTTTTGTAACATGAAAATAACTCAAAGAGAGTTCAAGCATTTAACACTTTGAAAACAGAGCTAGGATGGAGTTCAAATACTCAACATTTTAGAAGAAAAAAAAAAGTTAAAAAGGGATTTGAGCGGTTCACAGGATGTATTGTTACCCTACTTTTATTAAAATATAAAAGATGTCTTTTCTAGCAACCGTTGAGTTATCTTTTTTTATTCAATTGTGAAAAATTCTAAGATTTAGATTGAAGAAATACAGCTTGGGTTAGAAAAAGAATGTGGATTAAAACCTTTCATCTTGATGTAAAAAAACATCTCTGTATTTTAAGAGGTGTCATTCAAGTTCAAGAATGAAGTCAATTTACAAGTTTGGTTCATTACGGGTTTTAACTAGTAAAAGAAGAACAAAGTTAGAATGGAGTTTAGTTCTATTTGTATGTGACGAAACTCTTATAACTTTTTTATATATAGTGAATTGATTTTTAGGTTAATCATTTTATAAACTCGAAATTTTACCTAAAAGTGGGTTTGGGGTTTGTCTCGTAAAAATCATGTATTCTTTTATCTTTGTGGTTGGATTTGATTATTCTCTCTAGCATTATTATTCTTTTTTTTTTTCGTTGTTGTCAAGGCTGAACACACAACAAATCATATGACAATACTTAGATACCATTTGGTATATTTGTTTTGATTTCATTTTTTATTTTGTAATTTTAAAATAAGAAAAATAGTTCAAAGTACATTTGATCACTTATGTTTTAAAACTTTGCTTTAAAAAATAAAAAATAGGTTTACGCATAAAATACAAAATAACAAAAAGTCATTTTAATCATTTTCAATCCAAAATAAGAAAAATCTCAAACACGAAAAATAGAAAATGTCAAACCCAATGCATTTTCTGTTTTTCGTATTTTAAGATTTTCAAAACATAAAACACATAAAATAGAAAATAAAAAATAAAAATACAAACCAAATCACATCTTAGATTATCTAATTAAATTAATTCAGATACACTCATATTCATATTTAAAGAAATCATAAAATGCTACAATATTGATTAGGGATCTAATCATACACTGACTTGTGCATTTTCTTAATTTATTTTGTGTATACTCCATGTATACAAAAACTTCCACAACTAACTTTTGGCAAAGTAATATCAAAAATTGCTAAAACTTGATTTCCAAGCTGCACCTATGTTTATTTATTTGTTTGATAGGTAGAACTAATTGGATAAATGGGTGCTGCCCTGGGAGTCGGTTTTTAACTGAAACTATGAACGTCGCTCCCGCCCACACGGCCACCCCTACCCCGCAACTCTCTCCTCTGCCACCGCCACCGCCACCGCCACCAACCCAAACCATCAAGCCCAACCTATGGCTCTCTAACAGGAACTCCGATAAGCACCAACTCGTCTTGCGACATACCAACGACAAACCCACTGCTGACCCGGCCGTCTCATGGACGTCTTCAATTGCTCGCCACTGTCGGAGTGGCCGTTTAGCCGAGGCCGCTGCGGCGTTCGCCCGAATGAGGCTCGCCGGCGTCGACCCCAACTACATCACTTTCATAACTCTCCTCTCTGCTTGCGCCGATTTTCCTTCGCAAACTGTGTGTTTCGGGAAGTCTCTGCACGGTTATGTTCGCAAGCTGGGTTTGGACACGAACTGTGTCAAGGTGGGTACTGCCATTGTTGATATGTACGCGAAAAGCGGTCGGGTAGAGCTCGCTAGGCTGAGTTTTGACGAGATTCGTGTTAAGAATAAAGTGTCTTGGAATACAATGATCGATGGGTACATGAGAAATGGCCGAATCGAGGATGCAATTGAATTGTTCGATGAAATGCCCCAGAGAGACGCAGTCTCGTGGACGGCTTTGGTCGGTGGGTTTGTCAAGAGAGGTTGGTTTGAGCAAGCTTTGGCGTGGTTTCAAGAAATGCAGCTCTGTGGGGTAGAACCTGATTACGTCACCATCATTTCTGTACTCTCCGCTTGTGCCAATTTGGGAACACTTGGTCTAGGCTTATGGGTACATCGATATGTGCTGAACCAGGAATTCAAGGACAATGTTCGGATAAACAATTCGCTGGTAGACATGTATTCTCGGTGTGGATGCATTCAATTGGCTCACCAAGTATTTGAGAAAATGACAGAACGAACCTTAGTTTCGTGGAATTCAATAATCGTGGGATTTGCCATTAACGGGCGCGCGGAAGAGGCCCTTCAATTCTTCAACTTGATGCAAGAGGAAGGGTTTGAGCCAGACGAGGTGAGTTTTACAGCAGCTCTCGCTGCCTGCAGCCATGCTGGTTTGGTTGAAGAGGGGTTGAACCTCTTTGATGTCATGACAAGAGTTCATCGGATATCACCAAGAATAGAGCATTATGGGTGCATTGTGGACCTATGCAGCCGTGCAGGGAGGTTGGAAGATGCGTTGGATTTCATCGAAGACATGCCCATGAGACCAAATGAGGTTGTGCTGGGGGCTTTGTTGGCTGCCTGTAGGACTCATGAGAATGTCAAATTAGCAGAGAGATTAATGAACTATCTACTTGAGTTGGACCCTGGCAGTGATTCCAATTATGTGCTGCTTTCGAATATATATGCAGCTGTTGGGAGTTGGCATGGGGCTAACAATGTGAGGAAGAAAATGAAGGCTCTGGGGATACAGAAGAAACCCGGAATCAGTTCCGTAGAAATAGATTGTAATGTTCATGAATTTGTGGCTGGTGATAAGGCCCACGTCAACACGGAACAGATTTATGCAATGTTGGACCATCTACGCCTTGAGCTTAGATTATCTGGGTATGTTCCTGAATCAAATGTAGGGGACTCTTGTAAATACGATTGAAACTTTTGATTTCAGAAATTAATAACCAAACAATCTTTAGGTTCAACTTCTTGTGTGTGTGTGTGTGTGTGTGTGTGTCTTGGCCATTTGGTAAGCCATACAAAGGTCATTGATTTAAGTTTGGTTAGTTGCTACCGGAATTCTTCTCATAGGATAGTGTTTCCTTCGTCATGATGAGGAGTTTGGGCATTAGTATGAAAATGATTTGGCACATTTTCGTACCAGTTAAACCCTCGCGTCTGTTCGGAAACAATAATTAAAGTAGGGGTTTTACTTTTTCCCTGAATACAATTTGTATAAATTTTTAATAAATGGGATTATTCTGCCATCTAATGTATAATCGAGTTGGAATTGTTTTTGACACCACTTTTTTGATCGTTATAAAGTTGAGATGTGGGCTTGTTTAATCTTTTATCTCCTCCCCCAGTAATTGAATAGTCAAACGGCACATTTTTATTTTGTTTCTCTATTTTGTTTTTCATTCCTCAAGTGACTGCCACGGATGGCAATTTTAAGTGCAAGTATTTTTACATTTTATAGGTAATGGGGCAGGTTTTGCGTTCGGAGACAATATATATAGTGTGTTCGGCGGGTATTACTAAAACTCATTCCGATTACCTCGGTTATAGGGTATTTGACGGTTATTATTTAATGGAATTTTTGGAAGTCGGTCACTATTTATGGACTTGTAAGTATTTTAGTCATACCAAAAAAACTTGTTTGTGAATAAGTCACACTTGCAACAAAAAGACAAAAAAGGACATCACGCGTTTTTTACTACCTTTCAAAACTGTCAGTTTTATCTGAAAATAGTGCACACTTCACTCATAACTTCCGCGACTTTCTATCTTCTTTACCAAGCAAGCAAAACTGATTTTTGGAACAAAATCAAAACTGTTTGGAAAAAACTTAAATTGATCATCATTCCTAAGTATCTTTATTTTTCTTGAATTTCAAATAGTATCGGTACTATTTTGAAGATAGCTCAAAATGCTAATCGACTCCATGGATTTTTCTTGCCCAAAATTCGCCATCTGCTTATAATTTATGGTGTTGTTTTGAAAACAGTACCGATAAAACAGTACAGGTACTGTTTTCATACTGCCTAAAAAATATCAATCGATACATAACATAAACCAACTATACGAGCCAACATCATTATATTTTTTGAAACAGTACCGGTACTGTTTTGAAGATAGCTCAAAACGCTGATTGACCCCATGGATTTCTCTTACCATTAAAACTCGTCATCTGCTTATAATTCATGGTTTGTTTTGAAAACAGTACCGGTACTATTTTCATATTACCTAAAAAACATCAATCGATACACAACACAAACCAACCATATAAGTCAACATTATCATATTTTTTGAAACAGTACCGGTACTGTTTTGAAGATAGCGCAAAACGCTGATTGACCCCATGGATTTCTCTTACCCTTAAAACTCGTCATCTGCTTATAATTCATGGTTTGTTTTGAAAACAGTACCGGTACTATTTTCATATTACCTAAAAAACATCAATCGATACACAACACAAACCAACCATATAAGCCAACATTATCATATTTTTTGAAACAGTACCGGTACTGTTTTGAAGATAGCTCAAAACGCTGATTGGTCCCATGGATTTCTCTTACCCTTAAAACTCGTTATCTGCTTATAATTCATAGTGTTGTTTTGAAAACAGTACCAGTACTGTTTTGTATCGGTACTGTTTTCATACTGCCTAAAAAACATCAATCAATAAATAACACAAATCAACCATACGAGCCAACATCATCAAATTTTTTGAAACAGTACCGGTACTGTTTTGAAAATAGTTCAAAACACCAATCGCCAAAATCAATTCATGAAGAAGATAGACCAAATAAGCTCTATCTTCTTCATATCTTCACGATTAAAACGGTAAATAATGAAACTGAAAACAATAAAGGGAAAAAAAAGGAAGAAGCGTGATTCTTGGTAAACCATATATTCACGCGATTTATAAGGAATGAAATAAAAAACGAAAGAACATGATTCGCGGTTAGCATGATTTCCGACAACTTCTGTCTGACTTAATTATATAAACAAAGGGCATTTATGTCATATTAGAAATTATATTTAAAACCAAATCGTGGGACCCACTCAAAAGTGTGACTTAAATACAAAACTTTCTACATTAATGTGACTTAAAAGCAATACTTTTTTTTTAGTATGACTAAAAGCCTTAAAAGATTATAAAGTATGACTTAAATACAATTTTTCGTAATTACTGCCTAAATTATCCGCACTAATTATCCATTTATTAGATACCTTACGAGTTTAACCCTATTGCTTATTCAAATTACTCGATTATTTACCTAAATTATTAGATAACTGAATTTATTACCCAATAAATCACATCATATTTGAAAGTTACAGTTAACCTGATTATCTAATGAGCATCTGATTATCTGATGGGTTATGAGATGATAACTAACTAAAAATATCCGTTAGATACTCGTTTGGTCCGAATATTTTTTCTCTCAATGAGTTCAAGGTGATAGAAGTAATATTCGATCCCGATCTGGCTCATTATCAATCTTAGTTATGGGTGACAAGGCTACGTTAATTATTGAAGCTTTTAAGGTTTTGCATAGATTGATCAATGATTTGGAGAACGAAAAAGCATATTCACGCCCCAAGATGGAGGGGAAGATTAGATATTAATTGTATTGACTTTAAGGATAATATATATATATATATATATATTAAATTTGGTTACTATCACTTTTCCATTGAGTTAGGATCACTTTTCAATGTCTTTCCTTCATTGACCAAACTCATCCAACGTAATTCAATCCTTGGAATCAACAATTGCCCCTCCTAATAATATAGTTAATGCAATAAGAATAGTATTATACACTTAAAGTTATAAAAACAAAATCTGAATTTTCTGCAATATAATGCTCAACAATTCAATCTAGGCGTAGCTCCGTCAATGTCCATATATAATATAATATATATCCTCGTACTCGATCAAGAAGTAAGGCCCTCTTTTTGTTTGGTCTCAAAGGAGTGGTAGCTAGCTGGTTCTTTCAAATTTAACTTCGAAGCAACAACAAACTCACAAGCACGTGCGAACCTAATTGGTGCACTTGTTTCCCGTTGGGCCAAAATTAATGGTTCGAGCTATATTGACTTTTAAATAGTTATTGTATTTCAATATTTAGTCACTGAAATTCTTGTGGAATTAAAGACATAATATATATATATATATATATATATATATATTAAAATTATTTATTTTAGTTCTCTTGTAACACTGGTTTACTAACCCTCAACCGTTGCAAGTTACTAGTTAAGAAATTTGGTCATTCAAAATTTAGAAAATATAATATGTTCTTAACTTGCTATAATTAAATCATTTCGTCTTTTATATGATTTACTCGATCATGATTCTTAGATCTTTTGAGCTTGGTTGATTGAAGCCATCATTATTTATTTATTTATTTAAGTTCACATGCATTGGTAAAATAAATGGTACAAATATTAAACTGAGCTAATCAAATTTAGTTAAAATGAGTTAATTTTTTGGATTTTTCAATTTGTCCTTGGTTTAAACTTTTCAAAAAGTTCGATTTGATACGGTTCATTCGATGCTAACATTTTTTGACTAGACTAACCAAAATTAATTTTCTTTTTCATATTAAATTACACATTATTTTACATATTTCATTTTATGTATTTTTATTTATTTTAATATGTCATCCATTTTATTAGATTCATCTTAAATTCTAAGCATGTAAATATATTTTAATTTTTATATAATTTAGTGTTTATTTTTATACAAAAAAAAAAAATAGTTCAAACCAAATCAAATTATTTCTAGTTTTCTTTGGTGATTTTTCTTGGTTCGGTTAACAAAGAAAAAAAAATTGAGAAAGCTATTCGGTTCGATTCATTTTTTAAAGTAAACTAATTGTTTGTTTACCGTAATATTCATTGTAATAGCAGATGGAGTATGAGAAAATAAAAATAAAATTCATTTAGTATTTTTCATGTATAATATTAATTATTTCTCATAATTGAAATGAGACTAATTTTAGGATTAATGCATTAAATAAATTTAAATTAAACCAAAATTAATTAATTT
Organism: Vitellaria paradoxa; assembly: GCA_019916065.1. Taxonomy (NCBI): domain Eukaryota; kingdom Viridiplantae; phylum Streptophyta; class Magnoliopsida; order Ericales; family Sapotaceae; genus Vitellaria; species Vitellaria paradoxa. The sequence goes on from CM034238.1 coordinate 12,254,422, forward strand.
AATTACCAACCAAATGGCTTCACATTAAAGAAGATGACGAAGCCCCTGATACTATCTAACAAAAGCAAATAAGAAGGCAATAAACAATGGGGTTGACTGAGTGTGAAGAGAATGAACTCTGTTTTTAAACTGTTATTCTAAGAAGACAGTGGTTAGTTAAGTAATAGATATGACAAGTAATTAGTGAAATTTGAATACTATTATATGTGTGACAAATTTGTTCCAAAAGTAGTGGAGTACCAAGTTGACGAGGGAAATTGTGACAACAATAACGAATGATCCTGGAAATCTCATGGATTGTGTTGATAATGAGATTACTTATATATTATGTTTAGTTTAGATGTGATAAGAAATAAGGAGTTCGGGGTTTGGCCGGTGCATTTAGTATTGTTGTAAAGTTGGTGCATTTAGCACTATTGCAGGGTTGGTGTAGTTTTTAGCCGTTGATTTTGAAATAAGATATAATTGTCGAAGGGTTCTGCTGATTTCAACAAATTACATTCGTTTTTACTCGTGGTGACCAGTTAAAAAAATACACTTTTTATGCACCAGACATGCACTGATGCATAAATATACCAGCTGAACCCCGAACTTAAAAATAAGAATAGAGACAAAAGATCCTAGGATTAGAAGATAGATATAACCAGGGGCGGATCCATGAAGGGCAGCTACCTCCACTGACTGCTAAAAGTTTACATATTATATATATATTTTGTATAAATTTTTTTATTCTCTTAATATATAAATATATATATTGCAACCACTGAAATTTGGTTGTTATTTAAAAATTTTTAATGTTTACTTTTTTTTAAACTTTACCACCGCTCAAAAAAATTTATGATCCACCCCTAGATATAACTATACCATCTGCCTCGTTGGACCATCCATCAGATTGGATTAGATTAGATTCTGTATTAGATAGGGCCACTAGGGCGAAGGCTGGATCAAAAAATTAATTTGAAAAATTATATTAAAATTTTATTAATGTTGTTATTCTTTTCTTATAATTATAAATATATATATATATATATATTTTGTATTTTGCCTCCAATATATATTTATTTTTATTTTTATTTAGCTCAAAAATATAATTTTACCCTTACTGATTATAAATTCTGAATCCGCTCTTGTTAAGAGTTACGAGGTATTGGCCTCCCTCAAAAGCAGAATTATTACGATGTTATGACTCTGTTTGATATATTAAATTTTATCAAATTTTAACAACTTTTAATTGCAAGTTGACAGCATGTTATTTTTTAGCGTTTATGGATTTGATTGGCGTATTAAAATTTATCAATTTTTAACAACTTTTAACTACAAGTTGACATGTGTTACTTTTATGTGTTTTGTATAAATTTACAAAAGTTACAAAAAAAAAATTTCAAAAAAGTTAGAAAAACTTTGTGATTCAACGTGAGAGAAGAAAATTACGTGTTTAATAAATTTTAATATAGGAAGTTAAAAATTGGAAATTTTTTATGATACATGTGAAAATGAAATGATGTGTTTAATAAATTTTAATAGAAAAAGTTGAAAGTTGAAGGTTTTTGGTGATTCTCCGAACTAATCTTCTAAAAAAAAGAGATTGGAACTAAATTTTTTTTTAATTTTTTTTAGAATATTCAGGGTGTTTGTTTGGCCAAGAGTACAGTAAAAATATAAAGAGTTAATGTAAAAGTGATATGTGATAAAATTTGATTAAAAAAATATAAAAAATTAATAAATATTGATAAATTTTAGTTAATTTTAACTCATCAAATACTCTATCAGTATTATATATATATATATATTTTTTATATTTAATAACAACCCAAAACCAGCTCCACTCAATGAGGCTTGACCCACGGAGAGATGAGCCCTGTTTACTCAGGTTTCAAATTTCTTTAATGAATCCACTCAATGAGGCTTGACCCACGGAGAGATGAGCCCTGTTTACTCAGGTTTCAAATTTCTTTAATGAATACATGAATTAGAACTTTCCGGATCTAGGTTTTCTTTATACCCGCCTAACGTTCCTCTTCGTCGCGAGCTGTTACGTCTCGCCATCTGTCTTGACCCGCAGCTGTTTCCTTTTGGCAGGCGATGTGAAGTTTCTCGCTGACTTCTCAGCAAATAAAAGACGCCCCTGTCGACTTCGGGGTTCAGTCGGTGCGTTTAGCGTTTGTGTGGGTTCGGTGTAATTTTTAACCATTAATTTTGAATAAAAACGTAATTATTCAAGAGTTTAAATAATTTAAACAAATTATATTAAATTTTATCTATATTTGACCAATTAAAAAATTACATTTATTTAAATGCACCTACCCTGTACCGGTGCATAAATGCACCGGCGGCTGCGCCCCGAATTTATCACCATCTCATAAAAGATTAGAGGTATTTGATTAGTAAAAATTTAACTAAAAAATATAATAAAAATATAAAGATTTGATGTAAAATGATATGGTGATAAAATTTAAAGAAAAAAAATATAAAAAATTTATAAAAATTAAAAAATTTTAATTAATTTTGATCAACTAAACACCTAAGGTTAGATTAAAATATTTTGTGCCGTGGGTCGAGTTTGTATGTACTTCGTGTGGAGTGTCAAATTTTTTTGATCCGGAGAAGAATTAGTACAAGTTAGAAAAAAAATTTTAAAAAATTAACTATTTTTTACGTGAAGAAAATTAAAAAAAAAATTAAAGAAAGTTTAATTTTTTTTTTTTTTTGCTAAGTTTGACACTCCAAACACACTCTTCATAAAAATATCTCAAAATTTTAATATTATTTATAGTTAAAAATTGACACGTAATTGCAATAAAAATTAATATTTTTTATTTGTTCATCGAATATTGTTTAATATTAAATTGTACATAATTGGTTCAAAATTTTAAAATACAATTAGGCAAAATATATTTATATGCTTAAGTTAGTTTTTGTAACCATTTAAATTCTGTATATTATTTTTATTTTTGTCTCATTAATAATAAGCGATTTATGTACAGAGAAATAAAATTTTGAATTATGTGCGGTTCATAGTTTAAAATTTTTGACCTAAAATTTTTTGTGTAATAGATAGCAATAACCATAATATGTATTTTTTAAATAAAAAATTTAAATTTAAATAATATTTTACAAATTTTTGCACACCACTGAAAATAACTTCAAAATCTGACCAATCGATGGCATGGAATTTACAAGAAACTAAATTATTAAAGTATATTTTTGTTATAAAATTAGTATTAACACATTAATAAATTTATTTTGACATAAATTTCTGGCGACCCATCAGGTTGTGATGTTGACTGTGTAGAAAAATAAATGCTCGCGCTAAAGTCAAAGTGTTAGAATTTTAATGTATCCTACTAGAAAAACATCGATTAGATGGTCCAAGCCATCTTTGATGACATCAAAAGTAACTGCCGTTAACAGTTTAAATTCTTATATATATATATATATATTATTTTTGCATATTAAAATATATTCAAATTCGGTATTGAATTATTGAACTTATTTTTTTATGAACAATATCAAATGCAACTCAATTTACCGTTTTATATTATCTATTGTGAGAAATGTTGGAGTATAGTTAATATTTTTCTTTTATTAATTATAAATGATATATATATAGCGCTATATTTTTTATTATATTTATATCGTGTTTCTATTTTTATTCCATCACTTTAAAATAAGAAATCAACAAATGTTCACTTTAATTACCACAATTTCATGGTTAATTTCTCATGTCATGACAACATCATTCAGGTTGATCACCTTTTTTTTTTTTTTTTTCCAAGATAGAATGGCATTTTTAGTTACTATGAGACCGTTTGAACTTACAATTTTTAATAACTTTTGATATTTTTTGTCAAAAATTATTAATTGTAATTTTTAATATATTTGGTGAAGTAAGTAATAATTTTCAACAATTTTTTGTAACTTTTGGTATTTGGTAAAATTTTTAATAATTTTTGATGTCTCTTGACAATTTTTGATATTTTTTGAGTTAGTAAGTACTGTAACTGAAAAAAAAATGACAAAAATTGATAGTTTGTTAAACACTCAAAAATTAAAAGTTAATAGTTTTTGGCATTTTTTTTATACCCTCCAAACGCCCCCCATAGAGTAATTCAATATAACGAGAAAAATATACTAGAAACTATGATAGATTGATATGAAACTTTTGAAAGCTAATAGCTTCAAAGTATTAAGCTCACGTAAATACATTTTAATTACAACAATGGCTTGTCATATTATTCTGATTATATATATATATATATATATATTCTTATATTCACACGTAAATCTCATACTGTTATATTCGCATCTAGTCTATATATTTTTCTAATATAATCTCCTCACACACACACACACCCCCCTATATATATATATATATATATATAGTTGGGGATGGCTAGTGCTGTGCAAACTGTATGTGGGCAAGCGTACGGGGGCAAAGCAATACGGAGCGATGGGCATAATTTGCCAGAGGGCAATAATACTGCACTTGGGGGCAGCAATTCTCCTCACATTCCTCTACTGCTACTTTGGAAAACTCCTCCTCCTAATAGGCCAAGCAGAGGACATAGCCGAGCTGGGCCAAATCTTTGCACAAGGGATGATCCTCCAGCTCTATGCTTTCGCAATAAGTTGCCCCACGACGAGGTTCCTCCAAGCACAGAACATCGTCAACTCTCTGGCTTTCATGTCTCTTGGGGTCCTCCTCTTCCACATTTTCCTCACGTGGGTTGTGGTTTATGTGTTTGGTTATGGCCTCTTTGGGGCAGCTCTCGCCCTCGGCTTCTCTTGGTGGTTACTGGTTTTCCTCCAAGCACTCTACATTCTTCTCAGCCCCTCTTGCAAGAGAACTTGGACGGGCTTCTCTGTTAAAGCGCTGTTTGATATTTGGCCTTTTCTCAAGTTAACTCTTTCTTCTGCTGTCATGTTATGGTATGTTCATGCTTGTATTTTTTTTTTTTTTTGGGGCTTTTTTTTTTAGGTTTCCTTTGGCAAAAGTAGTTAGAGCTATCCACTACTAATTTTTTATTTTTTTAAATAATTAAATTTATCTTTTTACATTTTAAAGTTCTTTTATATCTTGAAGGGTAAAAATAAATTAACAAAAGATTAAAAAAAATTAACTATAAAAAATTAATTTTTTTCTCTTCTCAAATAAAAAAAATTAACTTTTTAATAGTTAATTGGTAACCAACTATTATAAAAAATTTATTTTTTTTCCCAAATTCAACCTTAATACATACAAATTATTATTATTATTATTATAAAGAACCTATGATAAATAATTATTAAAATGATGTGGTAATAATATTTATTTTAATTAGTATTATAAATTAGAATATTTCTTTTAGATATTTTTAATTAAAGTAATAGATTTATAAGTGTCCGGCTCCGATAACTTTTTGTGGTATTTTTTTAGTTAGTATAGCTAGCACTATGTACTTATGAAAAATTTTAAAAATAATAATAATAAAGCTTCTTTACCATAAGAATCTATTAGAGATATGTATTTGTTAGAATCACGTGACAGTAATATTTCTTAAATAAAAATATATGTTACTATGTATTTTTATTTAAAATAATAGACCCATAGCGATCGCATCTTTTTTTTTTTAATTTTTTAAGTGTAATGTATAGCACTACTGCACATAGTGAAAAATATATATAAACACTTTTTTGTCTTAAGAATCTAATAGAAATAGTTATTAAATATTATGACAATATAATTTTAAAAATAAAAAATACATCTTAATAGGTGTTTTTATAGCTATTTCATAATTAATTTTAGTAATGTTTTTTTATGTTATAACATAACTCATACAGAACGTTTAATTTATTAAAAATCATTGAAAAATTTTAAAAATTTTTAAAAGTTATTCACTTTTTACCACATCACACAAATTACAAATTTATAAATTATCTCATTTCTTATCATTTTAAACGCGATCGTAAATTAATGTGTTCCTATTAAAAAAAAATCCTCATATATATATATATATATATATATGTATGTATGTATGGACATATATAACCCTACAATATTAATAATGCAGTCTAGAGATAAGGCACGCGCATGGACTCGTGCTTATATCAGGCCTCCTCCCCAACGCGACACTTGCCCTGGACTCCTTATCCATTCGGTACGATGACTTTCATTTTTCCAGCGTTATTATTGCACTCTCTATACTTATGTTTAATATCAACTCATAACATGACAATTTATTTTAGTTTGAACTACTGGACATGGGACCTTGAACTCATGCTGGGGTCGAGTGCAGCAGCGAGGTAATAATTTATAATTACCAAGATGATTTATTTTTATCAAAAATAATAATTAATTTTAATAAATAACAATTAAACTACTAAATTTTGTAAATATAATTTATTACGAGATTATATATTTTATTAATATAATTTAGTAAAATAAATACTAATTTATTATTAAAGTGAATATTTTATTAAAATATTTTACTAAAACTAAACTATTTACTTTTAAAATAATAATTTATTATAAATGTAAATAAAAATAAAATATTAAATTTATCTAATACTTAAATAAAAATAAAAATTGATTATTTTTAAATAATAATTCACTCTTAAAATTAACAATTATTTTTCAGTAAAATTATTTATGCTTAAAATATTAATATTAAATTAATTACTTTTCTTTAATAATTTACTATAAAAACAAATAATTAATTATTTTTTAAACGAAATAATAAATATTTTATTAAAGAATTAATGAATGAGTATGTAAATGAGTTGTTGCACCACTACAAACTCAGTGCAATCATTGCAATTTTAATGTTACACCCGTTATTATGTTAAAAATAATATACTATCTCACAACTATTACTAGCTAGTATAAACTTATAATCTTTTACACTCATTTTTTTTTTTTTTTGGCCCCCAATGCAAATACTCTCTAAAGGTGAAACTATAAACAAAATTTGACATAGGCTATTAATTGCAATAAATTAAATTACTAGGCCCTTAATTATTGCAATTAAAATGTCATATCTTGGGTGGGATTTGGTTAAAATTCAACGGTGAAATTGTAATTTACTACCCTTTCAATTGCTTTTTATTTATGAAGTTGAAATATAATTTTAGAAGTTGAACTTAAGTTCAATTCCTTAAATTTATATGAATATTTATTCGACGATCTAGATTTTTATTAAAATTTAAAAATTAAAAATATAATTTCTTAAAATTATATTTCAATCTTCGGACGCACAATCCTTCTTGCTAATTGTTAATTTTGGGATGGATGGATTAATATAATATAATGCAGCGTTCGAGACTTCGAGTTGGAAATGAGCTTGGGGCTGCACATCCGATGGTTGCTGAGGGAGTGTTTGGTTGATAAAAAGTTGGTCAAAAAATACAATAAAAATAAAAAAATGTAATATAAAAGTGATACATAGATAAATTTGATTAAAAAATATAAAAATTAATTAAAATTAATGAGTTTCAATAATTTTTTGTGCCACCAAACAAGACTTAAATTTTCGGCTGTGGTAATCATATTTACAACAGTGGTTATCAGTACATTTTTCAGTGCAGTTGTTCTGATCTTCCGCGTTGGATTAAGCAAACTCTATACAAGCGACGAGGACGTCATCGCGGCAGTCTCCCAGCTGACCCCATTGTTGGCTATCTCTGTCTTCCTAAATGGAATTCAACCCATACCATCTGGTGACTGCTTCTGCTCAAAAATGGGCTTTGGGGTTGTTTGGAAGATAAATCAGTTAGTAAAATTACGATGCGTTGGTTATTTTTCGGTATTTGAAAGTCAAATTTTAATTTTGTTTTTAAGGACTAGTTCAAAAACGTTGGAACGGGTCGTTCATAGATTTCGTACGCTATATCAAATTTTGAGCTGATAAGATCATTCGAGCAATTTTGGCCAGAAAAATTATCAAAAAATTGATAAATTTTGATAAAAATTGACAAAAATTTATAAATTTTAAAGTTTTAAAATAAATGTACAAAAAACGAGGTTGACAAAAAGTTTGTAAAAATTTATAAAAATTTAGAAAAGTTCGTAATTTTTTTTGTAAGGTTTAGGCTCCAAACACCCCCTTATTCAAAGCTTCACTGTGCTGCTCCTTGTGAGCCATGTCCCTTTTTTTATTACAGGTGTGGCCATTGGCAGTGGATGGCAAGGTGTTGTGGCTTTTGTTAACGTAATCACTTATTACGTTGTTGGTCTTCCTATTGAATGTCTTCTTGGCTTCAAACTTAATTTAGGAGCAGCAGTAAGTCAAGACTCTCTCCCCCCTTGCCTCTTAAGGTTTTGTTTGGCAGGTGAATTAAAATGAGCTTGTGAATTCCTTGTTTAGGGGCTGTGGTGGGGAATGATTATTGGAATTCTTCTGCCAAAGGTGATTCTAATTACCATTACTGCTAGAACAAATTGGAATGCAGAGGTAATAGGATCTTTGATCGACCCTCTTATCAGTTATATGTCATTTGATTTATATATACATATATATATTTTATTTACATTTGAGCAATAATTCACCATTTTCCATGCATTGCGATTGCAGGTTGCAAAGGCTATCGAGCGCTCGAAGAAAGCTGCAAATCAAGCACGATTAGACCAATTGGACAATGACTGCTGATAAAGCTTTTTTCTTTGAATTTATGCTCATTTTTTAAAAATATAAAAAAAAATTAAAAGTGGTTTCTCTCCTCCCAATAGCTTATTGTACGGAGATTAAAAAAAAACCGAACGTGTACGCACCACACGCCAAATGAATTCATTTCTTATCGCCTGAAAACATAAGAAACCAGTGAAAGAATGGCCGGGCGGGTTTCCGACCAAAAAAATTTCGAAATTTAAGTTAATAATTAAGTTTTTAAAAAATTATAGTGAAAGCGAATTCATTTGATAATAATGAATGTACTTTTTAAATTATTTATAATATACAAGAATGAATAAATTAATGACGTGATGATTAGACAAAAAAATTATTATATTTTTACTATTTTAACTTTTATTATATATTGACAATTTACTTTTTAATTTACTGCATATCACATTACATTCAATGCTTGTGGTAAAATTTAGAGTGATAGGTGTGATGTGACATTTGAACATTTTAAATGTTATGCCATTGAATGAATAATTAACTAATTAAACTATCGATATTATAATAAATAAACTGAGTTAATTACAATATTACATTTACGGTTGCATTTAAGCCAACATTTGTATCACTTTTTGTGAGACCCAATTGATGAGATCGGGAGTGAAATATGCTCGAGACCGAGTTCATACTTGCTTGGCGTATTTGTGCTTAGAGATAATGTCACGTGTCCAGTATATTTTTTATTTGTTTTAACACTATGCAACTAAAAAAATATACAAAATAATTTTTTTTGGTAAATATATGCAAAATAAATTACCAGAATAACATTGAATGCTTGTTATTCCATTACTTAAAAAATATAATCTTATATAAATTTATTTTAATTACAATTCTAATTTCACTTTCATATTTATTTTGCTGGTTCAATAATATTCTTCTTTCTTTTGTTGGTCCCAAATTAATATTATTTTAGAAAAATTAATTAGTAATTAAATAACTTGAGTAAAATAAAATAAGGTTGCCCAGTTAAACTAAAACGATGCATATAGCACGACTTTAAAAAAATAATTGTACGATGAATATCTTAATTCTAACGTGTATAACTAGCACAACTTACCTTGCCCCATCCAAGTAAAAAAGGACACGGGCATTTCGCCCAAAGTTTATTGTGCCAGCCCACATCACTGGTTTAAAACGTGTGACGACATAAAGATGTTGAATATAATAAATATAACACTTCACTTCACCTCATTATGCCTAACTGAGGTAGGACTTGATCTCCTTGCCTGGCATTTGATTATATCCACCATTTGTCTATCGCAACTTTTCCCTTCTTGGACACGTGGCCTTACAAGAGATATGTTAGATACAAGCCAAAAATTTATTTGGGGGCCACCGCCAATTTCAGTACTACCCTCCTTCAAATATATTTAATTCTAAAATTTCAATGGAATTCAGTATTCATCAATTTAGTAGTAACTTGCATAATATTTTATCATCGCTGGTTTAACCCAGTGGAAGGAGGTCAAGTCTAAAGTTTGGAGCGATCTACACAAGTCGCGGGTTCGATTTTTCACCTGAGCGGTCAGGATCAAATGGAAGGCCGTGGTAGTGGTTTCCATGCTGGTCTCTCTGGAGTTTGTAGCTCGATGCCCGAAGAGTCCGGGTGATTTCCTCGTCACCCAAAAAAAAAAAAAAAATTACATAATATTTCTCTACATTTAGCCGCATTACCCAACCACAAATTACCCACCCCACATCTTCTACCATCATCTTACCATATATTATCTCGCGACTGCCACCTCCAACACTTTTCACCACCACTAACCCCCATCAAAGTTGCCGCCACCACTCCATTCCATTATAACCCGTTGTTAGGGATTCTTTATTTCGGTAACTAAGCAACGCGTTAAAAATGACCCATTCATTACCAGAAGCAAAAGTTGTCCTACCAGTTAGATCCAGTTTGCTCCAAATGAAGCTCTAAAAGTACATTTGATTTGGAGTTGATTTTCCGTGGGTTTGACCATAACTTATGGTATTAATTAATGATTCTGAAAGATTTTATCAATCTTTTTTTTTATTTATTAATGCCACAATGGAAATGAATAAAAATAAATAAATAAATGTGACAAAGGGGAACATCAAACCACCAAGGCCTTTTATCATTGTTGAGAGACTTCTGTAAATCCATTGATAATTAAGTTTTGTTGCGATTAGCAAGAAAATGCTGACCGGACACGGACTGGGACCAACTATGGGCAATGCTCCAGCTGGGGCAATAACTGAGGATATGAATTGGAGTCGTCTATGGTATGATACTATGATGGCACCTTCCACATGCACTAGCTTTTGTTGGAGTTTCTTCATAATTTTGCATCCATAAGTGGAATGCATTGGCTTTTGTTCAAAAAACAAAAAAATTAAAAAAAATAAAATAAAATTGGAATACATTAGCTGTCTGTAGATAGTGAGAGCCGAAGAAAGGTAACCACTTATTCTTAAAATCAGTGCTCTTAGGACCAACAACCGAAAAAAAAAAAAAAAAGAGGAGGAGAAAAGCTCTTCATCCTTAGTTTTCCTATAGCTGGATCTTTTTGGAATCATAAAAATATTTAGTTAGAATGAAATTCTATATCGGCACCCCTTGAGCAATATTATAAAAGGAGTTCCTCTTTAGATATGTATACACATATTTTATATATATATATATATATATATATAATAAAAGGAGTTCCTCTTTAGATATGTATACACATATTATATATATATATATATATATATATATTCATTAGTCTATCTGTTCGGTAATAAATTTTACCGCTGAAACTACTGATCACGCCAATTAGAAAGGTTACTGCGAACCTGCCAAACAAAGACAAAAGAGAGGTTACGGCCAGAGTGAGGGTCTCTGGCCGGAAAACCCTTTGATACTTAAATCAGAAAATTGCTTTCGAAAGAGGACTTTCTCAAAGAAAACGAGTAAAGTATTAAGTTGGCAATAGTCAGCTTAACCTCATTGTCCAGTGGAATATTGTATTTGTAGTCATGTAAATAATAAATAAAATAATACATGTGATTTGACTGCATCCATACTTCTGGGTACCTCTTTTCTTTTCTTGCTTTAAATACCTTTCACTTCTCATTTAATGCCGCATACCTTTCATTAAATGTTTCTGGTAGTTAAATATGGCGGTATAACTGGAATACAGTTGTCAAACTGTCTACCTGTCACATCTATCAAATATTCGTAACGAGATGAACTAATTTAGTTCCCTTTGTAGTGATAAATACATTGCCCAGTCATAACTAGGTTGCATTTATGGTTACAAGCTCTTATTAATGCTGTGGGACCCATGCCTAACATTTATTAGTCGCCAATCGAAGGGCCGAATAGACTTACCTTTGAGATCCTCGGCTAACGCCACGTGGCAAATATGTATAACGCTCGTGAGTGGATCCACGCGTCAACCATACGTTGTTCGGTTCAGGGCCACGTGTCATCCATTCCCACTTGTTCGGCATCACACGTGTCTAGGTCTTATTTTACCTAACACTATCTTTTTTTTTTTTTTAAGTTCAATTGGGTCTCATTTTCAGGTCGACAGTGTCACGCCCCGGATCTCGTGACCTGAGGGGTGAGTGATAAACACACACAATATGCATAAATATAACCAATCCCATAATCAGAGCAGCGCAACATAAGCTAGTGAGCCCAAGACATATGATAGAATAACATGAGTTTAACTTAACTATTACCATAACATAAATTCCATACACCATTCCCAAATTTCATAACTTAGGCCTTAAGGCCATTACAACCAAATTAAAGGAGTTCATAAATGTACAACGTCACAATTTCCAAAAGAAATTTAAACTAGATGACAAAGAGATTGAATAAGCTTGGTAGGGCTCATGCATAACCTCCTAGTCCCAACACATCAACCCATTTGATTGTTATTGCTTGTACCTGCATCAAAGTCTGTAGGGATGTGAGCACGGGTCCACTTGTGCCCACAAGTCTCAAACAAATATATATGATATGTATTCCACACATGCGAGTATTTTATGATGTATCTAGTTACCACATATACTCTAGAATCAAAATCATTCATTGCCATCACCAATTTAGACTATGCACATTTATACACAACAATATTGTAAAAAGAAATTCAATTTCCAACCAAGGCTTAGTCTTTAGATTCTTATTCTTAAGTTTCAATCCACGTTTTAATCCTCTTTTTAATGTTTAATCAAAGTTGACCACACAACTATATTTACAATACCTATTAACACTCAATGACATCACAATGTGGCATCCAGCATCCAATTCCAAACAATTTTCATTATTGAATTTCCTAACATTACATCTAGTCACATTCCCAACCACATTATCACAAATTCAACATTTAATCATGTATTCACATCTATATTATCACATTTCAATAATCCATCACACAACCATAGTCACACAATTCATCGGGGGTTGGGTATATACACAAAATCGTCTTTTATGGGTCCAGACCCAACGGAAATGGCAAACCAAACACCATCGTTTAGGATCACAATCCAAGGTCACGGGTAACCCATACATTCACAATGTTGTGGGCTACTAACCCACTGGCATTGACACCAAACCCTGTGCAGGTTCCGGAACTCTCAACCCGAGGGTAATCTCAAACCCTTCCTGTTTACCACACCCCACCACGGCCCCCGTCACACAAACAATCATTCATCATATCATATCTCACCATTCACAAGTCCACATTCAACATCATATACTTTTCCACAACACAAATCCACATTCCAGTTCATTCTAGGATTTATTACATAACAACATTTATTAAGCATCATTAAACATTTAACCTTTTTCAATGTTATGAACATGAGCTTCCTTTTGCCAAATCACAATTCATTAAAGCAATCACAAGTTCATACACTTTAACATTTAGTTTACATTAAGGCATATTCACAATTTTATTTGTTTAAGACCCTTATCTCAAAGTAGGCTTCCAATTCATTTCATTCATGGTAGCAAGCATTCCCCTTTACAAGCTTAATCCCATAGGTTTAAGATAATCAACCCTTAATCACTTTTAAGAGCTCGTTTCCATTTTAAAATCCATGCAATTAATCAAATAAAAGTTCTACACATAAATATGTTACCAACCCCTTCATAATCCTAAAGTAGGAAGTTAAGTTAAGAAAAATCAGGAATGATGTTCTGGTATCTATGGGCGCCCCTCCAACAGTTCATGGGCGCCCCTGAGGGGTCATGGGTGCCCCACATAAGATCATGGGTGCCCCTCAAGGGCCATGGGCGCCCCACCAAAACCCATGGGCGCCCCTTTGTTGTCCAAAAAGCTACTTTGCTCCGGTTCAAGCTCTAAGCAATGTTTTTGGGTTCCAAACTTTACCCAATCCAATATCTAACCTAACGCCTTATTTTCTTGAGTTGTCTAGGACCTAGAAGACTCCAAAAAGTTCATCAAAACAAATTTTAATCCATTCATTTCTTCAATACAAAAATCTAGCTCCAACCTATACATATATATACACACAACCATTCATCCACGCAAACTCCACTTCCAAGGTTTTCAAATCCTAAATAAATTTCATAGAAGTGTTTACTAGCTCAAATACATCTCATATATGCTAAAATGAGACTAGAAATCCCCACCTTGAGTGGTAAAAAGATAGATCAAAATGGAGGTGTCTTGAGCTTCCAAACCCTCAAACTTTGATGAAGTCAATCTCTTCCCTCTTTGATCAAAACTAAAAATGAATAACATAGGAAGGTTTCTTAGGGTTCTAATTTCAATCTTGTAAAAGGAATTTGAATTCTATAAAGATTTGGAAAACCTACATTTGAAAACCCAACCGGTGGTCTTCTTCTTCTCCTTTGCTCTTCTCTTACTCTCAACCGAACCCTCTCTCTTCCTAGCCACTTCTCTCTCTCTCTCTCTCTTGCATCAAATCAATCTAATATATATATATAACAATATTTTTAATCCTCAAACAGTAATCCTCACGTCTTCCCTCACCCCTAGCTAGTATAGGTGCCAATAGGGTTAAGTCTCGGCTGAAAAATAAAGAGAACACCCTTCTGCTGATTTTTTGTATAAGTGGGGCGCCCCTCATGGACCATGGGCGCCCATCCTAGACTCATGGGCGCCCCTCTGCATGCCCCCGAGTCAAAATATTGACTTTTGAGTTATTTTGTCCAATTCTTCCAAAATTCATACCCCCAAGTCATCTTTAATGACTAAACTTACTTAATTAACATACTAACATGCCCAAAACATGTTAAAACCATCAAATTATATTAACATAAAAATTTCGGTATTACAGGCAGTGTCGGTGCCTTGGTCATTTCGACAGTGTTTGGAAGTTCAAAAAAACTCAAAAAAAACTCAACTTTTGATGTTGATGTAATGTAAAAATGATAGGTGGCAAAATTTGATTGGAGAGATTTGAAAACTTTTGAAGTTTTTTGAGTTTTTTTGAGTTTTTTCTTTTGCTTCCAAACGGGCTCTTCGTTTTCTTGGTTCACATTTGCTTTCCTAATTGTGTTATTGCCTAGTTTGTAAATAATTTAAAATAGATACCCCAAATGTGGTTTGAAAGGTCTACAAGGTAAAAAAGTTGTGTGGGTATGGGTACACTTAAAAGTGACAAAAAAATGAGATAAAGTAAGATAAATTATGAATTCGTAATTCACATAATGAAATAAAAAGTGAATAATTTTTTAAGTTTTTAAGTATTTTTTTATCATTTTTTCATAATTTCTATCATTTCAAATGGAGCCTATAATGATAAAACTAGAGACAAAAATATAAGCCTTTTTAGATCTGTTCCAGTACTTTTAAATTTATGGACAAAAGAAACTAATTAAAATTACTCCTCTATTTAGTTATCATAGAAAATAAAATAAACATACTTTATCAAGAAGTGTTTGTTTATTTTAATGTTACTGGGTGATTCAATGAAAATAATAGTACATATTTGGGATTGCATTTCTCCTCCTCTTATTTATTAATTTCATTATCTAAACAATATTAGAAATTATTCTTAAATATTTACCCCCGCAGTGTAACATTTACAATTTTCTTTAGATTTGTTTGGATGGGATTAAGGGCTTGTTTGGCATGCAATTATTTGCTGAAAATCTCTGAAAATTTCTATAAACCTCTGTTAACTTTATATCACATTAATTTTTTTCTCTCACTGCACGCATTACGAACTCTTCCCAAACCACAATTTATTTCAATTTATCTCATTTTTTTTTACTCCAAACAAACCCTTAAATGAGGTTTACCCATGTAATATTTTACATGTTTTAATTATATATATCTGGCACATATATCCCATAAAAATTTAAATGATAATATTTTTCCTTTTCAAACTTTAAATTTTAACTCGTTAGTGAGTAGGATAAAAGAGATTGAAGTTACAGAAGTCAAATATTAATAATTATTCACATAATATTTACATTTAAAATTTTTAACCCTCTACCAAATGAACTCTTAATTTAGGACATTTGAGCTGATTCGTTATAAATATTCTAGCAACTATGTATACGTGTCCAATTATATATATTCAAGGTAGATTCATTTGAGAGCAATTGTTTTTACTGATGTGAGAAATTATATTAAAATTTTATTTTTTTAACTCATATTTATTTAAAAATTTCACTTTTACTATCATTATTTTTATACTTTTACTTCTTTCCTTTATTTACTTTTGCTCCAACTACTTAAAATTTACACTTTTATATCCCCACAAATTATAAATCTTGAATCGGTTTCCAAACATAATAAGAAATTACTGTACATTTGCTTTTAGAATTTATCTAGAAATTAAAATTTATATATATTTTTCTTACTTATTAATTTGCTATAGTGAAACACAAAATTATAAGTAGAAAAACATAATTGTTAAAGATTATTTTAGACATCTTAATTTATTTGATTAGTTTTAAGACAAAGTTAAGTAGTATCGAGGAGACTTCATTAACTCATCTATACCTTTTTTTTTATTTTTAGCCCTTTAATCTTACAAATATTACAAATATTAATAAAAAAGTTCACATTAATTAAAAAATTATTTACTTTTTTTGGGTTAATTGGAACTACAATTTATAGCACACGAGTTCAATTATTAACTCTTATATAATAATATAATGATACGTGATTTTTTATTTATAAAATTACATATTTTTATCCAATAACTTTTATTAAAAATATTAAATACATTTTATTTTTATCTTCTGGCACGGTATCTATTTTTATAATAAATAAACTTTTTTAAATGTAAAAGAAATAATAAAATAAAATACATTTAACCATAACCGTTCGCTTATCAGTTTTCAGACCCTGTGAAGACCGATGCCACTGAAGCTTCTCAATTGGCGCCGCTGAAACCGGTAAAATTCCAAGTGGGTCCCACACGTGTGCACTAGTCTTGAAGGGCATTATTTGCGATCTCGGGCCTAAGGGTAGTATGGTCAATTCACATAAGAAAAAATTCGACCCCAGAGAGAGAAGGTGAAAGCTGGAGAGGAAGAGAAAAAAAAGAGAGGCAGTTGGGAAGGTGTGCTCGTGGTCTCTTAGGGTTTGATCAAATGTTATATGGATTGGAAACTCTAAAGCTGAAGAGATTTCTGTCACACCTCTCTTCTCTTCATTCAAACTCTCTCTCTCTCTCTCTCTCTCTCTCTCTCTCTCTCACCTGGGTCTTCAACATTTCCTTCCAAAGCCTCCTGCTTTCCGCCATTAATTATTGTGTATGTTCAATGCTGCACGAGGTTCGTTAAATTTTGCTTTTCTTTGCACTGTTTTGATCTTTGATCTCATTTTCCATGTTTTTTCCAGCTGGGTTTTGTGTTATATGCCAACCATGTATGATAATAGTAAGGGAATGCTGTTCATTTCAATCGTTCTCTGTCTCTGGAATGTAGTCTGTTCTACCACAGACCCTAATGATGCTAGAGTTCTGAGTGATTTCAGAAAAGGGTTGGAAAATCCAGAGCTGTTGAAATGGCCAAGTGATGGGAGTGACCCCTGTGGCCCCCCCTCATGGCCTCATGTGTTCTGCTCTAATGGTAGAGTTACCCAGATTCAGGTTGCCAATTTGGGGCTCAAGGGTACCCTCCCTCAGAGTTTCAACCGCCTCACCAAGCTCTATAATTTGGGTTTTCAAAGGAACCATTTAAGTGGGAAATTGCCCACTTTCAGTGGGTTGTCTGAGCTGCAATTTGCTTACTTGGATTTCAATGAATTCGATGCCATACCTGCGGATTTCTTCCACGGCCTTAGCAGTGCCCGCGTCCTCGCCTTGGATGATAACCCCTTTAATGCAACCACTGGATGGTCTATACCTGATGAATTGCAGGATTCGGCTCAGTTAACAAATTTTTCGTGTTCAAGTTGCAATATAGCTGGACACTTACCGGACTTTTTTGGGAAACTAGCGTCTCTTAGTTCGTTGAGACTCTCCAATAATAGATTATCTGGTGAGATCCCCCTGAGTTTCAAAGATTCAATGTTGCAGGTTTTGTGGTTGAATAATCAAGATGGTGGTGGGATAACTGGCTCAATTGATGTAATTGGTTCTATGGTGTCTCTCACGCAGGTGTGGCTTCATGGAAACAGCTTCAAGGGGCCAATTCCAGATAGTATTGGGGCTCTGTCCTCTTTGAGAGAACTCAATCTAAATGGAAATAAGCTTGTTGGTCTGATTCCGCAAAGCTTGGCCACTATGGATCTCAAGTTATTGGATTTAAACAATAATATGCTAATGGGTTCAATCCCAATGTTCAGAACTCACAACGTAACTTTCTCTTCGAATTTATTTTGTGAAACTGAACCAGGGGTGCAATGTGCTCCTGAAGTCAATGCACTTTTAGATTTTCTTCGTGCTCTGAATTACCCATCAAATCTTGCTTCTCAATGGTCCGGTAATGACCCCTGTGGAGGACAGTGGTTGGGGTTGAGTTGCAATCCAAAAGGTGAAGTTTCTATTCTAAATTTGCAGAAGCAGAGGCTTAATGGAACTCTCAGTCCTTCGCTTGCAAACCTAAGTTCGCTGATGGAAATTCATCTTGGAGGAAACAATCTAAGTGGTCAAGTGCCCCCCAAGTTAACTGAATTGAAATCTTTGAGATTGTTGGATATAAGTAGGAATAATTTTAAGCCTCCATTACCAAAATTCCACAGAAGCGTCAAGTTGATTACTGATGGTAATCCTCTATTGGTTACTAATCAGACGATCAGACCTCCCCCAGTAATTAGCAGCCCATCATTAGCTCCTTCAGAGTCACCATCAAACAAATCATCATCTGGAATTTTTCAACCTCCGTCTTTGAATGGCCCACCTTCCTCATCTAAAGGCTCAGAATCTAGTTCTACTGAAGACCAAGCCGAACCAAGAAAACATAAATTATCCAAGTCAGTTGTAGTTGTGGCTGTAGCTGCAGGCTCTACAATTATGGTTCTATTACTTGTTTTTTGTTTGTACCGTTCCAGGAGAAGGAAAGACACTTCAGCAACTTCAAGTTCCATTGTAATCCACCCTACAGACCCATTCGATCCTGATAAGATGATTAAGGTTGCTGTCTCTAGTAACACCCAAGGAAGCTTAGAATCTGAAAATGGAAATGGTAGTGGATTGGAAAGTTCTCATGTGATCAAGGCTGGAAATCTGGTTATTTCAGTTCAGGTTCTTCAAAAGGCAACCGATAATTTTGCACCAGAAAATCAGCTTGGCCGTGGTGGTTTTGGTGCTGTTTACAAAGGTGAGCTGGAAGATGGCGCTAAAATAGCAGTCAAGAGAATGGAAGTTGGGGCCATTAGTAGCAAAGTTTTGGATGAATTTCAGGCTGAGATCGCTGTTTTGTCTAAAGTCCGGCACCGTCATCTGGTGTCTCTTCTAGGTTACTCCGTTGAAGGCAACGAGAGGCTTTTGGTTTACGAATATATGCCTCAGGGTGCTCTAAGTAGGCATCTTTTCCATTGGAAGAGCCTGAACTTGGAGCCTCTATCTTGGACTAGGAGGCTCAATATTGCTTTAGATGTTGCCAGAGGGATGGAGTATCTTCATACTCTGGCACACCAGAGCTTCATTCACCGAGATCTCAAGTCTTCAAATATTCTTCTGGGTGATGACTTTAGGGCAAAAGTTTCCGATTTTGGGTTAGTGAAACTTGCTCCTGATGGAAAAAAGTCTGTTGCAACCAGGCTTGCTGGCACATTTGGATACCTTGCGCCTGAATATGCTGGTGAGAAATTATTATTTTTTTTCTTAACACTTTGCATGATAGTGACTTTTGCCTATACAGTCTTCCATATCTTTAAGCATGCAGCTGAACACATTACAATGAGCTATGGTTACCCTGACATATGATTTTGAGATTTTCATTTCTCCAGCAGTGATAAACAAAGTCCTCAAATATTGCTAATTGGCCTGTATTCTTCTTGATAAGTTCTATTTTCAGAGGACATGCTTATGTGATTAACTCATTAATTTTCACCTGTTAATAAACTCCTAAACCATTTTCCTTTTAAATGCTAAAAGAATCGGTAATATTGAATCGATGATTAAAAAAATATATACAGATGGATGTAACAGTAGAATGCATATTTCACCGTGAGCACTGAAGAGCATGATTTCTTGCACTGCAAAATTTAAAATTGTTCATCCATGTGATGCAATTGTAAAGCAAGACATATTGTATTCTCCTCTCTGAATTCAGAATGGTTATATCTTGTGGTGGTTGTTGAATCGTCGATGTAGAACTTCCACACTGCAAAAGCGATCAAATGCATTTTTGTGCAACCTGTTTTACTATCTCTTCTTCGAGAACAAACCATAGAGCTGTGATCTTTTGTCATCCTGAGTATATACTCCTCTGATTATACTGCTCGAAGATAAAAACTCCAAAAGCTGAATCTTTTGGACATATTTGTTGGATAGGAAATGGCGATCATTGGGTAGTGCCCTCAGTCTAGGTCCAATATCCAAATTCCTAATTGTCCATCATGTTGTCGTCCTCTGTTTGGCGCGCGTAAATCTGCTAACAACCAATTTTCTTTGTGTTTTTTCAGTGACAGGAAAAATTACAACAAAAGCAGATGTCTTCAGCTATGGGGTGGTGCTGATGGAACTTTTGACTGGACTAACGGCGCTTGATGAGGATCGGTCTGAAGAAAGCCGATACTTGGCGGAGTGGTTCTGGAATGTAAAATCAAACAAAGAGAAGCTAATCAATGCCATTGACCCGGTCCTCGTTGCGAAGGAGGAGATTTTCGATAGAATCTGCATCATAGTCGAACTGGCCGGACATTGCACTGCTAGAGATCCAAACCATCGACCTGATATGGGGCACGCAGTTAATGTCCTAGCCCCACTGGTTGAGAAGTGGAAACCGTTTGACGAAGGAACAGAGGAATGTTCTGGCATCGACTACTCTCTACCTCTTCCCGAAATGTTGAAGGGCTGGCAAGAGGCGGAAACGAAAGATTTCAGCAGCGCTAGTCTCCAGGACAGCAAGGGAAGTATTCCAGCTAGGCCAGCTGGATTTGCAGACTCGTTCACTTCCGCCGATGGCCGGTGAGTGAAGGTACAAGCGGTTATTGCTACATTCTCCCATTTAATAAAAAGGTCGGTACTTCAGTTACTAATTAAGAGCCAATAAATACATGTCACTTAATAATGTCTCGCGCTATGCAGGAGAAAAATAAAAAACAGTATTATATGACATGTTTTTATTGGCCCTTAATGAGAGCTCCCGGGACTTATGTTAATAAGTGCGTTAATAAAATTGCTTTAATGTTGGCAATTCTGCCTCGTGCTTTCGTTATGAACATTGAGCGTTTTGCCCCATTAACCGCACGGGGAAAATGTGAGTTTGTAGAATTCCAAGTGCTCGAAAAAAATAACGTCAGCTTTGAGCTGTCTGGTGTTGTTGTCAGGTATGGTTATGTAGATACATAGGGAAAGGAATTGTTGATGCCATATGTTGTTCAGATATATATTATATATATATATATATATTCCAGGGGATTTTGTTGAACTGCTTTATCAGTCAAATGTCATATAAATGTTTAGAATTTATATGGATCAGCTCTCTCTGTTTCTGATATTATTATGGTATGTTTTTTGTATTTTTACCCTAGTTTTTTTCTTGGCGGGAGTTCACACTTTGCAGTACTATTTATTAATTAAGTGATTTTCTTATGTGAGGAGGAATTGTATATGGTAATTACTTAATTAATTGATTAATAGATAAATATAATTAAAATGAAGGGTTGTTTCATTGAATTGATCCCCAAAATGACATTAATTGGTTTATATATATATATATATATTAGCAGTTATATGGTCATGTTTGGCTTCTAACTCAAAATGGAATGTAATACAATATGGTGTTTGAGTTGCCTCAATCCCAATTTATTTATTTATTTATTTATTATTATTATTATTATTATTATTTTAAGCAATATCACAAGAGACTTCTATTTAAGCTAAATCGACCCTAGAAGAACCAATAATACAACAACTAATTTATAAATTGGTAATGCATATTTTTAGTGATATTTAAAAAAAAAAAAAAAACTTGTGAGAGATTAGGGAACATTGTGTTTGGAGTGTTAAATTTAGTTAAAAATTTTCAATTTTTTTTTTTAATTTTCTCATACCAAAATCTCTAAATTTGTCCAACGTTCTTCGATTTTTTTCACTTCTCATCAACTTCCTCTAAATTTTTCTAATTTTTATCACTTTAAAATTTTCAAATTTTTATCAATTTTTTTTTAATTTTATTCAATTTCTTACACTTTTCAAGGAATAAATAAAACACCTAACAATTCAAAATTTATTTATTTTTTATTTTTTCGTTAAACTTGGTGCCCCCAAACAGGCACTTAATGTTAAATGTGGAAGCAATATGGTCTCTTTTTTTTTGGGGGGGGGGGGGGGGGGGTGGGTATTACACTATTTCATTGCATGACATGGAACTAACCTTTGTAATGTTGAATAAGAAAAGAGTCAAACGTTGGACCACAACTGTTATTTCAATTTTGTTCCATAAAAAAGTGTGTGGGTTGTGAATTTATTAGGGGGAAAAAAGGTGAAACGAAAGGAGGAGAAAAGGAAAGAGAATTTCAAACATATATTTTTGTTAGATTGGATCATAAAATAAAAGGATTTAAAAGGTATTTTTTAATGAAGTAATTTTTAAAATATTTTTGTGCATTTCTCGAATTCCATGCATTCCCCCTTCATTTTTTTTTTTATTTACATAACTAAATAAGATAAGTATTTTTAAACTATTTGCCCTTTCATTTTCGCTTAAATTAATAATTTTCGAATATCTACACAAACATATTAAACAGAAGAAAATCTCATTGTTTTTCTTTTTCCCTTAAAAAGAAAATTTTCCTCACAAGAGAAGGCCTTTTGGCGGTGGGGGTGGTAAATTATACTTTTTCATTGTTACGCTTTACGGTAAATCTCCTCCTCCGCCTCCCAGTAATAAAAAATCAGTGGTTAATATTTTATTATTGAAGGTTCATGCAATCACTCGCAGAAGTCGCCGCTTCTGTCATTTGCTGGTCCTCCCTCCAGTTGTGCAATCACAACTATAATTTGTCCAGACTAGCATTCAATGGGGATCCATCGTTGATGCACATCAACGGTTCAGATTTAACAATACATATTTTGCATTTGCGACTAATTTTTGCCCATGCAAAGAGATGGTACTTTTTGAACCGAAAGTTACAAAAATTCTATGCTAGGGGTAAATAATAATATAATAATAAGACAAGGAACCATTTGGAGTGTTAAGAAATAAATAAAATAAAATAAATTTCTAACAACCACGGTAAATCACTAAAATTTTTTATTACATATTTAAATATTCTCACTTTTAATAATTTCAAAATTTTTAATATTTCACTAAAAAATAAAGATATGGTAGAAAATTAACTAAATGTACAAATTTTTTCTGACAATCATATTATTTGAATCGAAAATTTTCAAACAAATACCATTATTACTATTTTATACAAATTTTTTAGATCCATTAAAACGAATTTGAAAAAAATCATTTTTAACAACTTTGATATCGACATCTCTAAAAAAAGCTTTTGAATTCATTTGAACAAATTTAAAAAAATCGTTTTAACAATTTTAATATTGACATCTCTAAAGAGACTTTTTGTATTCATTGAAACGAATTTAAAAAAATCTTTCTAACAGTTTAAATCCGTTAAATCCGTTAAGAGTTACAATAATTTATTACTGTTTAACCTCAAAAATCATGATTTGAAAAAAAAAATTAAAACACCAAAATTAATCTAAAACCACATTTTATCTCAATTGATATTATCTTTCTTATTTTTCCCCACTCCAAGCGCTACTGAGAAAATCTTATAATACAATTTTCAATTTTATAAATAAAAATATATCTTTATAAATTTTTTATATTTTTATCTTAAAATAACAAGACTGCAACTGTCCGTGCCAATTTGATTAATTCTTTTGATCACATGCTGCAACATCATAAACTAATATTCTGCGCCTGTCCATGCCAATTTGATTAATTCTCTTGATCACATGCTGCAATATCATAAACTAATGTTCTATAACTGTCAATGCCAATTTGATTAATTCTTTTGATCACATGTTGTAATAACATAATTAAACTAATGCGCATCTGCTAAACTAAAAAATTTTAATAATTTTTAGTATTTTTTTCATAATTTTTAATAATTTTTAACAACTTTTAACTAATTTTTTTTAATCAAAAATTCTGAAAAATCTCGCAATGAGACGCTTGCTCTACCTCTAAATTACTGCAATTAAGTACAGGAAAAGTACTGTCATGGAATCAAGGGAATTCTTCTGATTGGATCATGCTTGGATCATCTTAGCCCCTTCATCATGATTGGAACCAGTACCAATTTGGAGTAACAGATCAAAAGCTTACATACATACATACATACATGCATGCATGCAAAACTGCCGGCAAGCTCTTTTATTCCAATCCAGGAATGAACAGTGACACCTGACAAGAAAAAGCCAAGGCTGGGTGGCTGTGACACTGACGTTCAAATCCAGCCACAAACCACCACATCTCTCCTAGGTCTGCTTGCTGTACCCCCGTCAAAATTCTACTTCAAAATTAGAAGGGGAAAAAAAATACTTTTAAATTTCACTTTCAACTTGCATGCTCACAGGGAAAATTAACCAGTTTTTAGTACTCAAGAGAAAACATAGACTTGCCATTACTAAGCCATTGCAAAAATAAAGTGCAGTTGAGCACACGCATACTGATATATATACATATAGATATATAGATATACATGTACGTACATATATGTATCTTACAGCAAAAGAAAGAGAGCTCAAAAACACTCCATAAGTGTCACACCAAACTGGCTAAGAAAGAAAGAAAGATAGATCACTGTCCGTTCGTAATTTTACCATTATATATATATATATATATATCAAGGAGTCCTGGGCTTCTTGGGGGAACCCCCATTATGGTGCAATGGGTCTGGACCAGATGGAACCTTCCTCAACTCCGAGTCGTCCATGCTTTCACCATACCCAGTAATACTACTGCTACTTTTGGAAACCACCTCCTTCCCACGCAAAGGATATACCACCTGAAGAGAACAACACCACCAAATAATAATAATAAATTAAACACCATTATATATATATATATATATATGCATGCACCTACAAGCTGCGTATATGTACAAATCCGTTTAATTACAAGACAATATATGTTAATCAGTAGATGTAAAAACGGAACCTTTCTGTTGTGAATCTCTTGCCCCGCAGCCTTGGAAAAGGAGCAGCCATGGCCACTTTTGCACTCTGTCAAAAAAAAAAAAAAAAAAAAAATAGAATAACTTTATTAGACTAAATAACTACAGATGAAAGAACAACTACAATAAACTTAATTACCAAAAAAACTACAATAAACTTTTTATTATTATTAATTTATTATTAGTTTTAAGTATGTGATTCAACATTAAGCCATTGGGAGAATACTCTATTTGTAATACAAAGGAAAATTCCCCCCCCCCCCCCCCCCCCGGAAAATAAGAAGGAAAACAAACAGATAAATAGGGGGGGGAGAGACAGAGACCAGAAGGGTGTTGTTCTAGGAGGAGTAAGCAGAAGAGGATGATGACGACGATATGGACAAACTTGGGAGCAGACGCCATAGCCACCCAGAGCTGTGTAGGGCTCAGAAATAGAATAAAAAGAAGTAGAAGTAGCAGGGAAAGATGATACGGGTTGGAAGAGGTAAAAAGACCCAATTTATAGAGTGGCAACAAATGATTGCTTATGCAGCCATTTCTGGAGAATCATTTATTTATTTATTTATTTTTGCATATGGAGAGAGAGATACGATTCTCTCGTTGATGACACCCGTAATCTTCCAACTTAACATCACCTCCAACCTGTGACGGCGCCCCCTCCAGCTACCACCGTCACACCCAACGTCACCTGGCAACTCTCTCATAACACAGGGTATTATTAGTTGTTTCCGGAAGCGGTGGACTAACATCGCCCGCTGCCAGCGCAATGCCGGCTGCTTTCAATTTAATTGTTTTTTTTTTGTTTTTTTGGGTTCAAACTGGCCGGATGTTTTTCTTTTTTCTTTTTCTTTTTTTATTTTTCCAGTTTAGACACCGCCTGGAGTGATATAATACTTCAAAAAAATTTCATAAAACTCGAACAACCTCTATAACTCACTAAAATTCTCTATCACATTTTTACTTTTCTCATCTTTACTAATTTTATAAAATTTCAATATTTCACTGAAAAAATAAAAAATTTTGATTAATCGAGTGTAAATTTTTTTTTGTAATCATATTATTCGCGTTGAAATGTTTCAAACGAGTACCA
The DNA here is from genome assembly GCA_019916065.1 of Vitellaria paradoxa. NCBI lineage: Eukaryota > Viridiplantae > Streptophyta > Magnoliopsida > Ericales > Sapotaceae > Vitellaria > Vitellaria paradoxa. The sequence continues at coordinate 12,280,944 of CM034238.1, forward strand.
TTGTTACTAATTTATCTCTATTTTTTTAAATCCGTTAGAACGGATTTAGACAAACCGTTCTAACGGTTTATCGGTATAAAATCCGTTAGAACAAATTTGGAAAATCGCTCTAACAATTTTTGCATTGTCTAGAGAGAAAAAAAGTATTTCTTGAATCCGTTAGAACGGATTTGGGAAACCATTCTAACAGTTTTGGTACTGTTCATTTTCAAAAAATACGGTTTAGAAAGAAACACCAACCGTCATTTATTACTCCAAATCACATTTTTTCTTGTTTTTTCTTATTTGTTATCGCTCCAAACATTACCTTAGTTCAAACTCACGAAGTAGCTGAGTTGGGGAAGAAAGAAATGTTATTTTTTAGTTGGTTATTAAATAGTTACCAAAAAATTAATTTTTTGTGTTTGAAAAAAAAATAACTTTTTAGTAACTATTTTTTTAAATTTTTATTAATTTGATATTTTTACCCTTTAATATTTAAAAACAAGTTTAAAATATAAAATAGTAAATTTGATTATTTTTAAAAAAATCAAAAAATTAGTAGCTGATAGCCGAGTTACCAAAATTTTTTCCTAAACACAACTCCCAACGTTAATTCACCCAACAAATTTATTTTATTTTTCTAGGAATGTGATTCAAATAATAAAAAAATTTTTGGGTTATTGGACAATATATTAATTATATTAATTATTAAATATTTAAAAATAAAAAATTTAAAATAATAAAAATTTAGTTAGCAATATAATTTTAAGTTATTTTTAAATGAATATTTTAAAAATATTTAAAAATAAAATTTATCAATATAATTTAAAATATTATAATAATAATTCAATTATTGTAAAAATCAGAGTATCTATATATATCTCATTGAACTCATATAAAAAATATTTTCTGTTATAAAAAAATAAATTATACTGATAAATTATTTTTCTAAATTTTTTAACAATTTTTACTTGAATTATTATTAAAAAATTTTTACAATTAATATGATAAAATATTTTTGAGTTATTGGGTGATATATTAATTATATAGAACATTAAATTATATAAAAATAAAATCTATTAATATAATTTAAAATATTATAATGAAGACTTAGTTATCAATATAGTTTCAAAATATTTGTTTAAAAATATCTTCAAACAAATATTTTTAAAATATTTAAAAATATAATTTATCAAAATAATCTAAAATATTATAATAAAATTAATTCAGGTAACAATGTTCATTTGTTTGTTAAAATATTTAAAAGATAATTTGTTATTATAATTTAATTTCTTATAACAAAAAATAATTTTTAAAATATTTTAAAGAGAATAACTTAATCTTAAGTTTAATTATATGAAATAACTCACGTATCATAAGTACAATTTTTTAAAAAATTCAATTTGTAATTGTTTATATTTTAATTCAAAATTTAGTTCAATTAACTTATTAAAATATTTTTATTTTTATCATAAGAAAATAGTCTCCATAACGTTTTTTTTTTAATTTAAATATTAATTCAAGTATTCATATAGACTAACAATTAGTTTTAATAATGATTATTTCTATTAACTATCTAAATTTTTTTTAATAATAATTCAAATAACAATTGTTAAAAAATTTAGAAAAGTAATTTATTAGTATAATTTATTTTCTATAACATAAAATATTTTTATATGATTCAATAAGATATATATATATATAGATACTCTCATTTTTATATTATAATAGTTGAAATTTTATTATAATATTTTAAATTATACTGATAAATTTTATTTTCAAAAATATTCATTTAAAAATAACCTAAAATTATATTGCTAACTAAATTTTTATTATAGTATTTTTATTTATATTAAAATTTTTTTTAAATATTTAATAATTAATATATTATCCAATAACTCAAAAATATTTTTATTGTTTGAATCACGCTCTTACAAAAATAAAATAAAATTGTTGGGTTAATTGACGCTAGGAGCTGTGTTTACGAAAAAAAGCTAGTAGCTTGGCAATTAACCACTACTTTTTTGAATTTTTTTTTTAGATGATCAAATTTACTATCTTATATTTTAAACTTATTTCAAACATTGAAGAACAAATATATTAAATTAACAAAAAGTTAAAGAAAAATAGTTACAAAAAAAGTTAACTTTTTTTTCTTAAACACAAAAAAAAAACTAACTTTTTAATAACTATATAATAACCAACTAAAAAAAATATTAATTTTTTTCTTTCCGAATACAATCTTATTCGCGGGTTTGAACCAAACTAAAAAGCAAAATAATGCGCCCGATTTGAGCCCCAAAAAAAAAAACATTTTGAAACGAGTAGCCGGTATTGTACTGGCAGTGGGCTAACGTGGCACGCAATGTTGGCCCCTGCCTTCCTTTGTTTCCAACATTGCAAATGCTCCCGGAATAAGGGACTCCGAATATGTGTGTTTTTGGTTTACTAAAAAATTTTTAAAATTAATTTATTTTTTATCTTATTATACAAATTATGAATTCATAAATTATTTTACTTTATCTCAATTTATCTCATTTTTTATTATTTCAAATGCAAGCATATATATATTTATTTAATTAATGATAAAAGAAGGAAAATTTTATAGTTCCAGGAGGAAATAGGAAAAATATTAACTCAATTGTTTTTACTTAAAAGTAAAATTAAAATAATATAATAATATTTATATAATAAATATTATATGTATGCCACATCATTTTAGTACTCTCCTAATTACTTAAAGAAAAATAAAATTTGGAGTGATTAGATGAAAAAATATATATAATAAATGAACAAAAAGTTAATGTAAAGATAATACGTAATGAAATTTAATGAAAAATTTTTTTTAAAATGAATAAAATTTAATAAATTTCAATAAATTAAACACATTCATTTTTATAAAATTGTTTTATAAGGACTTGTCAATAACACTTTTTTAATAGAAATATTTTTAGTGGGCTTTTTCACCGAAATAATAGATCTATAATAAATTTATATTATTTTTTATAAGATATCATGATAATTTTTCTTGAGATAATAAGGTTATCACTTTACCTATTGCCACACATCTTATTCTATTTCATTTTCACCTCTCCTGTATTCCTACTAAGCATTTATCGAGCACCAAAAAATGTACTGTATACACGCGGAGATGTATCCCTATAAATCACCCAATCTTCTATGATTTTTCACACAAATTAATGTAAAAGTCACAATTCTAACAAATATCCTAAATATGATTTCGGGATGAGTTGAGATTATTGGGCTACCAGCACTTGTAAAACTCGCAACAGAAGCGTACACACAAATAAGGAAAAGAAAAATTTAGAGCACTCAACACAAGAATTGTTAACGTGGTTCGGTCCCTCAATAGACCTACGTCCATAATCCCAAAAAGGGATAATATACCCTAACTTAATATTAAACTATTACACACACACTTTTGTAACACGTGTTTTTAGTTGTGTCTTTAGTACATTTAAATAATTATGGGAAAGGCCTTTTTTATAGGAGTAAAGTCTCCTATTTTTTGTTCCCTCTCTAGATGTGGAATTTGAGAAGCCAACACAACAGAGATAATCATCCTTCTTGGGGATCTCTTGTGGATCCACTTCTAAAGTCATGTACGAGATAATGAAAATACCATGTTTAAAAGTTTTTAAAAAATGACAAAAAAAGTGTCTCATAAGACAAATCGAGAACAAAAACAAAAATATGTTACCAAAATAGTTGAATTACGCTCCGTTTAAATTTTGAAGGAACTCTAAAATATTTTTAAAATTAAAAAAAAAAAAACTAACTATTTTTTTAGTAAACTTTATCATGTATTATTTTTACAGCTAATTTTTATTTTTTGTTTTAAATTTCGAACACCGCCTTATGATAAGCTGCAATATGATTCCTCGCGCGTTGTCTAGGCTTCAGTTAGGTTGTAACTTGGACAAGCTTCACTAATTGGAAAGGAAGGGAGGTCGTTAACAAGGTCGTTGTCAGCCCCTTAACATTGCATAAATATATTATTAAGGTTGCGTTTGGTGAAACAAAAGTTATTGAAAATTTTTGAAAAATTTCTATAAAATTTTACACATTCTCATCTTATTAAAATTCAAAAAATATTCAATATCTTTCCAAAAAAAATCGATAACTAGAATTCGGTCAATCAAATAGCAAAATTTTTTTCGTTATTCTCACCATGGACTCCTAAACTACTAAATGACACCCACTTTGATTATTTTTTGTGGCGTTTTTAAAATCATTCCAACGGATCGTAAAAACCGTTCCGACGAAATCGCGCGGCCAACTTTCGTCCAAACAGTTTCTACAATCCGTTTAGGTGGATTATAGTGTAAAGAAGTCATAATTGCCTAAATTTTTGAATCTGTCTAAACAGAAATCCAGTCTGTCAGAACGAAATTTTACTATTCATTTCCAAAAAACGTAATTTGAGCTGTATGCACCAAACGCAAAAAGTTTCTTCCAAACCACGTTTTATCTCATTTTATCTCACTTTTTGGTACGCCAAACGCAGCCTAAATTTTAGTTTCAGTTTAAATTTATTTGAGTATTTTTTTAATTAAAAAATATATAAATATATTTAAATTATTAAATTTCAATTTAATAATTATAATATTACGGATTGACAATAGTCCGACATCAGTCTCCAAAATCCAACTAATTATATATTTAGCCTTTGTTTGGAGTAAAAAGATTTTTAAAAATAATGAAAATATTGAAAAATTTTAAAATTTATTCATTTTTTATCTTACTGCATGAATTACGAATTTATAACTTATCTGATTTTAGGGAGTTTGATTGACAAAAAATATTAATCAAAAAATACAATGAAAATATAAAGATATGACATAAAAGTGATATGTAAAAAAATTTAAATGAAAAAAAGTATAAAAATTAGTTCTAATTAATAAATTTTAATAACTTTTAATACCACTAAACAAAGCATTTTTTTTACCACTCCGAACGCGTCCTTGAGAAACTCTCCTGAGAACACTTGCAGAATTTTTAAAATTTTTATTTTCATAGTGCTACTGGTACAACGGATTATCGACATTGCGTCATCAAAAAGATAGAAATTAACATCAAATAGGAACCGTACCATTACAAGTCTTCACAACTCGCAGTTTCCGTTATGCATAGGTGTACTTTAGATTCCCATTTCGGTACAGTGAATCCGCAGATCAGAGCTTTGCGTCACCTTTCCTTTTTTTCTAGGATTTTTGTCTCTAACGTATGCTGAGTGAAATGACAACAATGCCTTTGCAAGAGGAGATCCGCTTCCCATCAAGCGCAGGGGCACTGCTAAGGTACGGGGGAGTGCATGATGGGAAAGGCGTGGCATTTGATCTGATGACATGAAATGAGCAAGTTGTGCGTGTGGCTGTCGATATGCTATTTGGAGGATAATACGGTAATACCATCCCCGAATTTTGGATGTATTTAAAGTTATATAAAAATATATAAAATAAAATTATAAAAATAAATATTTTATAATTCATATAATAAGCAAAGAATTTAAATTTTATTACATTATAATTTATGTTTATAATGGTTTATAAAATTTTTTTTGTATTTTAAAGTATTTCAAACGGAGCCTTTGTTCTGAGGTTTACTAATTAACTACAGCTGGAGCTTTGACAAATTGCTGCAGTTCATCTTCTCGGCCGGTGATGATGTGCAATGATGGTTTATTATTATACTACTGTCTACATATATATATATATATAGAGAGAGAGAGAGAGAGAGAGTATTGAAGGGATTGATTGATGTGTTTTCTAGTATCTGTACATTTGCATACATGCAAGGGGGTGGTTCAATTTGGCGAATGGTAAATTCCCAGCTTCAACATCTAGCTAGGGGGTTAAAAACCGACCTAAGCTAGGTGCATAAAAGCTTTACTAGCTCTTTCTTTTCTCGACTCTGGATTTCTTTAGAGCAAGTGCACCGATAAATAATTAAATTATAAACGATATACATTTTAGATTTAATTAGTAATTTTTTTTAAGTCAAACTAATGTTAGATATTTTATCAATTATTTATTAAAAAATTAATTTTTTTAAATTAAAACTTATTATTTTCTTTAATATAAAGGTTATTGTCTTCTCTAATAAATAATTATTTAATTGGTGAATAGTAACTCGACAGAAATAAAGAGTTATTGTAGCAAGAGCAAAAATAACTATGACTTTGGAGAAGTTGGTGTAGATGATTTTCTTCATATTTACTGGTAAAAATATATAAAATATTTATTTACCTATTCTGCTGCACATGCTCTAAGGTTTTATAAAACAAATAACTTGAAGGCAAGAGAAAAGCTATGACTAGAGCATCAAAGTTGAACTAATTTTTACTAGTTTTAAAATTTTAAATTTAAAATGTAATACATTGTATTTAAATTTTAGCTAATAATTAATTTAAATTTTAGATCATTTAAATATTTAAATATAAAATTTAGTTCAAGTTATTAATTTTATTTTATTTTTTAAATTAAATTAGACAGAAAGTTGTTTTCAAAGTTGAAGAACAAGGTCAAAGGCTCAACCCTTTTTTTTTTTTATTTTTGCTTCTTTTCTTATTTTCTTTCTTTCATTTTCCTATTCTCTTCTACTTCTAAATGGGAAGAGAGAAGAGAGAGAAAGTTTGAAGCGAAAAAAGAAACTAGAGGGATTTGAATGACTCCAACGCATTGATCGTCGTGCCAATATTCATTTGCGTTGGGATTGCTCAAGGAAGAAGATTTGAGTTAGAGAAAAGTTTGAAATTCTTTGTGGAGTGAATTTATGTATTTATATTGGTTATTAGTATGATTATGAGATATTTCATACTTTGATTTGTTTAATTTTGATGAATACATGAGTTGATGTACATATATATGTATATGTAGATATATGTATGCGCATATATGCTGGAGGAATGTGAAATTCTTGAGTTATTAATTGATTCTTTGGTTAATAAATATATTCTTACTGTTAGAAGTCACCACCTTAACCTTGTAGTTCGGAATAGATTGTTTGAGAATACGAGAACCATGCAAGAACCTAAATAAGGACTAGTGGAAGCAATTGTCCTCGTTAATTTAAAAAATTATATTAAAATTCTATTAATTTTACTTTTTTTTTTATAAATTATACTTTTTTTATATTTTGCTCTAATTAATTTTTACTTTTACTCTCCTACTTATCTTAAAAATGTAATTTTGCTCTACGAATTATAAATATTGTGTTTGCCCTTAATAAGAACTAAATCTAAACAAATAAAAACATAAACCAAGGTTGAGCAAATAAATTTATTAGTTTTAGAGGTAAATGTGTCATTTTAAAAGTCATCAATTCACTTTTCTCTTCCCACTATTTCTGTCCACTTTTAAGATGATGAAAATTTTAAAATTTTAGCAGTCACTTTTTTTACTATTTCTTTTATTTTTATCCTAAAAAAAAAAAAACTCATAAATAAGCGATAGATTTTAAAACTTTATTTTTTCCTAATTTTCTTCCCATTTCACTCTATCTAAAAAAGCTATTAAACACAAATAAATTTCTAATGTTACTTTCATATATCAGTTTAGGTAATCAAATGTCCAACGTACAATAATGTTTTCACTTTGATACCTTAAAATTATAGGTTCAAAGTACAGTTTCTGTTTGTTTCGATGTAAAATATTTTATATTTAAAAATATATTTTGTATAAAATATTTTATAAAAAATTATTTTTATTTCTATTTTGTAGTGTTTGGTTTGAAATATGTTTTTAAAACTTTCTCATAACAAAAATACAAGGGACAAGTTAAAGAGGAGGTGGAAGAGTGCCATTTTTTTTTTTCAAAAATAACTTACAAATTCGAGGAAAAACTCATTTTTTTATTTATAAATATAAATTATAATTTTAAATTCATAAAATTATATTTAAATAAATATATATTAAAAAAATCATTCTATCTACGTACGTATATTTAAAATTTAAAATAAATTCATAAAATTTTATTTAATGAAAATATATTTTTAATAAGATTTTAAAATTATCACTTAATATAAAAATTTTTATCTAAATTGAATTTTAATAATTAATGAAAACATAACAATTTATAAATAAAGATAATAATCCATATAGAATTCAACTCAATTGAAAATGAAAGAGGTAAGGATAAAAAACTTAGTTTATTAGATAAAATTAGACTAACTATAGTCTCTAATTAAGTAGAATTCTACTAGATAATTACAAATTAAGATAAAATTTAAATAGAGTTGTAATAATTAGTTTTGAAAGCCACATTTCACAACCATAGTACGAACAATAAAGAATTTAATTCAGCTGATAACGAGAGCGATAAGGATAAAAAATTTTAATTTATTAAATAAAATTAGATTAATTATAGTCCTTAATTAAATATAATTCTACTAAATAATTATAAATAAAAATAAAATTTAAATGAAGTTTCAATATTAAATTTTAGAAGTCACATGTCACAATTATAGCACCGTCGCATGGCACAATAGTATTTCCAAAGTATGTATGTATATATGAGAGAGAGAGAGAGAGAGAGAGAGAGAGAGAGAGGCCTAAAATAATTTAGTCCAGTACAGCTTATGCCTTAGTGGGTTGAAGTGTAGCACATATTGCAACATGGATTCTGTGTGGCCCAATAGATAGTTGTGCATTTGAAGTATAATCTGACCGCAGTCCCACTTGCAGCAAAACCCATAACATTGATCCAAATTGATCGAACGGTGTTCATTCTTTAGCCCTAGAAAGAAACTTTTTTAAACTCTTTGATCCTTTTGGGCTTAATCCGAGTTTGTTTGATGGATTTGGGATGACGTACTCTTTATCGGCAGCGAAAATCCCAACCTTAATACATTTATTTGTTCGCCAAACATGCTAATATTTTATTAAATCTATGTATGTTAAAATTATATATATTAATACATATTTTACTTTTTATATATTATATATTAATATAAAAGTTTATATGTTTAGGTTATTTCAGTCAGTTCAGTTTAAAAAAATAAAATAAGATTGAATAAAAATTAAAAATTAAAAATTAAAATATGACTAATCTCAAAATCAAACCAACCAGTTAGATCAAATGCACCGAACTGTTTTAACTAAAATTAAATAATTTAGTTCGGTAATTCAATTAAAACCAAATTATAATTTGCTCCCCCTACTTTTCAAGAATTATTTTCTTGCGAAAGTGATAGCAAATTAAGGATATGAAAATTTACTTCGCCCAAAATCACGGTGAAAATTACAAAAGTTGACCTTTTTCAAATCACGGTTTCGTGATTAATTTAAAAATATATATATTAACAATATATAATGGGTGCGATGGTCAGACCTTTGCAATGACAACTACATGCCAATGCCATGTGAAGACGCCTCACGTGATTCACGAAAGTCATTAAATGGTAAACAATGGGCTTGTTTGGATTTGTATAAATTAGTATCTCGCATTTTGTATAGTGAGTAAAAAATTTAAATTTTATAGTCACGTAATTTGTATTTATTGAGATTTATAGAATTTTATATTTTTTTTAACTCCAAACAGTGTCCATTAATATCAAAACTATTTCTAAAATAATTAATGAACTATTCATGCTTGTTCGGATGTTAGTTGTTGCTAACTGCTCAAGGAATCTCTTTGACCTTTTTCTTTATATATATATATACATATATATATATATAGAGAGAGAGAGAGAGAGAGAGAAAGAGAGATGGCAAAGTATGCACTTGTTAGCATATATTACCCCGAGTAAAAAAAATTTATATGATTTGGATAAATTTTTTGAATTAGCTCCGGTTTTTTATCAGAAGACAGAGAAAAATTAATACTACTTTGCGAGTAAAAATAAGAAGAAGAAGGCGACAAAATGGACTTTGAGAGATATCTAAAGCGATAGGGGCAAACATGAGTTCAGGAGTCCATGGTAGGAATTCACCGTAAAAACGGTAATTTTGATTGTGGCCGTTAGGTCAAATCTAAGTAAATTTAAACGGTTCAAATTTTTGACCTAATAAATGTATAAATAATAATAATAATAATAATAATAATAATAATAACTTTTGGGATTCTACTCTTCTCAATGGGGCCCTCTCTCGCTCTTTCTTCTCAAGGCTTGCAAGAAAAATCCTCAAGTTGTGAGAGTGCGAAGCTTGGTCTGGCGATGACTAAACCTAAGCCTGAACAGTCCCAAATGATGAAACAATATATATATATATATATATATATATATATATATATATATATTAAGCTTTTGAAATAGCTGATTCAAAACACATTCTGCCATAAAAGAAAATATAAGTTATTGTAATGAATTACATATTCACGATACAATATTATTATGTGTACTTCTCTTAATACGTACGACTCTCGTCTAAATATATTTAATTTTGGGGATTTAATCAATGGAATTCATTATTTGTATGCTTTTAACATTTGTTGTATTTTTACTTCATATCAGCTTAACTCAGTGATGTGAGATATAAATACTTTATTACAAATTAATGTTAACTCTCTCATCCTTTCATTTGTGAGCTAATATCACCATTAGTCAGTTACATATGCCCTTTCAAGGATGCATTAATACGTAACATCTCAGTAAATATTATAATATTATTCAGTTTGAACTTTATTAGGTATAATGTGATAACTTTTCAAGCATCGTCTATTCTAATACTATTTTAACGAAATGAAAAAAAAAATCAAAAAACAAAAAAGTTAGGCAGACGGCGACAACGTTTTTTACTTTTTTTTTTTTTTTTTTTAAACGGGCACCAAAGAAAGAGAGAAAGTGAAGAGTCGTTAGGATTTAATTTTTTTCAGTCTCCCATAAAGAGTATTTCTTCTGCAAGTCTTGAAGAGAAAGAGAGACGAGAGATAAAAAATTTTATATTTTTATTTATTTTTTTTACAATTATTGGGTTTAAAATTCAAATGTTAAATTTAATTAGATTTTTTACTCAATAATCTTAACTAATATAATAGGCTCTATTATAGGTTCTACTACAGACAGTTCGAGCTTAATAGACATCTTTTTTGTAAGTCGAAACCCTACCGATTTATTAATTATTAACGAACCGCGTAGTTGATGAGTAAACCGGGGGCTCGCGCAATATCCCCATAACCACGTGAATCAGTTAAGTTCAAATCTCACACCTTGTCTGGGTACCTCCAAGGCTTGTTGGGCCTTAAAGTCGAACTCCTAACCTCATTTAGAGAAGTCAAGAGCTCTGGCCAACGACCCTAGAGCAGTTGGTTCGAGCTCAGTAGATATACATCTAGAGTGCATTTGGAGTAACAAAAAATGAGATAAATTAAAATAAAATTAGATAATTTGTGAGTTCGTAATTTGTATAGTAAGATAAAAAAATAAATAATTTTTTGAGGATTTTTAAAAATTTTTAATTTTTTTGTCAAACCGAACGCACCCTTAATTATAAATTTGAAACGCCGCAAATGCGATTTCCCACGATAAATTTCCCAACCTCATGGCTACTCACCTTGGTCTCGACCTTGACTGAATCGAAAAACATGTGTGATTGGACTAGACTATTTTTTACCATATTGCAATTTAATCACGGTTCTTAACACTACTCAGGCCTAAGTAATAAATAAATAAATAAATTATCAAATAAATAAATAAAAAGACAACAAAATAATGACAGTGACAATGAGTTTTTTATATGTAAATTCTGGCACGTGATTGTGGTTTTAGGTTAATTCTGAAAATATTTTTTTAATAATATAGAATTACTAAAAAATATAAGAAAATAAAAACTTATAAGACAACTAAATTTTTGTTTGTATTTTGGGCGTATCAAACTGTTGTGAGGATCTTGTTGAGTGGAAAACAAAATTGGTGAGAGACCCATGCATGTCAGCAACAAGACCTTTTGCAACAAAAGAAATTAAGGTAATTAATTAAATAATCAAAATGGCATAGTGGCAGCTATTATCTGCACTACCTGTCATGCTATCATTGTAGGGAGGTGACAATTCCAGTAATGTTGGGGTCCCTTCTCTTTTTATTTATTGTATTAGTTTTGTTTTCTCTTTGTTATCATGATTGACAAATAAGGACTATATATATATATATATGTGTGTGTGTGTGTGTGAGAGTACTTTTATAAATAAAATATAGCCAAAACAAACAATAAAATTTTTTAACTTTTCAAGATCACCTAATTTTTTTTCAATATGAAATGGAGAATTTCAATTTACGAACTAGTGGGGGAAGCAAAAGGTTGGGTTGCTTAAGCTCAATGAATTCGTTCAAAAGTGGCTCCCCCACCCCCCAAAAAAAACTCCAATTTTTTCCTTTTTTTACTAATTTTTTTAATTTTAATTTTTACCAAAATTTTACTAAACACAAAAAATTAAAAAAAAAAAGATTACAACACACAAAACTATCAACTTTCTTCAATTTTTTTTTATTTTACAAGTTTTTTTTGCCCAAATACACAATTTTAATCAAAAGCGACAAATAACAATACTAAAATAAAAATTACAAAAAATTATTATTTATTTATTTATATTTATTTTTTTCAAACCAAACACACATATTACACAGTAATAGTTCTTGAAGTTGAAATGAATTTTAAAGTCTTGAATTTACATTTAATGGTCGAGGTTAAAATATGAATTTATATTGTAGCTACTAATCGTGTTCGTAAAAAATTTATAAATGCATATAATCATGAATGATTAATGATAATTTTCTCTTTCATTTGAAAATTACATTTAAATTCAATTATTTTTACTTCTATTTAACATCAGTAAATATTTGATTTTTAATAACTTAAAAAATTATGCATCGTTGTTGTTGCTAAGTACATATACCTAGTCGCTAAAACAAATTTAAAATTAAATAGGTAGAATTTTTGAAATTATAAAAATCACATACCTCTTATGTATTTAAATATATATGTTTGGTTTATATATTGAATTGTTGGATTATTTTTTGTGTATATTATTTTTTGCATAAGTTTGTTAATTGTAAGATTCTCATAGCTCACTGATTTTTTTCCCCCTTTCACTCTTATTGTCAAGTTTCAACAAGTAAAAATTTAAGGAGAAAATATTATTGAAGAAGAAGATTTTAGTTAATGCAAAACTCAATCCACTTAAAAAAAAAAAAAAAAACCCTCAAATTTTAAAATGAGATTTGTATAAAATTTGAAAAGACTGTCAAATTTCCCTCCTCTCTCTCTCTCTCTCTCTCTTTATGATAGGTGAGATAGGTGCGTTAGATGCAACTGCAAACCACTTTTGGCTCTTGTTTCTGGTCATCTATAATTGTCTTATTACTACATCAATCATATGCATTTCGTTTAATTTCTCCATCAAGGTCAAACAATTTATGGCAAGTGCAATCCCAGCCATTGGATCGGGGATTAATAACAATAACAATTGTAAAATAACAAGTGATTATCTCTGTTATAAGTTAACTTTCATGCTTAAAGGAGAAGGCAGTCATGCATGCATGTGGTGCTGCGATGGCTTCTGACTGCCCGAAGGACCACCACGTTCCTGATATCCCACCAAATCTTGAAGAAATAGTAATTTGGCAAATGGCAAGACTCAGAACGTGGGTTCGCAGGTCAAAGGAGGAATGAGGCCAAACTTCTCAATGCACCCCCAGTGAAGAGAAATACAAGCAACAACATTTACGACTGTTTTACCTTAATGACTCTCATTAGTCTGGAGAGTGCTTGGATGCATAAAAAAATATCAAAAATATAAATTTTTATTGTGCTGGAAAATTTTTACCCCCTTCCTCCGTGGCCCTCCTTCTCCCTTATTCCATTTCCAATGCAAATCTGTATGTAAGAAAATAGTGAAATAAAGAGGTCAAAGTTGGTCTCCGATCAAAAACTCTCTGATACTTAAGTCAGTTGTAGATGTACATAATAATCTCATGTATATATAGAGAGAATGAGTAATATAGAGAGAGAAGAAGAAGAAAATAAGGAGCCCTTATCTTGACTACATTTCCATCATTTATAGAATAAGAATCTGACATACTTTATATTGATTTTATGTTGATTTGGCTATATAGTTGTGGTATTAAATACTTGATGATGTAAGTCTTGGAACTTGTGAATAAGTGACTTTGTCATCTATATTTTGTAAATCCTGTCCCCTGATGCACTTGAGTGTAGTAAGTGAAATAATTATATAATATAACTATTAGACTATTTAGTTCTAATTTAATTAGAATATACTTTCTCTAGTTAGAGGTATAATATTGTGGTTGAGAATGCACTACTGTGATTGAGTAAGATATTTTTTGACCACAAGTTTATTAATTTTTTTAAATCAAATTCTTTCACATGTTATTTTTACGTTAACTTTTAATTTTTTTTCCAAATCAGACATCATTAATAAATGAATAATTACGATGTGACAAGTACATCATCAATAATTGTTATACCATTGTTAGTAGGCACACACTCTCCCTCTCTCAAATCGGAATATATGCTTACAATAAAGCAATAAGCTAGTAGAATAAACTTATCAACCAATTTATATATCTTTCTACACTACTATATGATAAACTCATACATCTGGTAAACCTTTTTTTTAATGGTCCTTATTTTTGGTGAAACATTTTTTTTTTTCTTTTCATAATATGGATCCTTCAATTTTCTATAACTACCTACACTTTAATACAATTAAAAAGTAACTTTTTTATAGCTGGCACATAATTAAGTAATTTCACTTACTTTATTTTTTAATCTTCCTTATATGCTCTTTAACTACTTACTATTTTGTAATTTTTTTATTTTATTTAGATATTCCTTAATTATGTGTTATTTATTTAAATAACCTTAATTACTTATTATTTACTACTTGAATCACTTTTGTTAATTTCTTTATAATTAATAAATTGATTAATGATATGCACATTCTTTATAATTAATAAATTAATTAATGACATGCACATAGTTTTGTAATAAATATTTATGTGTATCACATGCGCACTAACATCTTAAAAATTAATAGAAATTTGAGTAAATATCATAATTTACTGAAAATAAAATACTTTTACTGATTATTAGAAAAAAAAATAAAAATTTACACACAACATGTATCTAATATTTTAGAAGTAGATACTTTGTTTTTTCTGAAAGGTTTTAAAAGTGGACACACAACTAGAAGTAAGCAAAAAGTGATCAAATCAAAAAATTAACCAAATTCAGTCAAAATGTTTCAATCACTTGGTTTAATAGATTTGATTCTTTTTTTTTTCTCCAAAAAGATTCATTCAGTTAATTCGTCTAGTGCTTAAAATTTATGATCTTTTTTTTAATTAAATCATAAATTATTTAGATATTTTATTTATATATTATAATATAAACTTAAAAATATGGTTGTAGGATGTACTCCATCTCATAGGTGTATCTAACTTTTAATCTAAATAAAGATACTTATAATTTTATTTATTTTATTTTTTTGTAATTTAGTGTTTTTGTTTTAAAAAATTAACTAAAATATTTTAGTTCATTTTTGACTGCATCAGTTTGGTCAACAGAAATAATAAAAAAAAATTCGTCAATTCGATTTAATTTCTAATCAAACTAACTGATTAATCACCCATAGACATATTTATGTTTATCAAACGTTAAAAAAATAGTTATGCAATTAAGAACCTTAATAAAAAAATTAAAAAATTTAGAAACCTACTCTCTCTCTCTCTCTCTCTATATATATATATATAATACAAAATTATAATGACAAACTTTAATTATACAACACATGAACATGTGTTAAAGTGTTGCACAGTTGTTTATCGCTTCACCATTATTCAATTGCGCGGGTCTTATTGTCGGGTCAACCCAAATTAATGGTTGCGATGCAATAATTATACCTCTAACTATTATTAATAATTTCCTACAATTTATGAACTAAATTAATCGTACATAAAAATTAGAAAATATTATATTAATTTCTCAATTTTAAAAAATTAGGAGGACAGCGGCCACACAATTTCCACTAAGTCGTACTAAAGGTCTAAGATCTTGAAGTGTCAAAATTCATTAAAATTTATTAGTTTTAATTAATTTTTTTATTATTTTTTAATTAATTTTTTAATTAAATTTTACTTTTATATCATATTTTTTTATTTTATTATATTTTTAACTATTTTTTTGTCAACTAAATACACCCTAAAATTAAAGATTAATTGGTACTAAGAGCCTCAAAAGTTACGGTAACGGGGGTTAATGATTTGAAAGCCTGGCAAAATAAGATGGGGTACAATTTCTTTAATACTTTGACGTTACAATTAATTATTAATTAAGTAGTACATATAAAAAGTCCGTTATTCAAATAATGGGCCAACATTAAACCATCGTGAGGACGTAACTCAACCTACAGTTTTTTAAGGAAATATCTTCATTTGGGTGGTACATGAAAGAGTAGCTGCTTATCTTTTTTTTTTTTATGTGGGGGGATAAAATTTATAGGCTAAAGATATTTGTACTTCTATAAACTTTGTACTTCATAAAACTTAGTAAAAAGAGTAATTGGGTGTTTTGAACTTACAAAAAAAATTAAAAATTCAAAAATTTCAAAAGTTTCAATTCTTCCAATAATTAATTTTGCAATTATCATTTTTTACCTCACATCAATCCCATACATTGACTTTTTATTTTTTGGGGACTCCAACCTCACCCTATGCATAGGATATGTGATTAAAATTATTAAAAATTAAAATAATATGACTTTCCTGATCAAATTATGATTGATTATACCTAAAGTTGTGATATAATTTTTTTTTAAACTAAGAAATCCATGTCAATTTACACATATATCAACTAATCACTAGGGCATTAAAATTAATGACCAAGGAATAACTCTTTAAGCGGTTTTGAAAAAACTTGAACTAGTGCTAATCAGTTTTAAAAAGACTTGAATTAATGATCACCGAAAAGTAAATTCGAGTTTTACCAACTAATAAGACTTAAACTAGCGACCACCAAAAAATAAATTCAAATTTTAGTAGCCGAGCTAATCTGTAGATTTATAATATAAGTATTCAAATAAAAGTATTGTTATAATTATTAATGATACCATTACAGTGTGTACATTTCAATTGCATATATATATATATATGGCTTATAATAATCGCAAAAAAAATTATACTGGCTTATCCAATTAATTTCCTTTTTTTTTGGGGTAATTTATCCTATTAATCTTACATGTTCATTTATTGCTATCCACTTTCATGCATCAGAAAAGGAAAGATACTGTTGTATTTACTGCCCAAGTTCTGTCCATTATTCTACATTCTTTCATTTAATCGCTATCTAATTTTATTTATGGTCCCCGGAGAGTGCGATGAGTCGGGATAGAATCGCGTGTTGTTTTTACTGTTAAATTTTGATAACAATATTTATAAATTATGAACTTCAATAAAAGTATTTCTCATTTTGCAAACCTTTTTATTTTGTAGTTGATTATCCACTAGACAAAATGTTTATAATAATAGAACTGGAAAAAAATGTTTATAATAATAGAAAAAAAATTTTTAAAATGTTTATTTTTTCTAATTATTTTTTCTAGTGAGTATATTTTTATAATAGTGTCTTACAACTCTAAAGTCCTCTTATATTTGTTCAAACTCTGTCAAATAACGGGCCGAAATGGTGTTACTGGCTTGAGCACAGCTCATAATCACCTCTACACCGCACGTACGCCATTAACCCACCATATTATAATGCGACCCCAGCTCCAAATCCACGATAGGCTGCGTTGACTCTTTACACTCAGACTAACCGACGGTCAAGATTCAACTGTAAAAAAAACCGAGCACGCCAACCGACGGCACTGATAGAATCCCACATACACGAGATCCACTTTTGTCTTAGTTCTACGACCAGGAGCTCGCGAACCAGCTGATCTTGTCGGCGAAGAACGAAGCATCCCCATAACCTCTCCTCCGCTCTCTCTTTCTCTCTCTCTCTCTGCAGGACTCAACCCCCCTCTCTCTCTCTAAAACTATAGAGGTATATAAGCCTGGTTCTAACCATGATTAAATGCTGATCAACCACATCTTTCAGTTACATACTTCCACAGAGAGAGAGAGAGGGATTAAAAACGTAGCTAAAAGTGGAATAGAAACCGGAGCAGAGCGAAGCGAATCGAACCCTTAGGGGTCATGCTTTGTTGACTGACAAGTGTTTTTTGCGAGGTTAGAAAAAGGGAATTGGGTTCGAATCTGGTAGCATTCAGACACGAAATCGGATCATATATATAATATATATGTATGTATGTGTACACGGGGAAGAGTTTTTTTCTTCCCCCCCCCTCTTTTTTTCAGTGGATTTGATCTGAAAATGGGTTGAGGGATTAATGGAAGATCCAGATGTTGGAGCATTGTGCAGTTTGATTTGATCGAAAGATGGTGTGGGGGCATTGGAAGAAAGTTCATTGATTAGAGGAATTACGATTTGTATTGTCTGTAAGTCGAGGCATTGATTGGTACTGTTCGCCGGGTTTTACTGGATCGAAACAGTGATGGAGTCTCGAATGGATCAGTATGAGATCATGGAGCAGATTGGCCGCGGAGCTTTCGGAGCCGCCATACTAGTCAATCACAAATTGGAGAAGAAGAAGTACGCCGGTCCCCTTCTCTCTCTCTCTCTCCCTCTCTCTCTCTGTACACACACACACACTATGCTTTATAATGTAGCCTGTTTGAGTTTTCTCGTACGAGTCGTTGTTGATATTACAGGTATGTCTTGAAGAAGATTCGTCTGGCAAGACAGACAGAGCGTTGCAGGAGATCTGCTCATCAAGAGGTAATTCAATTTCACGGATCTTGATTTTGCTTTGTCTTGTTTTTGAAATATTTATTTTTTTTCCTTTTTAATTATACATGTCGCCATTCTGGATTCATAGATGGCTTTGATTGCGAGGATTCAGCACCCCTACATTGTTGAATTTAAGGAAGCATGGGTGGAGAAGGTCAGATTCCTTAGTTCTTTCAACAATTATCAAATTTTTCCTTAATTGGGTTATTGTTCTATACACTGGTTTTTTTTGTCCTGAACTGTAGTTGTCATAAATCATGTTTGTAGGGTTGCTATGTTTGCATTGTTACTGGGTACTGTGAAGGCGGAGACATGTGAGTTTTCCAGTATATCTCAGACGATGTGCAGTATCTAAGTTTTTCTTCCCTTCCCCCCCCCCCCCCCAAAAAAAAAAATAATAAAATAAAATCAAGCTGAACATTGTGTAACACATTGTTGGTGTACCTTCTATCGCCGTTGAACAGGGCTGAATTGATGAAAAAATGGAATGGGCAGTATTTTCCGGAAGAGGTATACTTTTGCACTATGGAAGGTATTATTTTTCGTGGATGCCTTTCTTGAACGAGCATCCGAAATGATTTAACAGGGTCATTTAAAAAAATAAGGAGAGAACATGATCCAGTGGTTGGTGTATAAAGTTTATCCTTTACTTAATTTATATTTTCAATTGCTTAGCCTAGAGCTCAATTTTCTGTGATATATGTGGACAGTTTAACAATTTTTCATTTTTACCAGAAACTCTGCAAGTGGTTCGCTCAACTACTCTTGGCAGTCGAATACTTGCATGCAAATTTTGTTTTACACCGAGACCTAAAAGTGCGTGAAAAGTATTGATCAAGGTTTTTGGATTGATATTTTCTATTGCTGATAAAGATTAGACTGATTTCTTTATCAACTTCTTGGCAGTGTTCCAACATCTTTCTAACCAAAGATCAAGATGTTCGCCTTGGTGAGTTTGTGTTAGTATTTTTTTTTTTTTTTTTCAGTGGAGTTAAAAAATGATCTCTGACTTCCTGTATGATTTATTTTGATTTGTATCCAGGGGATTTTGGACTTGCTAAAACTTTGAAGGCAGATGACCTGGCTTCTTCTGTATGTTCTCCATGAGCATTTTTTTCCTTTTTTTTTTTTAAATTTTAGCATTCTTAGGGGATGAAAGACTCTTATGTTCAGTTCTATTTTCGAAATATGGTTGCTTTTAGTTAATTATAATTACGTACCTGGATATAAATTTAAAAATTTGATAAAAAAATAGATAATATTGTATACATATATCCTCACCCAAAAGCATATCTACAGGTACATAAACTATTCTACATCATTAGCCAGCATGGGTCACTGCTTGGTATGAAAAATATCATTGCAAGTGAAGTGACATCAATATTGGAAACATTAGATTCCTGAATGTTCCCAAAAATTATTATGGAGCAAGGATATATAAATTAAGGATGTAAAATAACAGATATTATATCTTATGACAGTATGAATTTGTTATTTGGGACAAATTAGGATGTAGAATTGCTGCACAAATATATATAGAAATATTCCATGAGGTTTTTGATAAGCTAATAGAAGAGCCAACTACACAGTGTAGAAAAATTTTGTTTCCCCATAAGATATAATTAACAGAAAAAAAATTACTTGAAATTGTGTAGAAAATTAAATATTTCTTTATGTAGTTCATCAATCAAATATGGATAGGTTTGCATTTATGAGAAATCAAATTGTTTCACTCAGATAAATGGCCTTTGGTACTGGAATTCACTACGTTTTCAGCTTTGTAGTGGAACCAGTGACATAGAGGACGTCTATGAATTTTATTGAAGAGTTCAACCCAAGCGCGTAGACAAATTCTCAAGCAACGTTAGAATGTTTCATGAGTTAGAAATTTTCAAAACACATTGACTTCCTTTTGTAAATGAAATGATATATAATGGAATTAATATTGCATTTTAGTTTATGATTCCATAGAGTTCTACAATTACCTATGATATTTCAGAACTGAGTTACTTTTGTATTCATTGGATATATAGTTATTTACCTTTGGCATTCTTATTATGCTTATATCTCGATTTTTCTGAAGATAGAGGGGCATGAATGTCTTGCATTTCAATGTTAAAGCTAATAGTCATATTACATTGTCTTCAGGTAGTTGGAACTCCCAATTACATGTGTCCTGAACTTCTTGCAGATATTCCTTATGGTTTCAAATCAGATATTTGGTCCCTAGGTATATATTTTTAAAACAATTCACCCATTTTGTAAGAGGATATCCATTACAACTTTAGCTTTATTCTTCTGCAGTTGGATTTTATTGTTATTATTCTTTTTTTGGTCTAGGTTGCTGTATGTATGAGATGGCTGCTCATCGGCCGGCATTTAAAGCATTTGTAAGATTTTTATCCCTTCTGTTCCTTTGCATTTTTCTTTTTTTCTCTGGCTTATGTTATGATTGTGGAAAAATTACCAGTGCTATTTTTGGTGTTCTGATTCTCTATGGTTGGTAGATTATCTTCGTAATTAGAGCTACAGCTGTGTAATGAATCGGTAGAATATATATTATAGTTAAAAGAAAAAGAAAAAAAATTATTATGTAAATTATATGATCTAATTAGATAAAGCATGGAACTGATAATGGTTTGTAGTTAAATCATATATATATATATCTTAATTCATCATGACCTCTGCATGACTTGTAATAATATCAATCTTTTCTAAGATCTTATATAGAAACTTGACTTTTACTATCACTTGACCCATGATCACCATTACTTATAAAACGCAAATCCTCATATTAATTAAGAAGATTTGTTGTTTAAAGTCTTTTCATTAGCATGGAAAAATTATATTTTAGACAAAATCTGATCTTAAGAATAGTGTGATACTTTTGCATATATTATTCTAACTATGTGCATAAATTATACCATATTTTATAATAAATCGGCATTTTTATACGCAAACTCGTCTTAGTAGTATTGAGCCTTGAAATGTTAGTTTATCTTGGCCTCATATCATATTTCATCTATTTATGTAATTTTTGTATGAGTATACTTCAAATTTTACAAATCTAAGATGCATCTTTTTACAGCTAACTATTATTTTCATTGGGATTCATTTATTTTTGCTTTTCACCTTACATGCCTGTTGTTCTCATCTTATTTTTAAAATTTTGAACTTTGATATATGTTTAACTTTCAAAGGAGGTAATATATAATACCTAATGAATAATGAAGAGAGAGAAAAGGGTGGGCATAATTGAGTTCAGGCATTTAATTTAACACACATGGTCCATAACAATGGTGGTTACCTTTTAATTGCACTATTAGATTATGATTTAATAGTTGCTACTTGATGATTTCGAGAAAGCAGAGGGAGAGGTGTGTAACACCATGAACATATCAACATGTTAATTGTTAAAAAAAAAAAAAAAAGGAAGAAGAAGAAAAAAAAACTTAGCACTACATGATTGGATTGCAATAGCCCATAGATATATATATTTATTATGATATGTATAAATATCATATATCTAAGAACTTAATTCTGCATTTACATTTTAGAAAAGTAAATTCTGCATAGATATATATATATAGTTTGCAAACATAAAATATTACTATCTTAGAAAGTTGGTATATACAAATTGAAAATGTTGGGGTTCTAAAATTCTAAATTGGGATGAATTGCTACTTATAAATTTACAATTTTCAAATTTGTAATATGTTTGATTCATGTCCCAATTCATATGTTTCTAAAGTGTTCTGTATATGTCCCATTCTAAAATACACACACACATATAGAACAACGTAACATATTTGGATGTGTCTGTTCAAGGAATGTCCTTAGAATATCATGTCAGTGTTCGTGGTTCTTTGGTTTCCGTTGATCAATGATAAGATAATCTCCTCCAGTTCATGTTTTTCCGGATTTGGTTGGCTTAGCTGGTCTTACAAACTAAAATATATTCTAATGAAGTATAGGAGTTGAGGAATATGCAACATGAATGTTCTAGTGCACCATGAGTTGATTCTTAAATTGAAACTTTTGTAGTTCTATAGGCATGGTCTGATTACTCCCTCTAAGGACAGTTTCTCTTCCACAACAAATGATTTTGATTGCCATGGGTAGTGCTTTTGAATTTCCATGTGAACAAGATCAGCTCATGACATGTGGACAACCGGCATTTGAATTGCCACAAAGGAAATAGGTTTTCTTCATTTTCTTACTTGATCCTCCTTGTTTTCTCCCTCTTCTGTTTTTATGCCTTCTCTTTCTATTGGCCTTAAATATTAGATTCTATATTAATGAGTGTAAAATATCCTACAAGAAATAATTCATTTTTTAAGTTGCAATCATTACATTTATGATCTTATAGCCCAAGTAAAAATTAACCAGCATTGGCCATGGTGCAGATTACAAATGTTGCACTACTCTCGTCTAGTGCTCTAAAGTATTTGGGACTTGGGACATCCACAAATCTATCTACTTTATCAAGACCTTCCTTTTCTTTTATTTTCTAAGGGGTAGTTATTATAGTATCAAATATCTGCTGAAGTGATTATTTTATTTTAAGCTCATTTGATTTTTCCTAAACTTAATTTTGTTCTATTCTTCCACTTTGTGAATTCTAAATTATTTTTTAGATTTAATCTATGTTCAATGTTTAATGTTGTAATATTATATTTGGTTTCAGGATATGGCAGGTTTGATAAGTAAGATAAACCGATCATCTATTGGTCCGTTGCCTTCTTGCTACTCCCCATCCTTGTAAGTCAAAAAATTCTTGCAGTGTTGTTGGACATAGTAATCTTTTTTTTTTTTTGTGTTGAATAAAAATTTTATTAAAAATAAGCATCAATGATGCCTATAAAAACAATATATGAATCTTCCCAATCTATATAATTATGCAATCAACAAATATTAAGAAAGACTCAAAATCTGGTTCTGTCCTGCCCATTCTCCAGCTATACAGACTTGCAAAAACTAAGGTGGCATTTGGTTTATTTTTTTATTTTCTGTTTTCATTTTATGTTTTAAAAATCTCAAAATAAAGAAACTGAAAATGCTCTATTTTCATTATTTTGAAATTTTCCTTATTTTGGATTAAAAAACGCTCAAAACGACTTTTTGTCATTTTACATTTTATGTGTAAGTCCATTTTCTGTTTTCTAAAACAAATTTTGAAAATATAAGTGACCAAATGCGTTTTGAGCTTTTTCTTTGCTTTTTAAAGCTATAAAATGAAAAATGAGTTCAAAACAGAAAATAGAAAACAAAAACAGAATACAAAAAATAGAAAAATAAACCAAATGAGCCATAAACTTTTTAAGTTGTATAATTGCAATTCCTTGCCCTCAAAATCCTTCTATCCATTTAAACTGTATATTACTCTTTTACATTTCTTTTGTTCTAAGGGAAAGATAATTTATGTTGCTATGGTAGCAAGGGGTAACCGTCCACATACACTATGTAAAGAATGTTAAAGAAATCTGTGCCCTTGGTATCTTCCACCGAATACAATCGGATGGAGGCATTATGGGTTGCCAAGAGTGAACCTTAATCTGTTGTGATGTTTGATATGCTTCCAAGCTATTTAAACCCTATCGCTTTGATTTGTTGATAATTTTTGTACGTGGATGAAGTTTTAACGAAGGATATCAATAGAACTCTTAAGTCGACTACAGAAAAGTCCCATATTCCATGTTCCGTTATAGTTCTGCTTTATTGAAAGTTATTTTACGATGCTGTATATTTGATTACTAGCAATAATCCATGCCTACAGCACTCTGAATAAAATTAGTATTAAGTTTCTTATATAATTAAAACTTTAGACAAAAAGTTCAAATCGAAAAAACTATAATAATCCATGGGGTTTTATTTTTTGTCCAAAACTTTAGGCCCTAGCAGTTACTACATGTGTTTTAGTCTATGTCTCCAATTAATTTTTGGTAAGCATCATAAAAGAAAACATAAATTATGGTACTTTAATTTGAAAGGTTCAACTTCCTATAAACCATAATTGGGCAGAATTTAAGTTAACAGTTTTGATTTGTATATGATTTTTACCCTTGAAATATGGTGAAATTTAAAATATCCAAGCCTTTTTGTGAAATAGATGGAAGTGGCATCCACTAAAATAAGAATTAAGCGGGAAGTTAAAAATATAAAAATGATCTCCAGTCGTTGAATGAAATAAAAAAATAATTATTAGCCATTAGATCTTGATTTGTAAAAGAGACATTTTCAAAAACCGTCCTAGTTTTATTATATAGATTAATTGTTAAAAGTTTTGGTGAAGTGATGACTAATATGTTATGTCCTTCCTACAGGAAAACACTTATCAAGGGCATGCTAAGAAAGAACCCTGAACATCGGCCTAGTGTAAGCCCTTGCATAAGCTCCATCTTTGTTTTGATAAATTCTTTCCATCAGATTGGATCCTAAATTTCTCATTCCAATTTTGGTCAGGCATCAGATGTACTGAAGCACCCGTATTTGCAACCTTATGTTGACCAATACCGCCCATCCTTTAATCCTCCTTCTTCATGTTCTCCAGAGAAGCCTCTTTCTAGTGCTCGTGATGCAAGGAAGAATTTAGGCTGAAAGCCAAAGTAGTAACAGTTCTTGCAGTGATAAAGATAGCTTGCTTTCAAGCGAGAAAAATATCATGACCATGGCATTTAATTGCGAGAATAAAGGTACTGATACAGATTTGACTTCTATTGATGATGAGATCGGCTGTGAGCAGTTGATGCTTAGTGATGAACGAAATGGCACCAACATGCAAATCGTCAAAGCGGATGAGGCAGAGGTGGTGGAACATTTGCATACCGAACAGAGGTCCAATGCTGAATCTAAGCAACCGAAAATGATAAAAAATATTATGATGGCTCTAAAAGAAGGAAAAGCCAGAGGAAACAGTTCCCCTATGAGAAGCAGCCATACAAAGGCTGGGGGAGCTGGGATCCAGAGAAATAACTTAGAAGTTTCACCTAAAGTCCCCAAACCTTGTCCAGTTACTCCTGGTTTCAAGGGTAACATAGAGATGCCACCTTCTGCACCAGCAAAGACCGGCTTTGATTCTGTCAAACGGAGTCAGGGATCAAACTCTTTGAAGCATCAGGTGGTACAGTTCAATGTTTCTGTTTTGATCAGTATCTATGGTTGACTTGTCATTTACATTCCTGACCTTTATGTGCAGTTGCCTGTTGTTGACTCCTCTCTGAAGACTAAACCAAGACATGATGGAATTCCTCCCTCTGGTCCCACAAAACATGTTGCTGAAGATGGACATCCAGCAAAGCCAAGGCAAAAAACACCTCCTAATCTGGCAAGAAGGCCATCATTTCCTGGACGGATAAGGCAAATGGGTGTTGATGCTCCCAATGCAGTGGCCAATTCTGTGAAGGTTGGTCCAAGTGAGATAGCTCAAGATCCTGAGACTACTTCTTGTATAGTGCCCAATTGTCACGTCCCACGTGTTTCAAAAGAGGTTATACGGGATTCACAGGAGGCTTTAGTGCGACATTCCAAAGGGATGCAAGCAGATGGTAGCAATTCTCTCTCATCTTCGGTGTCCGTTCAAGCATTGGAGCTTTGTCACGATGCAACAACTCCTCTTACTGCCATGACAGATCATATACTTCATAATCATGAAAGATTTGCCCAAACTGAAAGGTTAAAATCAACCAGCTCCCCAGTTGCTGCTCCATTCCAATCTGACATGCCTGAGAATGTGACAAGGGAAAATCATGCTTTTGACAATAAATCTGTACAACTTGAAATTTCTGAGGCGCACTCTAGATTTTCAGACCATTACTGCTACTACAGAGAAAAGGAGTTTGTGTGCACCTTTTGATGTCCCAAACCCGTTTCCTGAAGAAATATCTGTTTTCAAGGATGG
Organism: Vitellaria paradoxa; assembly: GCA_019916065.1. NCBI lineage: Eukaryota > Viridiplantae > Streptophyta > Magnoliopsida > Ericales > Sapotaceae > Vitellaria > Vitellaria paradoxa. Next base: position 12,307,653 of record CM034238.1, read on the forward strand.
TAGCCCTTCAAGCAGGCCTATTTCGAGTCCTCTTGAGGTACCAAGCGTGAGTTCTGAAGAAAAATCTATTTGTAAAGATGATAACCCACCAAGCCAGCCTAATAGTGGGCTTGATATAGAGCCCCAGTTAAATCTCTTCCCCAATTCAAATGGCGATGATAAGTTTACTGTGAGGGAATCCCTGTCACCAGTAGTAGTAGACGCTAACTCTTGTTCAACCCCTCCTGTTTCATCCAGCCATAAAAATATTCTCCCAGACAAAGGAACTGTTTCAGAAAATTCAGCAATTGAAAAGCCAGCTGCGTCGCATTTTCCTCCAGCTTTTGATGACATCATTCATGTTATAAGGCATAGCAGTTTCCGAGTTGGGAGTGAGCAGCCGGTAATAGAAACTGTGGAGAGGGGTGTGGACGTTGGGAAGCTGATAAATGTTGTAAGGGATGAAATAGAGATAAAAAACCCTGCAAATCCTTCAACTCTGAAATCATCTAGTTGCTCTGAAACTATGGGTCTGAAATCAAATCTATCTGATAATTCTGGCATTAGGGAAATGAATGTCAGAAATCCCACCTCTTCGAATCCGCAAGTTGAATCTTCAGAACCAGCAAAATCTAACCCTCATGTGACAGAAGAGGAAACACCAGCGAAGGAAACTTTGGATGTCAAGTCTTTCAGGCAGAGGGCGGATGCACTGGAAGGACTATTAGAATTGTCTGCGGACTTGCTTCAGCAAAATAGATTGGAAGAGCTTGCAGTTGTTTTAAAACCTTTTGGGAAAGACAAGGTCTCCCCAAGGGAGACAGCAATTTGGTTGGCAAAAAGTCTTAAAGGGATGATGCTAGAGGATTCTGCACGGAATTTGTAAACCACGTTGTCTGCTGGTATGTTCCTCTAATTTCTTATTTTATATTGCTTCAGTAATTCTGAGCTTATTGCCCTGCTTTTCACCTATTCAAGTTCATTTTGAATTTTTAGACAGAACCAGCCTCTTGTATTTTCACCGAGTAATTCTTTCTATGACTCAGTATGTTGTGCATAGTGACCACACGAGTTGTATAAATTCTCTTCTCCAGGCAAATGTATTGGATATGTTATAGTATATAACGGCCATACCTTTCAGTGGGATTCTGAGTATGCGATGTGTGCGTGTGTTCCTCCCCCCCCCCCCCCCAACCGAGTAAAATAAATTAGATTAAAAGCATCCAGAGAATGCCACCAAATACAAATAAATAAATATATATGTATATTTTCATGGTAACAACTTAGACCGCCTTATGATTCTCAGTGATTGTCAATATCCTTGGCCGATAAGGAGCCGTGAGCATAACCTTGCCATTGTTTATTAATATCACAATAAGTTTTCTGGCACCTCTTAAAATGCTTTTATCTGTAATCTGCTTATCAGCTATTTGTTAGTTGGAATATATCTCACATCAATAAAATAGTCTTCCAAACTAGTGTAATATCCTAATAAGCCTCTTCCCTCCTTGCCAGTTAATTTTGAGTTAGATGTTTAACATGGAATCAAATCTAGGTTTAGGGAAAACTCGTTCCCCTTTTCATCTCAATCTCTCGCTTGTGTATTTCTCATACTCAGTGCACCGATCTGTCTCTCCACATGCGAGTGAGGGTTGCATGTGAGGGACCGTGTTGGAATATGTCTTTCATTGATAAAATAGTGCCTCCTAACCCGATGTGAGATCTTAATGGACCTCTTCATTTATTGCCAATTGGTTTGAATTGGAAGCTTTAACATTAGTGATTTAAGAAATCCAAATATTTGATGGCTGGGTATAGCTGTTTCGCAGATAAGGGTGGCTAAACTGTTATTGGAATCTCAAAAGCAATTTAAGGCGAGAGTGCATCCACAGTTGATTTCCTGGTACTGCAAATGAGGTGAACTGTACTTTGGTCACTCTGATGGATGCTTCATAATGAGAACCATAGCGTCTTCTGGCACTCTCATACATGTGTGTGTATATATTGATAGGTTCTGGCATGCTCGCTGATCTCTGTTTATTTTCTTTATTTATGTTTTTGGGTATCTCAATACTATGTTTGGCACATAGTTACAGGAAATTGAAACACTATTTGGCTAGAAATTGGAATATAAAAAGTATGTATTCATTTTTGTTTCTTCAAAAAGTATTCATTTTGAAATATTGTTTCCCTTAAATTCTAATTAAACTTCATTATGTTTTATGAAAGTTTTAATAAATATACCATATAAATATCTGCAGGTTCTCTAAAAGTTTCCTTCTTGTTTTGCAGAAGTTTCTTTTTAAAGTTTCGTATTCATCGGATTCTCTTCCCTGCATTCTGTTCTGTGTCCATCTGTATCTTCGCATTGGGTTTCTTCTTTCACTTAGTTTTCAATTACAATTTTTATCCATTTTCACCTCTCTGAAAAACCTCATCGGTGGTAGAATCACACTGCAGGGACTTTGTTTCTCCTACTCTCCTCAGCAGTTTCATGGAAATAGGGCTGCTTCTTTTTATGTTCGGGTTGTTCTAATCTTTTTTTAGTTGCTATGAACTCTTAGAAGAGAGTTAAAATGTTTTCTGAGAAAACACATTTATTTACGTTTTTGGGAAAAATATCCGGAAACGTAAAGTAATTGTGCTTTCTCCAAAAACGTTTTACAAGAGCCAAACAGAAAGGGGGGGGGGGGCATAGAAGTTTAACAAACATTGGAACTTTTGGTTTTTATTTTATTAAATTAGCACAAGTTGTGTCTAATTTAATTACTATAGAAATGAAACCCCGAGTTTCCAAGAAAGTTGCACGGGTCCATGACCTTTCCGGTAGAAGAATGTCACCAGGACAAACAAAGAAAGATCCTCGTCAATTTCCTTTCAAAGAAACAAATTCACGCTTTTCATTGTGTACTACTATAAAATGCATTCTGCGTTCCTTTCATTCATCCGGATGCTCATATTACTATAAAACTCTCTCTCTCTCTCTCTCTCTCTCTCCCCCTCCCTCTCTCTCGTACACACACTAAGAATACTGCAATGACAACTCCAGAACCCAGCTATCCAAATTCTTATCCCAACATCCAAACAAACTCAAACCCTTTTGCTTACTTTACTTCTCAAACCCAACACCACCCATCGCCATCACCACAGCCCATTCATGACCGGAACATCCCATTCCTCCGCCGTCTGATTGCAGCACTCCTCTTAACCTTCATATTAATCAGCACCATCAGCATCATATCATGGCTCATTCTCCATCCCCAAGTCCCCGTCGTCCGGGTCGATTCCCTCTCCATAACCAACTTCAATCTTTCCAGCTCGCAGCTAACTACTGCCACCTATGAAGTCAATTTCACGGTCCAAAACCTTAACCGGAAAATAAATTTAGAGTTCGAAAGCTTGAAGATCTCTGTGTTGTACAAACGGAGCAGGCTTTCACGGGGCCCGGTTCAGCCCTTTGATGTGAGGAAGATGAACCAGACCGGAGTGAGAGTGGAGTTGGGAACAAACCCTAGTGATGGTTTTCCAGTATGGAAAGAGAGGGCGGCGGCTGAGTTGGGGAGGGAGTGGAGAGAGTTGGGAGTGGTGAGTTTGAAGTTGAGAATGGGGGTCCGGTTAAATTCAAGGCTGCTAAGTGGCTAACCAAGCAAAGCTCCATTGATGTCTTCTGTGGCAATCGGGTGGTTGGGTTGTCCCCGGACAACAATAATAACTTGACCGGGAGGCTCAGGACTACTTCAGGGAAGGACTGTTCTGCCTATCTTCTCTGATTTGTTGCTCTTCTTGCAACAAATATATATATATATATATATATGTTTTATTTATTTATTGGAATTTCATCCCAATGTAATTAGTTTATTTATCCATTGCATTTTAACGTAGTCGAAACTAAAAAAAAAAAAATTTAAAAAGAGCAAAGTATATCATTTTGTTTTCGACTTTTGGTTTTTGAGTGGCACGGACCTTTCAGCAGTTTTTGCTCTAGTAAAGCTACGTGGATCGCTGTTTTATCTCGCACAATTCACCCTTTAGTGTACAATAGTTTTGTACAGTTGATTTTTAAATAGAAGATAATATTTTACGGCTGTGATGATTTTAAACGAAATACACCCGTCACTATCTATAATCACCAGTACAAAATAGGTGAACAGTAACTGATGTAGGATAAAAGAGTGGTGAAGGTAGAATGTATCATTTTTGCTTTTCTCCCCTTGTTCCATCAGAGTTGTATCAGCAAATCATGTTTTGACCTTTTTTTTTTTTGGTTATATATATATATATATATAGACAGTTATTTAAAAGAATTGACAAAGAATATTATAAAAAAAACATAGAAATTTATTTTTATTATATTTTAAAAAATTCAATAACAAAAGTTAATGCAAATAAGAATGACAAAATTACTAGTGCCTAACAGATATCGGTCTTACCCTCCTCAAAAGGGTAATCCAATAATATCATTCATGTCTTATCAGTTACTCAAATTATGCGTGATATGCATCCTAAAGTCAATTCGGTCTTACCCCTAATTTTTAATTGGTGATATCCTCAAAAGGGTAATCCAATAATATCGTTCATGTCCTATCAGTTACTCAAATATACGTGATGTACATCCTAAAGTCAATTCGAATCAGAACCATATGAAATAGGCAAAATAATATATATAAATTGGTTGCACTGCTGGTGATTTTTTGTTTTAGGTGTTTTGTTATCTTTGAGGGGGTGTTTGGAGTTGCATAAAATTGTAAAAGTTAATGTCTTATGTTTTATACAGTAAATAAAAAATTTAAATTTTATAATCTTGTAATTTGTATTTATAAAAATTTATATTTTTTTGTTGGCCTCCAAAGGTATTGTTTTGGGAGGGCACTCATTGGGTCAAATGGGTGCGATCGGTATTGGTAGTGGCTGGGGGATTGGGGTGACGGCGTCTTCCCCAATTCAAAAAAGAGTGAAGGCTGACATACAAGTGCTATGTCAGCTCCCTCACGTTGGCGTTGGAATTATTGAATTAAAATCTAATAATTTAAATATATTTATATTATTTTAATTAAAAAAATATAAATACATCTGAATTGTTAAATTTTAATTTAACAATCTTGATTATAAATTACTAGATTGAATGTTAGTCTCCCAAATTCCAATTCAAATGAGAGATTTGTCAGCTCAAATAGTTTTTGGTAGGTTGGAGAAATAAAAGAGAGATTAAAATTTTTTGATGTGTATTTTTATGGGTTTGAAAAAGAAAGATTAGATTTAAAATATGAGTATTTTGGTGATTTCATATGATTTGTTTTTCTAATACTGTCTAGCGGTGTATTATGAAATGGAGGTCCGGATAACTACATTTAAAAATTAGGGAAATATGAGCATATTTAAAATGATTGAAGTAATCTCGTGTATTTAATTAAATGTTAATTAGAGGCAAGTATAATTTATCCTAAAATTATTAATTATTTACCACAATGACCTCCTATTCATAGAGTTTTGGTAAATAATGAACACAAGAAAAGGCACAGATGGCGTATTTTGGATTAAGTGAATATTTTATAATTTTCAGGCATAATGTGGTGGATTCTTTTGAACCGGCAATGGCTTTTGCGGTAAAAAGTAAGACAATTTCTTTAATTGGAATGGTTTGTAAAAGTGGGTTCGACTGCTTCTTTTTCTTATTAAACTTCCTCAAGTTAATAAAAATTCAATTTTAAGAATTAAAATTATATTTTTAACTTTTGAATTCTTACGAAAATTTATCCAATGGGTAAAAATGTTTTAGTCTTAATTGTTGGAAGAAATATCACATCGATTTAAGAATTTAAACTCAATTTCAAGTTTCCAAAGTTAGAGCAAAATTTTAGCATCTCTTTATCTCTGTTTCTTGGACTAGCCTTCCAGTTCAAAGAAGTATTTGGCTGTGTTTAGTTTGAGGAAATAATAAAAGAAAAGATGAGATAAAAGAAAAGAAAATGGGAAAAGCATAAAAAAGAAAGGTGTTATTTGGTATATTTGTTTTAAACTCATTTTTTATTTTACATTTAAAAAAAAACAGTTCAAAAGACGAATGGTCATTCGTATTTTTAAAATGTGTTTTATAAAATAGAAAATAAATTTACACATGAAATGCAAAATGATCAAAAGTCGTTTTGAGCATTTTTAATTCAAAACAAAGAAAATTTCAAAATACAAAAAATGTAAAATGTCAAATCAAATATGTTTTAGTTTAGCATTTTTAAAATATGAACCTCAAAATAAAAAATAGAAAATAAATAAATAAAAACAAAATAATAGATAAAGAAATATATAAATTGGTTACACTGTTGGTGATTTTTTGCTTGAGGTGTTTTGTTATCTTTGCTAGTTCATGTCAAAGATCTTAACTCTTGTCGAAGACGGTTTATTTTTTGAGGAATTGCATCGTCGGGGATGGCGATGTGAGGTTGTCGCCGGTGGTTCCGACATCTTCCCCGATTCAAAGAAAAGTGAAGGCTGACACAGAAATGGTATATCAGCTCTCTCACATTAATGTTGGAATCATTGAAGTATTGAATTAGAATTTAATAATTTATATGTATTTATATTATTTTAATTAAAAAAATGTAAGTATATCTAAATCGTTAAATTTTAATTTAACAATCTTAATTGTAAATTATAAAACTGAATATCAGTCGACTTAGTCCCCTAAATCCCAATTCAAATGAGAGATTTGTCAGTTCAAGTAGTTCTGGTCCCCCCCACCTAAAAAAAATTATGTATAGTCTTGTATTCGTGTATATGATTCTGAAGTCATATTTGAAGGCGAAATGCTAGGCTTACACCTCAATGTTTACACGCTTTGCTAAACCCAACTAAAATGTTGTCGTTTTGGGGCAAAAAAAAAGCCTTGCATTTCACTTCTCAAACTATTGTCCTTTTAATCACTCACGCACAGGCATTTCCAACGTCTGTCCACGGGGAAAAATTCGAATCTGGACAACGTTGTTTCAGTACGAAAAAATTTAATTTTTGATTTTTTTAATCTTTTTGTTTTTATCTATATTTTTATTAAAATTTAATTTTTAGAAGATATAATTTTTATGTGTTAAGAAAAAAAAAAAAAATATTCCTTCAGTAAAAGTTATATGCTTAAAAAAAAGTAACGAAAATGTTAATTTTTTTTTTAAACTTTTATTTAAATAGGCCTGATTTTTTTTTTTCAATTACGTTTAAAACTTAAAATTTTTAAAAAATAAATTTTAGTAAAAAAATCTAATAAGACAAAAAAATAAAAAAAAGCAAAATATTTTTTGATACTCAAATGCAAAAATGGATAAGGCATATAAATAGTTAAATATGCATATAACCATCAATATTAAAACATATATTTTCATTTTATGTAGGTGCTTAAAATTTTTGTAAAATCATTTTACAAATTATCTGGTCATTAGCTCTAAGACCACAAAATTAGTCAACATGTGCATAAATTGATCTAAATATTTTAACATTAAAAATTTGTAATAATCAAAAAACAAAAATCAAGATGAATATATGATAACAATTAATATATTCTATTTATACTCCACTAATTTTCTCTCACACTCGACTTTGTTTTTTTAGTTAAAATTACATCGTTCCCATTCTTTTCATCATATATTTTGTATAGCTATGATATCATAAATACTCTTATACAATAATTCAATTCAAGATATATTTATAATTCATAAACATCTTTATTTTATAAATAAATTTTTAAACAAATCATAAAGTAGACAATTTTTTAAATAATTTTGTAAACTGTTGGGTGTAAGCGTAACATTTTCGCGCTACAAATAATCAGCACAAAACCAAAAAATATTTTAAAAATAATTTTGAATAAATAAAAAGTATTTATCAAATAATATCAGTTGACAACTTTCCAAAACCAAAATAAAAAAGTTGATCATAAATTTTTTTATAATTTTTTTTGGAAATAAATATATTTATATATTTCGCCTGCATCAAAAGGTTTCGCATTCAAAATATAGGCTATACAGAGAGGATTGACTAATTTTGTGGTCTTCGAATTAATGACTAGATAATTTGTAAAATGATTCTACAAAAATTTTAACACCTACATAAAATACAAATACATGTTTTAATATTGACGGTTAGATGCATATTTAACTATTTATATGCTTTACCCATTTTTGCATTTGGGTATCAAAAAATATTTTGCTTTTTTTTTTTTTTTTGTCTTATTTGATTTTTTTACTAAAATTTATTTTTTTAAATTGTAACTTTTAAACGTAATTGCAAAAAAAAAAATGCCTATTTAAATAAAAGTTTAAAAAATAAAAAAAATTAACATTTTCGTTACTTTTTTTTAAGTATATAACTTTTACCTGAAGGAATATTTTTAATTTTTTTTCTTAACACATATAAAAATTATATCTTCTAAAAAATAAATTTTAATAAAAATATATATAAAAACAAAAAGATTAAAAAAATCAAAAATCAATTTTCTTATTTTCGTACCGGAACAACGCTGTCCAGATTTGAATTTTTTCCCGTGGACAGACGTTGGGAATGCAGGTGCGTGAGTGATTAAAATGGCAATAGTTTGAGATAGGGGTGTTATAAAAAACTGAAAAATCAGACTGACCGAAAAAATAGGATTGATCTGGATTTTGTAAACTAATTTTTTAAAATCTGGTTTGGTTTCGGTTTAAAAAATTTTAATTTTTTGAAACTGGTTTGGTTTCCGATTTTGAGAGCTTTAGAACCGAATTAGATTGAACCGAACCGGTTATAATACAAGTGTGTAGCAAAATGTAGTGGTTGAGACTCGAACTCAATATTCCAAAGTTTTCAAGTGATAATTTTACCACTGGGCAACACCCACCAATTGCTTACAATACCACAATGGAGAAAACTGGACCATGGCTAGAAATTAGGTTAGAGGTGAAAATGTTTTTTGAGTTCATAATAGACTTGAAGTTATATTAATATAATTTTTATAAGTTTTTTAATATATTGGACAAGAATTGAATTTTTTTATATTGGGCTTGGCTCAAAACTGTAGCTTACAATAGAAACCGGATTGAAACTGAAACTAAATGGAAATCGGATCAAAATCGATTGAACTGAAATCGAATTATATCAACTAGTTCCGATTTTGAAAAATTTCAAACCAAAAATCTGATCCAATCCCATAAATAGCTCAAAACTGAACCAAATCGGACTGGTATCACCCCTAGTTTGAGAAGCGAAATGCTATTACTTTTTCTTTTATACCAAAACAACAACGTTTTAGTTGGGTGTAACAAATAGTGTAAACATGGAGGTGTAAGCCTAGTATTTCTGCGATTTGAAGTAGTTCTAGTAGGTTAGAGAAATAATAGGGGGGCTAAAAATTTTTGCTCCATATTTTTATGAGTTTGAAAAAGAAAAATATAAAGTAGGGGTACTTTGATAATTTCATATTTATTTAAGACAAAGATCAAACCCCGTGGAAGTTAGATTAGGTGAATGTAGCCTCCGTCTGGCGGCAGCTTTTTAGTCGACTTAATTAATGGCGGTTAAATCTATTCTCTTATATTTTATTTTTTTAAAAATTTTTAAATATAAAATGTTAATTTAATAAAAATAAATTAACCACCTCAAAAAAGTCACTTTTTTTCTTTCTCAAACACAAATTTAACTAATTTTTTTGGCTAACTACTAGCAAATTACAAAAAAAACTAATTAAATTTATTCTCAAACCAAGCCTTAAATTAGATAAGAGAGAGAATGAGAGAAAAAGATCCAATGGACGTGGGAATTAGATTAGAAAGACTCAATTCCAACTGTTATTAGTTTTTATTTTGGGATGTTTGATTGGTAAAAATTAGATTAAAAAGTACTGTAAAAGTTTAAAATTTTAATATAAAAATGATATATATTAAAATTTGATTAGAAAAAAAATAAAATTTTGATAAAAATTAATAAATTTTAATTAATTTTAACCAATTAAATACCTTTTATTAAATTAGACGCAAGTGTTAACTATTCCTAGACAGTGAAATCTTTAAAACGCCCCCATGGAGGGAGGATACCTTGGGGACTGAGACAGGAGAAGCGGGGGCTAACATTGAAATTTGAATATACAGTGTATTTGGAGTAATAAAAAGTGAGAAAAATAAGATAAAGTGAAAAAAATTATAAATTCGTAATACGTACAGTGAAATAAAAAAATTGATATGATAAAAATTTTTAATTATTTTTATTTTTTGAAAATAACAAATGATTTCATAAATTCTCCAAAGAAAGAGATAGTACCAGTCTGACACAATAAGGTAAGTAAGTCCAATATGTATCGTCCACCACAATAAATACATGTATTGTGGTGGGCGAACAAAAACAATACAAAAACGATAGTGGTGGGGGAACAAAAACAATACAAAAACAAAAACAATACAAAAACGATACATGTATTGTGGTGGGGGAACAAAAACAATACAAAAACGATACATGTATTGTTTAACTTATTGCCGCCAAAATATTAAACTTACTTAACTTATTGTGTCAGGCTGGCACTGTCAGTCTCTGATGAGATTATATATTTAGAAGCATGCGCTTTCTGTTCTCATCACCTTCGTTTAGCCGGAGGCAGAAAGCCCTCTCTCTCTCTCTTACTTAGACTGTTAGACACTAAGAGTACTGCAATGACTACTCCACCACCCAGCAATCCAAATTCTTCTCCCAACTTGCAAACAAACCCAAACCCATTTGCTTACTCTACTTCTCAAACCCAACACCTCCGATCATCATCCCCGCCCATCCGTGGCCGGAATACGATCTCAGCACTCCTCTTGACCTTCATCTTAATCGGCACAATCAGCATCATTTCATTTTCATGGCTCATTCTCCATCCCCACGACCCCGCCATCCCGGTCGATTTGCAATTGACAACCAACGTCAATCTCTCCGGCTCGCAGCTAACCATCACCTACGAAGTCAAATTCACCATCCGAAACCTCAACGGGGAAAGAAGCTTGGAGTTCGAAAGCTTCAAGGTCTCTGCGTCGTACAAAACGATCAGGCTTTCATGGGGGTTTTGAGTTTGATGTCTTCTGTGTGCAACTGGTGGTTGGGTTCTGTGCAATCTGCGTCGTACAAAACGATCGATCGGACTAGTGTTCCGTCGGTCTTCTTTAATATGTATTTTTTAGGGGTTTGAATAAGAATATGATTTAAAATAGGGGCATTTTGATGATTTCAAATGATTTTTTTTTTTTTTTAATACTGTGTTGCAGTGGATTAACGGATTGGACTTACGGATAAATACTTTTAAAAATGAGTGAAGTATGAGTACATTTGAAATGATTGAAGCAATCTCATAATAATTAACTAAATGTTAACTGGAGGTAAGTTATAATTAATCCTAAAATCATTAATTGTTTGCCACAATTAAGTTATAATTGCGGTCAATTCCACGCATGGTAGGCCCACTCACCGTTAACCCCCGACACATCAACTACACCCAATCCAAACTACTCCTCTCTTTGCCGACTCCCTTCGGACCCATCAATCCCCTTCCTTCTTTCTGAAACTCTCTGTGCACACCCTTCTTCGAAATCCAAATGCTCTGACCAAAAATGGAAAATCAGTCTAGGCCGGTCACAGGCTACCCTGCTACAGCTTAGCCCAACGCGCAACCGGCCAACGGCGGCGCCGGCGGGCACCGGCTACCCCTACGGCGCCCCGCCTCCTCAACCGGCGTACTACTACCCCAACCCAAAACCCTACTACGCTCAGACCTACCCGGACCCACGCGCCAACTTCCTCCGCCGCCTCTTCGGCATCCTCATCGCCTCCTTCATCGTCGCCGGCACCATCGTCTTCATTATATGGCTCATCCCCCGTCCCCGCCTCCCCGAGTTCCGGGTGGACTCGGTAACCCTCTCCAACTTCCGCTTATCCTCCTCCTCCTCGTCGCTGATCACCGGCAACTGGGACGTCCGGTTCACCGTGCGGAACCCTAACAGCAAGATCACGTTCTCCTACGATCACATCGAGGCCGCCATCTACTACAGGGACGAGTCTCTGGCAGCGACTAACATGCCGCCTTTCGTTCAGGGGAAGAAGAATCAGACGGCGGCGAGGGCGACGTTCGCGGCGGCATGGGCTTACGTTGACAAGCGGGCGGCGGACGGGATCAACGGGGAGAGGACGGCTCGGGGGAGCGTTAATTTCAACGTGAGGATGGAGGCTTGGGTTAGGTTTAGGGCCGGCGCGTGGCGGGCGAGACGGCGGTACATGAGGGTCTTCTGCGGGGATTTGACCGTTGGGATTTCGTCCAATGGCGCCGGAGGGTCGTTGGCTGGTGGACCAAAGCAGTGCAGGGTTGGACTGTGAGTGATTTCACGAAATTTTTCTGCTATTGCTTTGAATTATAAAATATGTTTGTACATATTGAATGTGGTGTTATATTGATTATTCAACTTCTTACAGATTATTTTTTGGTCTCAATTTTCAATACTTTGTTTGATGCCCCTTTATGTGGTTGTTTTGGACATGTTTGAGATAACATTGGTTCTGTCGCTTCAGACGCAGTCTCTCTCCCACGGCCCCTTCTCGGGATCCTTTGATTAGACCAAATTTGTTGGCTTCTATGCTTGAGTCCTGCCATGGAAGTAGAATTGATCTAGTTTGTTGTTGACCCATAATTGAGAATGGGGAGCATATAGATGTAAATTGGAATTAGAAAGTTCCACCATTGCATTTTTGGCTGGCATATGGCCTGAAATTTTATTTTTCTATTATTTACCTCTGCTGGTTTATAAGGTTGGGCGGATTTCATTATGCAGTGTTCTTTTGCATTCTTTAAATGTCGGATTGCTCTCTGTATAGGGGGACTGAAACCAGTTTTTATGGTCTGGATGTCACCTATAATGGAATCCTTGAGTTTGAGAGGTTCCATTGGATTTTCTTGTGTTTTATGGGATTTAGTTTCGTTTTCTAGAATGGGTAAGAGAATCAGATATTTAACTACTTGGTATTTGAATCCCAGTAGGAATTATGGACCTGCTACTGTTTGCTAGAAGTCTGCACATTTTCTTTATCATCACAATATGATAAAATTGGTTCCTATTTTGGACTGAAGTATGATAGAATGAATGAAATATTAAGCGTGTAATGCATCCTAAGTTTTGGTTGTAAATTGTAATTTCAAGCCAAGCTGTGGCCATAATTCTGTACTTTATGGACGTTTTGGTTTTCAAAATGTAGATGATTGAGTGCCACATCAGCCCTATCCTGGCCATAGACCCCTTTGTCTTCCCTCCAAAGACTTGCTATGGCAGCACGACAAGGTCCGTTCCCTCCAAACATTACCTTTTCACTGCTGTGGTCCTCCCGTGATGCCATGCTGTCCAGACAAACCACCATCCTGCGGGGTGCCCTCCTCCCCTAATTCTCACATCTAGCCTCCTATTAGAAGCCTCTTCATCCCTTAGGCCAAGAACGAAGTACAAGGGTTGATCACTTACCCACGGAGACTTCAAAGGCTTCACAATAACACACTTACTTGCGGGACTATTGAGGATAAGTGGCTTGGTGGTTAGAGCTTGGAGGAATCATTGAAGCCCACTTAATTGGTCTAGAAAGACTCACCCATGCATTTAATTCTTACGACCAAATAGTCGATCCTTCTAACTACCATCACCAAGTGACACCTTCCTATTTAACCTCAGATCCCTATACATTGGACTAACATTATAGGATCTATCACCATCAACTCGAGTTCCTATACATTCAAATTACACATAAGGAGTCATCGCAATCCCTCAATCAGTGAAGCTACTGATACACACAACTGTCCACACTTGGACAATCATGGTCTTTCTTCCTGCTGATTCTTCCTGCTGATGGAGAAGGCCCAGGACACTACAAATACCCAAGACCTACTTCATTTATTTCATTCATTGAAAATCCACCTACCCCCAAGAGGCACTTGCTGCAAGCCGTCCTAACTATCACCCCGCTTGTCTCTAGTGAGTCCCGCCATCAACCACAGTCAACATTGTTTCCAAATGATTGTTGTACCCAGCCCAGCTCCAATCACCCTCACAAGTCTTATTCTTGGAGTTTCGGGTTACCTTGTGTAAGGGGAGAGAAATTGTCTAAAATTTGAAGTTAGTAACTGTAGTTTAGAAACCTTTTACATGGATCTTTTATGCAAAAAGAGGATAGCTTCAGTCTCTATAGCATCTAGGTCCCCCCCCTCTCCCAATTGCTATGCATGCCTTGAACAATCATATGCAACTGATGGGATCTGCGAAAGGTAAAAGCCTGTTTGCCAAAACTAGGAGTAGAGTACTAGACCCACCCCTAAAAATTTATTAGGTTTTTGTTCAAACTGAGGTATTGTTGATTTGCAGAAAGTCCAAAAAATGCATTCTTCCAAGGCCTCCCGTCAACCAGCATAAAAGAATCTATGATTATATTAACCAGTTAAAAACAAGAACCAATTCAGCTTAATACTTACTAAAAGAAGGAACTAGGTTTGCCTTTTCTAGTGGACCTTGTTCTTGCACTCTTAAAACAGCCTTCAAGGCTGAAAATTTGGAATGCTTGAGAAAATTATGTCTTGTGTTCAGTAGGATTCATCTATGACCATTTTTCTGTGTAGTTCCTAAATCAAATTGGAACCTCTCTCATGGATAAATGTCCGTTACTTGTTATTAGGATTCCAATGAGAAAATTGGCATGAGGGCCACATTGATTGCATCATCTGCTTACATTTACTCCTGTAAAGTGAATGAAATTTGAGGTGAGGTTGTTGTCTAGGATTATGTTTTGAGGTTTGTGTTGTCCGGCATTGATTGTTCAGATGTCATTGGAAGTCATTGTGAGGCTGTAACAAGATAGTTTATCTGTGTAAGTTTGGTATATGAGTGTCTTATATATTTTTTTCCTATTGATATGTGCCAGTAGGTGGGAATTAGGTATGGAGGTACTAAAATAGTGATACACATGGCTTTATGGTATGTTGATTGACCAGTGTGTTTGCTGTGCTACGACTTTCTGTTGTTGTGATATTTTAGGGAAGAATTCAGATTCAATTTTATCTGACTCGTAATATTTTTGATGAGCTATATCTGATTTTTAATATTGTCTTTCGTATTCTTTTAAATGCTTATCTTTTTATGTTTCCACCATAAATTGTAGCATGCCTCTCATTAAATTATTTGAAGCCAGTGGGTTCCAGAAATTCTTAGATAGAATATATATTGGTTATTTATTTGGTAAGATTGAATCATATCCTTAGAATTAGCTCCCTAAAGTTGATAGGAACGATACTAACCTTGAAGTTGTTGGAAGCCTGGAAGTATACAGTTTCTTCTGGTTTATGAGCAAGCCTTGAAGAGTAGAGATATCTTATGAGAGTCGAGATATCTGACATATAGCATCCATATTTTAGCTCTCTCTTTCTCAACCTAATTTTTTTCTACATGAAGCCATTTTTGTTTCATAACCATTAGTAGTATCTCAGGTCTGAAATTAATTAGTGAATGCAAATTGATATGCTTATAATGAGATGAAATTTAAGAGATTATTGCCTTGTCCATTCCATTATTTGTGTGGTGATTAAATCCCTTGATAGGCATGTGTGCGTGCACGCACACTATGGTAGTTGGGGGAACAAAAAGATAGACCAAATCTTTTTTTTTTGGGGGGGGGGGGGGGAGAGAGAGAAGTAGGGGTAATTGGATGAAAAAGATAATTGGGGGAAAAAAGTCCAGTGTTTGGAAGCACCTTTGCTCGATGGTGATTCTGAAGCAATATTTTCCTATTAGGGTAGATCTGAGAATGTTTCTGGCAGCCGGCAACAATATTTTTGTTCCTTAGATTGTACCACTTTTGGGGAAAGGTTTCAGTTTTATAGGCAGCAAGGAATGAAAATTAGGTCAACATATTAAGATGGAAGGTGGCAATTCCAGTTTTGTTAAATCACTACTGTTGTGTGTTTGGAACTAGAGGAAAGGGAAGCTCAGAGAGAAACTGCTAGGAAAAATAGCTATTGGTCCTCCGTTTGGCTTTGCTGAGGAAGAAGAAGGGAAGACGGAAGGCAAAGATAATTTCGTCTGAAATTACAAAGACATAGGAAGGGAAGTTCAGAGAGAAACTGCTAGGAAAAATAGCTATTGGCCCTCTGTTTGGTTTTGCTGAGGAAAAGGAAGGGAAGACGGAAGACTAAGATAATTTTGTTTGAAATTCCAAAGACATAGGAAAGGGAAAGGAAGAGATAATCTTGTCTGAAATTCCAAAGTCGTGGGAAGGAAAATAGCGGAGCAACTATTAAATAATATTGGGGTAGGATTTTTTTTTAAATATTTGTTTAATTAAATAATTTATGTCATAGATGCAAAGAAGAGAATTTATTTAACCACAATAATCTGACATGGATTTACCACTCGATGATGATGAACGGTAGGTGCATCTATTTGTTTTTATCATATGCTTTGAAAACATTTATTTCAGTGGTTTTCGCCAACAACATTGATGTATTGCTGTCACCATATGAGCTCTATTACTTATGGTAAAATCTTAACGGCTTGTGACCATAGTTGCTGAAATCATCAAGGTTGTGACACACACACGTATACATATATATATATATATATATATTTTAATTAAGACAATTAATTTCATATATCTTAAAATGAAGTATATATGATTATGATACTCACTGGCTGTAATATTATATATTTTTTATATGAGTAGGTCTATTTGCACTTTACAAATTGGTTCTTACATTTCATTTTACTTTTTTTTATTAAATAAAGTTACACAATTACCTTCATTCTTGTGGAAAGATATTTATAATATTAAAATTATGCCACATATCGTATTAAAAAAATAAGAGTAATAGTGTAATTTTATTTAGTGAAATAGTAAAGTGGAGTGTAAGAATTTATTTGTAGAACGCAGATAGATCCACTTTTTTTTATATTTAGGAGGTGTAATATTGTATACCTATCATTTATTGAAATAGTTTCTATTAAAATTTAAAATTTTTAAATTATTTTTTGTCAAATCTCTTATCTTATGTTATTTATCATTAACTAACCAAACCAAACCAAGCCTTTTCCCACTAGGTGGGGTCGGCTATATGGATTTGTCGATGCCAATTAGATCTGTTTAGGGGCATGTCCTCCGATAAATCTAGATAGGTCAAGTCATGTTTAATGGTTTCTTTCCAGCTTCTCTTGGGTCTTCCTCTACCTCTCCTACTCCTGACAATCTCCATGCTTTCACACCTTCTAACAGGTGCCTCTGCTGGACGCCTTCTAACATAGCCAAACCATCTTAATCGATTTTCTCTCATTTTATCTTCAATCGGTACTATTCCTACTTTACCCCTAATCTCCTCGTTCCTAATCCTATCTTTCCTTGTAATCCCGCACATCCACCTTAGCATCCTCATCTCCGCAACTGCCATCTTCTGACCATGATTAAAAAAATTCGACAAAGTTTTACGCTGGCTGTCGACTACCTAACACAACCCTCCTCCTTTATCCGGGCTTGGGACCGGCCATGAAAAAAAAACATAGGCGGAGTTCTATATAATTAACTAAATATTAAAAAATTAATTCTATATAATTAAAAAAAAATCAATTTAACATTGTATTTTGTGTTATGGTATTACAAAGCTCCTAAATTTTATTTCCTCAATCAAATGTAGCTATGGCAGGTGATTTTTCACTCTCAAACATCACCAGCTCTGTCTGAACCACCCATCAATCGTTATGTGCCCGTTGGTTGTTGGATACATCTTAAGTCTCTTATCGTACGTATGGATTGGGTGGGACCAATGTGGAAAGAGTTTGAAAGCTCCTCAACAACATCAATGTTGATTGGCTAGCTATGCTCTCCACGAATGGATGGTAGCACTCTTGTGATCTTGGACTATCCCTACTTATTTTTTTTTCCATTTTTCTAAAATATATATATATATATATACAAAAAATTGGGCGCAACAAAAAAAAGTATAACTTTGCACCAAAATTTAACACATGACATTTTAGTTGGTAGTTGACTTTTAGATAAAAATTTATGGAAGGCAAAAAAATTTTGAAGAAAGTTGGTAAAAATTAAAGAAGATTAGAGAAGGTTGGTAAAAGTTGAGGAATGTTGATAAAATTGACTTTATATTTGATAGAAAATTTAGAGAAAATTATTAAAGTTAGTTTTTTTTTTTTTTACTTAAAAAAAGTATATATATATCAAATACAAAAGATCAAGATGTTCGCCTTGGTGAGTTTGTGTTAGTATTTTTTTTTTTTTTTCAGTGGAGTTAAAAAATGATCTCTGACTTACTGTATGATTTATTTTGATTTGTATCCGGGGGATTTTGGACTCGCTAAAACTTTGAAGGCAGATGACCTGGCTTCTTCTGTATGTTCTCCATGAGCATTTTTTTCTTTTTTTTTAAATTTTAGCATTCTTAGGGGATGAAAGACTCTTATGTTCAGTTCTATTTTCGAAATATGGTTGCTTTTAGTAAATTATAATTACTTACCTGGATATAAATTTAAAAATTTGATAAAAAAATAGATAATATTGTATACATATATCCTCACCCAAAAGAATATCTACAGGTACATAAAACCATTCTACATCATTAGCCAGCATGGGTCACTGCTTGGTATGAAAAATATCATTGCAAGTGAAGTGACATCAATATTGGAAACATTAGATTCCTGAATGTTCCCAAAAATTATTATGGAGTAAAGATATATAAATTAAGGATGTAAAGTAACAGATATTATATCTTATGACAGTATGAATTTGTTATTTGGGACAAATTAGGATGTAGAATTGCTGCACAAATATATATATAGAAATATTCCATGAGGTTTTTGATAAGTTAATAGAAGAGCCAACTACACAGTGTAGAAAAATTTTGTTTCTCCATAAGATATAATTAACAGAAAAAAATTACTTGAAATTGTGTAGGAAATTAAATATTTCTTTATGTAGTTCATCATTCAAATATGGATAGGTTTGCATTTATGAGAAATCAAATTGTTTCACTCAGATCAATGGCCTTTGGTACTGGAATTCACTACATTTTCAGCTTTGTAGTGAAACCAGTGACATAGAGGACGTCTATGAATTTTATTGAAGAGTTCAACCCAAGCGCATAGACAAATTCTCAAGCAACGTTAGAATGTTTCATGAGTTAGAAATTTTCAAAACACATTGACTCCCTTTTGTAATTGAAATGATACATAAATGGAATTAATATTGCATTTTAGTTTATGATTCCATAGAGTTCTACAATTACCTATGATATTTCAGAACTGAGTTACTTTTGTATTCATTGGATATATAGTTATTTACCTTTGGCATTCTTATTATGCTTATATCTCGATTTTTCTGAAGATAGAGGGGCATGAATGTCTTGCATTTCAATGTTAAAGCTAATAGTCATATTACATTGTCTTCAGGTAGTTGGAACTCCCAATTACATTTGTCCTGAACTTCTTGCAGATATTCCTTACGGTTTCAAATCAGATATTTGGTCCCTAGGTATATATTTTTAAAACAATTCGCCCATTTTGTAAGAGGATATCCATTACAACTTTAGCTTTATTCTTCTGCAGTTGGATTTTATTGTTATTATTCTTTTTTTGGTCTAGGTTGCTGTATGTATGAGATGGCTGCTCATCGGCCGGCATTTAAAGCATTTGTAAGATTTTTATCCCTTCTGTTCCTTTGCGTTTTTCTTTTTTTCTCTGGCTTTATGTCAACTTTTTATGATTGTGGGAAAATTACAAGTGCTATTTTTGGTGTTCTGATTCTCTATGGTTGGTAGATTATCTTCGTAATTAGAGCTACAGCTGTGTAATGAATTGGTAGAATATATATTATAGTTAAAAGAAAAAAGAAAAAAAAATTATCATGTAAATTATATGATCTAATTAGATAAAGCATGGAGCTGATCATGTTTTCTAGTTAAATCATTTATATATACATATATATATCTTAATTCATCATGACCTCTGCATGACTTGTAATAATATCAATCTTTTCTAAGATCTTATATAGAAACTTGACTTTTACTATCACTTGACCCATGATCACCATTACTTATAAAACGCAAATCCTCATATTAATTAAGAAGATTTGTTGTTTAAAGTCTTTTTTCATTAGCATGGAAAAATTATATTTGACAAAATCTGATCCTAAGAATATGTGATACTTTTGCATATATTATTCTACCTATGTGCAGAAATTATACCATTTTTTATAATAAATCGGCATTTTTATACGCAAACTTGTCCTAGTAGTATTGAGCCTTGAAATGTTAGTTTATCTTGGCCTCCTATCATATTAGTTTATCTTGGCCTCATATCATATTTCATCTATTTATGTAATTTTTTTATGAGTATGCTTCAAATTTTGCAAATCTAAGATGCATCTTTTTACAGCTAACTATTATTTTCATTGGGATTCATTTATTTTAGCTTTTCACCTTACATGCATGTTGTTCTCATCTTATTTTTAAAATTTTGAACTTTGATATATGTTTAACTTTCAAAGAAGGTAATATATAATACCTAATGAATAATGAAGAGAGAGAAAAGGGTGGGCATAATTGAGTTCAGGCATTTAATTTAACGCACATGGCCCATAACAATGGTGGTTACCTTTTAATTGCACTATTAGATTATGATTTAATAATAGTTGCTACTTGATGATTTCGAGAAAGCAGAGGGAGAGGTGTGTAACACCATGAACATATCAACATGTTAATTGTTAAAAAAAAAAAAAAAAAAAGAAGAAGAAAAAAAAAAAAACTTAGCACTACATGATTGGATTGCAATAGCCCATAGATATATATATTTATTATGATATGTATAAATATCATATATCTAAGAACTTAATTCTGCATTTACATTTTAGAAAAGTAAATTCTGCATAGATATATATATTTTACAAACATAAAATATTACTATCTTAGAAAGTTGGTATATACAAGTTGAAAATGTTGGGGTTCTAAAATTCTAAATTGGGATGAATTGCTACTTATAAATTTACGATTTTCAAATTTGTAATATGTTTGATTCATGTCCCAATTCATATGTTTCTGAAGTGTTCGGTATACGTCCCATTCTAAAATACACACGCACACACACATATAGAACAACGTAACGTATTTGGATGCGTCTGTCCAAGGAATGTCCTTAGAATATCATGTCAGTGTTCGTGGTTCTTTGGTTTCCGTTGATCAGTGGTAAGATAATCTCCTCCAGTTCATGTTTTTCCGGAAAATGGTTGGCTTAGCTGGTCTTACAAACTAAAATATATTCTAATGAAGTATAGGATTTGAGGAATATGCAACATGAATGTTCTAGTGCACCATGAGTTGATTCTTAAATTGAGACTTATGTAGTTCTATAGGCATGGTCTGACTACTCCCTCTAAGGACATTTCTCTTCCACAGCAAATGATTTTGAATTGCCATGGGTAGTGCTTTTGAATTTCCATGTGAACAAGATCAGCTCATGACATGTGGACAACCGGCATTTGAATTGCCACAAAGGAAGTAGGTTTTCTTCATTTTCTTACTTGATCCTCCTTGTTTTCTCCCTCTTCTGTTTTTATGCCTTCTCTTTCTATTGGCCTTAAATATTAGATTCTATATTAATAAGTGTAAAATATCCTATGAGAAATAATTCATTTTTTAAGTTGCAATCATTACATTTGTGATCTTATAGCCCAAGTAAAAATTAACCAGCATTGGCCGTGGTGCAGATTACAAATGTTGCACTACTCTCGTCTAGTGCTCTAAAGTATTTGGGACTTGGGATGTCCACAAATCTATCTACTTTATCGAGACCTTCCTTTTCTTTTATTTTCTAAGGGGTAGTTATTATAGTATCAAATATCTGCTGAAGTGATTATTTTATTTTAAGCTCATTTGATTTTTTATAAACTTAATTTTGCTCATTTGATTTTTCATAAACTTAATTTTGTTCTATTCTTCCACTTTATGAATGCCAAATTATTTTTTAGATTTAATCTGTGTTCAATGTTTAATGCTGGCATATTATATTTGGTTTCAGGATATGGCAGGTTTGATAAGTAAGATAAACCGATCATCTATTGCTCCGTTGCCTTCTTGCTACTCCCCATCCTTGTAAGTCAAAAAATTCTTGCAGTGTTGTTGGACATATTAATCTTTTTTTTTTTTATGATGAATAAAATTTTATTAAAAATAAGCATCAATGATGCCTATAAAAACAATATGTGAATCCTCCCAATCTATATAATTATGCAGTCAACAAATATTAAGAAAGACTCAAAATCTGGTTCTGTCCTGCCCATTCTCCAGCTATACAGACTTGCAAACACTAAACTTTTTAACTTGTATAATTGCAATTCCTTGCCCTCAAAATCCTTCTATCCATTTAAACTGTATATTACTCTTTTACATTTCTTTTGTTCTAAGGGAAAGATAATTTATGTTGCTATGGTACCAAGGGGTAACCGTCCACATACACTATGTAAAGAATGTTAAAGAAATCTGTACCCTTGGTATCTTCCACCGAATACAATCAGATGGAGACATTATGGGTTGCCAAGAGTGAACCTTAATCTGTTGTGATGTCTGATATGCTTCCAAGCTATTTAAACCCTGTCGCTTGGATTTGTTGATAATTTTTGTACGTGGATGAAGTTTTAATGAAGGATATCGATAGAACTCTTAAGTCGACTGCAGAAAAGTCCCATATTCCATGTTTCGTTATGGTTCTGCTTTATTGAAAGTTATTTTACAATGCTGTATATTTGATTACTAGCAATAATGCGTGCCTACGGCACTCTGAATAAAATTAGTATTAAGTTTCTTATATAGTTAAAACTTTGGACAAAAAGTTCAAATAAAAAAAACTATAATAATCCATGAGGTTTTATTTTTTTCTCCAAAACTTTAGGCCCTAGCAGTTATTACATGTGTTTTAGTCTCTCTCTCTAATTAATTTTTGGTAAGCACCATAAAAGAAAACACAAATTATGGTACTTTAATTTGGAAGGTTCAACTTCCTATAAACCACAATTGAACGGAATTTAAGTTAACAGTTTTGATTTGCATATAATTTCTACCCTTAAAATATGGTGAAATTTAAAATGTCCAAACTTTTTTGTGAAATAGATGGTAGTGGCGTCTACTAAAATAAGAATTAAGCGGGAAGTTAAAAATATAAAAATGATCTTAGTCGTTGAATGAAATAAAAAAATAATTGTTAGCCATTAGATCTTAATTTGTAAAAGAGACATTTTCAAAAACCGTCTTGTTTTATTATATAGATTAATTGTTAAAAGGTTTAGTGAAGTGATAACTAAGATGTTATGTCCTTCCTACAGGAAAACACTTATCAAGGGCATGCTAAGAAAGAACCTTGAACATCGGCCTAGTGTAAGCCTTTGCATAAGCTCCATCTATGTTTTGATAAATTCTTTCCATCAGATTGGATCCTACATTTCTCATTCCAATTTTGTTCAGGCATCAGATGTACTGAATCACCCGTATTTGCAACCTTATGTTGACCAATACCGCCCATCCTTTAATCCTCCTCCTTCATGTTCTCCAGAGAAGCCTCTTTCTAGTGCTCGTGATAGAAGGAAGAATTTAGCTGAAAGCCAACGTAGTAACAGTTCTTGCAGTGATAAAGATAGCTTGCTTTCAAGCGAGAAAAATATCATGACCATGGCATTTAATTGCGAGAATAAAGGTACTGATACATATTTGACTTCTATTGATGATGAGATCGGCTGTGAGCAGTTGATGCTTAGTGATGAACGAAATGGCCCCAACATGCAAATCATCAAAGCGGAGGAGGCAGAGCTGATGGAACATTTGCATACGGAACAGAGGTCCAATGCTGAATCTAAGCAACCGAAAATGATAAAAAAATCTTATGATGGCTCTAAAAGAAGGAAAAACTAGAGGAAACAGTTCCCCTATGCGAGGCAGCCATACAAAGGATGGGGGAGCTGGGATCCAGAGAAATAACTTAGAAGTTTCACCTAAAGTCCCCAAACCTTGTCCAGTTACTCCTGGTTTCAAGGGTAACATAGAGACGCCACCTTCTGCACCAGCAAAGACCGGCTTTGATTCTGTCAAACATAGTCAGGGATCAAACTCCTTGAAGCATCAGGTGGTACAGTTTAATGTTTCTGTTTTGATCAGTATCTATGGTTGACTTGTCATTTACATTCCTGACCTTTATGTGCAGTTGCCTGTTGTTGACTCCTCTCCGAAGACTAAACCAAGACATGATGGAATTCCTCCCTCTGGTGCCAAAAAACATGTTGATGAAGATGGACATCCAGCAAAGCCAAGGCAAAAAACACCTCCTAATCTGGCAAGAAGGCCATCATTTCCTGGACGGATAAAGCAAATGGGTGTTGATGCTCCCAATGCAGTGACCATTCTGCGAAGGTTGGTCCAAGTGAGATAGCTCAAGATCCTGAGACTACTTGTCCCCTCCCACATGTTTCCAAAGAGGTTATACAGGATTCACTGAAGGCTTTAGTGCGACATTCCAAAGGGATGCAAGCAGATAGTAGCAAGTCTCTCTCATCTTCGGTGTCCGTTCAAGCATTGGAGCTTTGTCACGATGCAACAACTCCTCTTACTGCCTTGACAGATCATATACTTCATAATCATGAAAGATTTGCCCAAACTGATGTTGGGTTGTCCCTCCTATGTAGGAGGAGACTAGCCCAATGTGATGGGCTAGATTTGTGCATAATTTAGGCCCAATTTTATTGATGTATTTTAGCCCAACCCAAGGCCCATTTTGGGGAAAACCAAGGGCTCCAGATGTCTGCTGTATCTGGATGGAAAAACAGAAAAAACAGTACACGAAGGAGGAGAAAATCAAGAAGTGCAGAGTTTTGGTTCCTGCGCGGCAATCTTTGAACAGCAGTTGCCAGATGATCAACCGTTGGATCGATCTCAAATTTTGACAGTGGCTTGCAGACACATTGATCTTCAATCTGAACGATGAAGATTGAGTTTGGAGCTTTCTGTAATTGGCAGATTTGAGAAGAACGGGACTGCTGTGTTTTGTGAGACTAATTCTCAACTTCTCTTGTATTTTGTGTTTACCAAAAAGTTTATTCTTGAAGTTTGATGTTGGTGAATGCCTCTAGTCTTTCTTAACTAGAGAGAACAGATTGTATTGCCCATTATTTTGATAGTGGAAGATTTGGGAGGACTCAGGTCCTTGTGGGGTTTTTTACTCTTCTCATTGGAGAGGTTTTTCTTCACGTTAAAATCTTGTGTATTGTGGATTTGCTCTATTGTTAGTTTCCTTACATGTTTACACAAGTTGGGTGAGAGAGTTGCTTCCGTTGTGATTCAATTATTGTTTGTTATCTCTCTCTCAACCCTACAAAGTGGTATCAAAGCTAGGTTCTTGAGTTGATTTGACTTGTGTAAACAATGGAGACGAATATAAGCAGAATGGTTAATTTAAATGGTTCAAACTACCCTATTTGGAAGGGAAAGATGGAAGACCTTCTCTATGTAAAAGGTTACCATGAACCAGTATTTTCTACTGAGAAACCTGAGAATAAAACTGAAGATGAGTGGAAGCTACTCCATCGACAAGTGTGTGGGTATATCAGGCAATGGGTGGATGATAATGTTTTGAATCATGTCAGTGCAGAGATACATGCACGTTCTTTGTGGACCAAGCTTGAACAGTTGTATGCCCGAAAAACTGGAAATAACAAGTTATTTTTGATAAAGCAGATGATGTCCTTGAGGTATCAGGATGGAACTCCTATGACAGATCATCTAAATACATTCCAGGAGATCCGTAATCAGTTGTCCACAATGGGTATTACCTTTGATGATAAGGTACAGGGATTATGGCTTCTAGGTATTTTGCCAAACTTGTGGGAGACGTTGAGAACGTCATTGTCTAACTCAGCCCCAGATGGTGTTATTTCCATAGATTTAGCCAAGAGTAGTGTTCTGAATGAAGAGATGGGACGGAAGTCACAGGGTTCCTCTTCACAGACAGATGTCTTAGTTACTGAGACACAAGGAAGGAGTAAAAGCCGAGGTCCAAAGAACAAAGGCAAGTCTAGAAGGAAGTCCAACAAATTTACAAATGTTGAATGTTATTATTGTGGTGCAAAAGGACATATTCAGAAATATTGTCGAAAGTTGAAAAAGGACAAACAGAAAGAATAAAGACACAGACAATAATGAAGATCAGGTTGCAATTGTTGATGACTTTCTTATTGTTTGTGATGATGATGTAGTCAATCTTGCACGCCATGAGACGAGTTGGGTAGTTGACAGTGGTGCTTCTATTCATGCTACGTCACGAAGGGATTTCTTTTCAACTTACACAGCTAGTGATTTTGGAGTTGCAAAAATGGGGAACAGTGGCCTAGCTAAAGTTGTTGGTATGGGTGATATTTGTTTGGAAACTAATAATGGCACAAGGCTAGGTTCTTAAAAATGTGAAATATATTCCTGACATCCGCTTTAATTTAATTTCTGTTGGAAGACTTGATGATGAAGGATTCTGCAGCGCTTTCCAGAGTGGTAAGTGGAAGCTCACAAAAGGAGTTTTGGTTGTGGCTACAGCTGAAAGGCACTCCACGTTGTACTTGTTGCAAGCAGGGTTCTCTAAAAGTAGCATTAATGCAGTGGAGAATGAAGATACAGTTGAGTTATGGCATAAGAGGCTGAGTCACATAAGTGAGAAAGGCTTAGCCGTGTTAGCCAGAAAAGAACTACTACCTGGAGTGAAAAGGGCTCATCTGAGAAAGTGTGCTAATTGTTTAGCTGGCAAACAAAACAGAGTTTCCTTCAAGGCATTCTCTAGTTCTAGAAAGCCAAATGTACTTGATTTGGTACGCTCAGATGTCTGTGGTCCTATGAAGACAAAGTCACTTGGTGATGCTCTTTATTTTGTGACATTCATTGATGATCATTCAAGGAAGATATGGGCTTACAGTTTGAAGACAAAAGATCAAGTGCTAGATGTTTTCAAGGTGTTTCAAGCCTCAATTGAGAGAGAAACATGTAGAAAGCTAAATTGTATTCGAACTGATAATGGAGGAGAATACTCAGGTCCATTTGATGATTATTGTAGAGAACGGGGTATTCGACATCAGAAGACACCTCAGTTGAATGGTTTGGCAGAAAGAATGAACAGGACATTAGTGGAAAGAGTCAGATGTTTGCTTTCACAAGCAAGGTTGACAAGATCCTTCTGGGGTGAGGCTTTAAGTACAGTTGTACATGTGTTGAATATGACACCTTGTGTTCCTTTACAGTTTGATGTGCCAAACAGAGTTTGGACAGGTAAAGATGTATCATATGATTATCTTCGCGTCTTTGGATGTAAAGCATTTGTGCATATTCCCAAAGATGAGAGGTCCAAGCTTGATGTCAAAACAAGACAGTGTATATTTCTGGGGTATGGCCAAGATGAGTTTGGATACAGGTTTTATGATCCAATCACTAAGAAGCTTATCAGGAGCTATGATGTTGTGTTCATGGAAGATCAAAACATAGAAGATATTGAAAAGGCAGATAAGATACTGCCTCGGTATAATTATGACTTGATTGACTTGGATCCAGTCCCTGTAACACTAGCTCCAGCACAAGCACCAGAAAGTATTGATGAGGTTCAGAACAACCAGTCAGATGCAGTTGAGGTGAATGATAATGCTGCCATACAGGCTGAGGTAAACAATGATGTTGATGATCAACTACAAGAACCAGAAGCTCCAATTTTAGTTGAGAAGCCTGTTAGGAATAGACGGCCTTCCAAGTGGCATCCAGCTAGTGACTGTGTTACTTACAGATGGGGAAGAACCTGACAACTTTGAAGAAGTTATGGAAGATGAACACAAGAAAGAGTGGATTGAGGCCATGAAGGATGAGATGAAGTCATTGTATGATAATCATACTTTTGAGTTGGTAAAGCTGCCTAAAGGCAAAAGAGCTTTGAGGAACAGATGGGTGTATAGACTAAAGCAAGAACATTCATCATATCCGAGGTACAAAGCTAGATTGGTTGTCAAGGGATTCAACCAAAGGAAAGGTGTTGATTTTGATAAAATTTTTTCTCCTGTTGTGAAGATGTCATCCATTCGAGTTGTCCTCAGTTTAGCAGCTAGTCTTGATTTAGAGGTTGAACAGATGGATGTGAAAATTGCTTTCCTTCACGGTGATTTGGAGGAAGAAATTTACATGGAGCAGCCAGAGGGTTTCAAGGCAAAAGGAAAAGAGGATTATGTGTGCAAATTGAAGAAAAGTCTTTATGGCTTGAAACAGGCACCAAGACAGTGGTACAAGAAGTTTGAATCAGTTATGGGAGAGCAAGGTTACAAGAAGACAACTTTTGACCATTGTGTATTTGTACAGAAATTCTCTGATGATGATTTTATTATTTTGTTGCTCTACGTAGATGACATGTTGATTGTTGGCAAGAATGCTTCTAGAATTGGGAACTTGAAAAGGCAATTGAATAAGTCATTTGCTATGAAAGACTTAGGGCCAGCGAAGCAAATCCTTGGCATAAGGATCAGTCGAGACAAAAATGCCAAGAAGTTGTACATGTCACAAGAGAAGTACATTGAGAAAGTGCTTCAGAGATTCAATATGGATAAAGCTAAAGTGGTTAGTACTCCTCTTGCCTCCCATTTCAAATTAAGTACTAAACAGAGTCCTTCTACTGATGGCAAGAAGAAAGACATGGAGAAAGCTCCATATGCATCAGCGGTGGGAAGTTTAATGTATGCAATAGTGTGTACAAAGTCAGACATAGCTCATACAGTTAGTATAGTTAAGTCGTTTTCTTGCAAATCCAAGAAGAGAACATTGGAATGCAGTAAAGTGGATTATGAGATATCTCCGAGGGACATCTAGTTTGAAACTTAGGTTTGGAAGTGAGAAGCCTATGCTAGTTGGTTACACAGATGCTAATATGGCTGGAGATGTTGATACTCGTAAATCTACTTCAGGTTATTTGATTACCTTTGCAGGGGGAGCTGTGGCATGGCAATCAAAGTTAGAAATGTGTTGTCCTCTCTACCACTGAAGCAGAGTTCATTGCAACAACTGAAGCATGTAAAGAGTTGCTATGGATGAGAAAGTATATTGAGGAGCTTGGCTTCAAGCAAGAGCATTATGTGTTATATTGTGATAGCCAGAGTGCTATGCACCTTGGTAAGAATTCTACCTTTCATTCAAGGTCAAAACATATTGATGTAAGGTACCATTGGATTAGAGATGTTCTAAATTCCAAGTTATTGAAACTTGAGAAAATTCATACGAATGATAATGGTTCAGATATGATGACTAAGTCTCTACCAAAGGAAAAGTTTGAAGTCTGCCGATTGGTCGCCGGGATGGCGAATCTCCTCCCATAGTCGGGAGGGGGAGATTTGTTGGGTTGTCCCTCCTATGTAGGAGGAGACTAGCCCAATGTGATGGGCTAGATTTGTGCATAATTTAGGCCCAATTTTATTGATGTATTTTAGCCCAACCCAAGGCCCATTTTGGGGAAAACCAAGGGCTCCAGATGTCTGCTGTATCTGGATGGAAAAACAGAAAAAACAGTACACGAAGGAGGAGAAAATCAAGAAGTGCAGAGTTTTGGTTCCTGCGCGGCAATCTTTGAACAGCAGTTGCCAGATGATCAACCGTTTGATCGATCTCAAATTTTGACAGTGGCTTGCAGACACATTGATCTTCAATCTGAACGATGAAGATTGAGTTTGGAGCTTTCTGTAATTGGCAAATTTGAGAAGAACGGGACTGCTGTGTTTTGTGAGACTAATTCTCAACTTCTCTTGTATTTTGTGTTTACCAAAAAGTTTATTCTTGAAGTTTGATGTTGGTGAATGCCTCTAGTCTTTCTTAACTAGAGAGAACAGATTGTATTGCCCATTATTTTGATAGTGGAAGATTTGGGAGGACTCAGGTCCTTGTGGGGTTTTTTACTCTTCTCATTGGAGAGGTTTTTCTCCACGTTAAAATCTTGTATATTGTGGATTTGCTCTATTGTTAGTTTCCTTACATGTTTACACAAATTGGGTGAGAGAGTTGCTTCCGTTGTGATTCAATTATTGTTTGTTATATCTCTCTCAACCCTACAACTGAAAGGTTAAAATCAACCAGCTCCCCAGTTGCTGCTCTATTCCAATCTGACATGCCTGAGAATGTGACAAGGGAAAATCATGCTTTTGACAATAAATCTGTACAACTTGAAATCTCTGAGGCGCTCTCAGATTTTCAGACCATTACTGCTACTACAGAGAAAAGGAGTTTGTGTGCGAACCCATTTCCTGAAGAAATATCTGTTTGCAAGGATGGTAGCCCTTCAAGCAGGCCTATTTCTAGTCCTCTTGAGATACCAAGCCTGAGTTCTGAAGAAAAATCTATTTGTAAAGATGATAACCCACAAAGCCGGCCTAATGGTGGGCTTGATATAGAGCCCCAGTTAAATCTCTTCCCCAATTCAAATGGCGATGATAAGTTTACTGTGAGGGAATCCCTGTCACCAGTAGCAGACACTAACTCTTGTTCAACCCTTCCTGTTTCATCCAGCCATAAAAATATTCTCCCAGACAAAGGAACTGTTTCAGAAAATTCAGCAATTGAAAAGCCAGGTGCGTCGCATCTTCCTCCAGCTTTTGATGATATCATTCATGTTATAAGGCATAGCAGTTTCTGAGTTGGGAGTGAGCAGCCGGTAATAGAAACTGTGGAGAGGGGTGTGGACGTTGGGAAGCTGATAAATGTTGTAAGGGATGAAATAGAGATAAAAATCCCTGCAAATCCTTCAACTCTGAAATCATCTAGTTGCTCCGGAACTATGGGTCTGAAATCAAATCTATCTGATAATTCTGGCATTAGGGAAATGAATGTCAGAAATCCCACCTCTTCAAATCCACAAGTTTTCAGAACCAGCAAAATCTAACCCTCATGTGACAGAAGAGGAAAGGCCAGCCAAGGAAACTTTGGATGTCAAGTCTTTCAGGCAGGGGGCGGATGCACTGGAAGGACTGTTAGAATTGTCTGCGGAATTGCTTCAGCAAATAGATTGGAAGAGCTTGCAGTTGTTTTAAAGCCTTTTGGGATAGACAAGGTCTCCCCAAGGGAGACAGCAATTTGGTTGGCAAAAAGTCTTAAAAGGGATGATGCTAGAGGATTCGGAATTTGTAAACCACGTTGTCTGCTGGTATGTTCCCTCTAATTTCTTATTTTATATTGCTTCAGTAATTCTGAGCTTATTGCCCTGCTTTTCACCTATTCAAGTTCATTTTGAATTTTTAGACAGAACCAGCCTCTTGTATTTTCACCATGTAATTCTTTCTATGACTCAGTATGTTGTGCATAGTGACCGTACGAGTTGTATAAATTCTCTTCTCCAGGCAAATGTATTGGATATGTTATGGTATATAACGGCCATACCTTTCAGTGGGATTCTCAGTACACGATGTGTGCGTGTCCCCCTCCCCCCCCCCCCAAAGTAAAATAAATTAGATTAAAAGCATCCAGAGAATGCCACCAAATACAAATAAATAAATATATATGTATATTTTCATGGCAACAACTTAGACCGCCTTATGATTCTCAGTGATTGTCAATATCCTTGGCCGATAAAGAGCCGTGAGCATAACCTTGCCATTGTTTATTAATATCACAATAAGTTTTCTGGCACTTCTTAAAATGCTTTTATCTGTAATCTGCTTATCAGCTATTTGTTAGTTGGAATATATCTCACATCAATAAAATAGTCTTCCAAACCAGTGTAATATCCTAATATGCCTCTTCCCTCCTTGCCAGTTAATTTTGAGTTAGATGTTTAACATGGAATCAAAGCTAGGTTTAGGGAAAACTCGTTCCCCTTTTCATCTCAATCTCTCGCTTGTGTATTTCTCATACTTAGTGCACCAATCTGTCTCTCCCCATGCGAGTGAGGGTTGCATGTGAGGGGCTGTGTTGGAGTATGTCTCTCATCGATAAAATAGTGCCTACTAACCCGATGTGAGATCGTAATGGAGCTCTTCATTTATTGCCAATTGGTTTGAATTGGAAGCTTTAACATTAGTGATTTAAGAAATCCAAATATTTGATGGCTAGGCATATCTGTTTCACATATAAAGGTGGCTAAACTGTTATTGGAATCTCAAAAGCAATTTAAGGCGAGAGTACATCCACAGTTGATTTCCTTGTACTGCACATGAGGTGAGCTGTACTTTGGTCGCTCTGATGCATCAGAATGAGAACCATAACGTCTTCTGGCACTCTCATACATGTGTGTGTATATATTGATAGGTTCTGGCATGCTCGTTGATCTCTGTTTATTTTCTTTATTTATGTTTTTGGGTATCTCAATACTATGTTTGGCACATAGTCGCAGGAAATTGAAACACTATTTGGCTAGAAATTGGAATATAAAGGTCTCGTTTGGTAACGTTTTTATTTTCTGTTTTTTTGTTTATGTTTTTAAAATTTTGTAAACTAGCAATAGAAACATATTTGTTAAATCTGTTTACGTTTTTTTATTTTTAAAAAAATAAAATCTTAAACAGAAAAACGAAAACAAAAAAAAATGTGTTTTCACTCTGTTTTTTTTTTTTTCTGTTACAAAAATTTTGTCAATTCTAATACTTTATCTATTTTTGTTACATCATAGTAAAATAAATTATTTATTCAAATATTTTATTAAATTAAAATTATTTTTAATAAATAATATGATTAAATTTAATTAAATTAATTAACTTGATACGCAAAATCTATTATTAATTTATTACTAATAAATAATTAAATTAAATTAGTTAATTTAATTAATAAGAAATATATATAATTAAATTATTTAATGTAACTTAATTTAATTTAATAATTAATTTAAATAACATTAAATATATTTTATTTATTTATTTTTAATAAATATCGTAATTTAATTTAATTAATTTATTCAATATGAATTATATTTTATAAATTGTTTTTAATAAATATTGTAATTAAATTATTTAAATTATTATGAAATATATTTCATTCGATTATTCTTAGTAAATAATTAAATTATAATTGATATATTTTATATTTATTGAATTAAATGATATAATATTTATATTTTATTCAATTATTTTTAATAAATAATATAATTAAATTAAATTAATATAAAATATATTTATTAAATTCAATTAATTTTTAAAAAACTAATAAAGTTAAATATTTTATTAAAATAAAAAATTTGTAATTGTAAACAAAGAAAGAAAACAATAATAGAAAATAAAAAATAAAAAATATAAACATATAAACGTACACAGAAAAACGACAACGTTATCAAACGGTTCTAAAAAGTATGTATTCTTTTTTGTATCTTAAAAAAGTATTCATTTTGGAATATTGTTTCCCTTAAATTCTAATTAAACTTCATTATGTTTTATGAAAGTTTTAATGAATATACCATATAAATATCTGCAGGTTCTCTCAAAGTTTCCTTCTCATTTTGCAGAAGTTTCTTTTTAAAGTTTCGTATTCATTGGATTCTCTTCCCTGTATTCTGTTCTGTGCCCATCTGTATTTTCCCATTGGGTTTCTTTTCGTCTTTCACTTAATACTTAGTTTTCAATTACAATTTTCATCCATTTGCACCTCTCTGAAAAACCTTATCGGTGGTAGAATCACGCTGCAGGGACTTTTTTTTCTCTTACTCTCCTCCGCAGTTTCAGGGAAATAGGGCTGCTTCTTTTTATGTTCGGGTTGTACTAATCCTTTTTTAGTTGCTATGAACTCTTAGAAAAGAGTTAAACTGTTTTCTGAGAAAACACATTTATTTACGTTTTTGAGAAAAATATCCGGAGACGTAAAGTAACTGTGCTTTCTCTTATGAAGCATGGATGTGGATGCGGGAGTGGGTACGAGTACGGATATGGGATACAGTAATTTTTAAAAAATAAAGATACGGATATGACAAAGATGCGGCAAAAAAATAAAATAAAATATATTTTTTATTTAAAATATTTTTGAAGATAGCATTTATATACTACTAAACATTATATAAATAATAATTATATAACTTAAAAAAATACTATTCAATTCATAAATTAATATTATTTATACTCAAAACTACCATTATCATTCATACACAAAACACAGATACAACAAAAAGTATCAAATATAATTTTATACATTCCAAAATAAAAATAGGTTTTTCATTTCTTAAATTTTAGTTAGATTCAACTTCAATCATATCAACATATTTTAGTTAATTACAGTTTGGCTCCTTCTAAAATTTTATCATATCAATTTACCCCCAAAAAAGGTTTAAAATATTATATTTGGACTCTTGCTGTATTCTAATCGTATCTCAGCTGTATTTTATCCGTATTTCATGTAAAATTTAAAATAAAAAATTAAGAGACGTCACGTGACGTATCCAATACATATTCAGCCATATTCTAATCAAATTGTATTTCTGGAGTATCCGATACGAGTGCTGCACTTAATTTAAGTATTCGTGCTTAATAGACTCTCTCCAAAAACGTTTTACAAATTATTATACAAATGAAACCCAGAGTTTCCAAGAAGTTGCATGGATCCATGACTTTTCCGGTAGAAGAATTTCACCAGAACAATCAAAGAAAGATCCTCGTCAATTTCCTTCCAAACAAACAAATTCACGCGTTTCATTGTGTACTACTATAAAAATGCACCCTGCTTTCCTTTCATTCATCCGGATGCTCATATTACCTAAACTAACTCTCTCTCTCTCTCTGGCAAGCGTACACACATTAAGAATACTGCCATGACAACTCCAGAACCCAGCTATCCAAATTCTTATCCCAACATCCAAACAAACTCAAACCCTTTTGCTTACTCTACTTCTCAAACCCAACACCACCCATCACCATCATCACAGCCCATCCACGACCGGAATATCCAATTCCTCCGCCGTCTGATCGCAGCATTCCTCTTAACCTTCATCTTAATCAGCACCATCAGCATCATTTCGTGGCTCATTCTCCATCCCCACATCCCCGTCGTCCGGGTCGATTCCCTCTCCATAACCAACTTCAATCTTTCCAGCTCGCAGCTAACTCCCGGCTACGAAGTCAAATTCACCGTCCGAAACGTTAACCGGAAAATAAACTTGGAGTTTGAAAGCTTGAGGGTCTCTGTGTTATACAAAAGGAACAGGCTTTCACGGGGCCTGGCTCAGCCCTTTGATGTGAGGAAGATGAACCAGACCGGAGTGAGAGTGGAGTTGGGAACAAACCCTAGTAATGGTTTTCCGGTATGGAAAGAGAGGACGGCGGTTGAGATGGGGAGGGAATGGAGAGAGTTGGGGGTGGTGAATTTAGAATTGAGAATGGGGGCTTTGGTTAAATTCAAGTCTGCTAAGTGGCTAACCAAGCAAAGCTCCATTGATGTCTTCTGTGACAATCTGGAGGTTGGGTCCCGTTCGGGCAATAATAACTTGACCGGGAATCCCAGGACTAATTCGGGGAAGGACTGTTCTGTCTATCTTCTCTGATTAATTTATTGTTCTTCTTATAACAAATATATAAACATGTAAGTGTTTTATTTATTTATTGGACTCTCATCCCAATGTAATTGGTTTCTTTATTCATTGCATTTTAGCGTAGTAGAAGTAAATATATATATATATATATATATCATTTTGTTTTCGACTTTTGGAGTAGCACCATACCTCGTGTCTGCTTTTCAGCAGTTTTTGCTCTCTCTCTCTCTCTCTCTCCCTCACAGTTGTATCAACAAATCATGTTTTTGACCTTTTTCTTGCTCAAATTATATAATATACTAGTAATTGTCTGTGCCTGAAAGTACAAAAATATAATTTGGCATATAAATAGTTTAAATTTAAATTTATAAAGTAAACTTAAATAAAAAAAAAGTAAAAATAACTTATAAAAATAAAAAGAGATTAAAGTATAAAATTTTATTATTTATTACAAATATTATCACATTTTTTAAAATATTAATTAAAAAAATTTTTTTAAAGTATTCAAAAAATATGAGAAGAGTAAGAGAAAAAAAAATAACCTTGGCCATTTAGCAAATTTAACAATTGAAAATATTTGAAATTTAAAATTTTGAACTTTTTTATTATATAAATGACACATAATGTAAAAGTGTATATATTTAAAATTTAAGTTTTAGACACGTTAAAATTGAAATTTTAGTTGTAATGTTTATTTTTAATAAAATTTTAAAAAATTAAAGTTTAAATATATTTTTTAAATAAAAAAATTAATTGACTTTGTTTACTAGGTATCTATATATTGTTTAATAAATGTATACATTATTATTATTATTATTGTTATTATTATTGTGTAGCTCTTTATGACATTTGTAGATGATATAAGTAAAATATAATCTATATAATTTTACAAAATATAATATACATATATATATATATATATTTGAATTTCAAAATTCAATATTTATGTGTATTTTTTGACTTCTTTTAGAAGGGTTATTGTACTAAATTCTAAAGTAAATTAGAGTGCACAACTACACTCTTGCGGGCCAGTCACGTAGGACAACAATTGAATCTAATCAACCTAATAATATAACCCAACGAATCCCACTCCCAGTCTATCTCTCATGGCCTGTAGGATAAATATTATATCAAATGATGTGTTTTATTATATAGATTATATTTATTTGAATTCTAAATTTCAAAATTTGTGTGTATTCTTTGACTTCTTCTAATAGTTATACAAACATGCCTTTATACCAAATATTAAAATAAGCCTGGGTGCACAACTATACTCCTGCGGGCCAGCCACGTAGGTCAACAATTGAACCCAACCAACCCAATAATATGACCTAACTAACCCCAACCCCGAAATCTCTCTCTCTCATATTATGTCGGATAAACATCACATAGAAATTTATAAATAATTTAAAGACTATAGAAAATACAACTTACCAAAATATTTTTAATTATCGTCATAGGAAGAAAAGCTCATATGTTATAAGTTTAATTTTTATCATAACTATGGCTCCGTTTGGCGTAAGAAAAAATAAAATAAATTGAAATAAAATGTGGTTTGAAGTTAATTTTAGCGCTCTTTTCTTTTGAAAAATAGCAAACCGTGGGAACGGATTTGGAAAATCATTCCCACGGATTCAAAAAAATTCACAAAAAATAGCGACAATAGTACTCATTTAAAAGTTTTTGACATGAAAAATATGATTGCATAAAAAATTTATATATTCGGTTAACCTATTTTTAGATTTTTTTTTTTTTAGCGAAATATTAAAATTTTTTGAAATTAGTGATGGCGAAAAAATTAAAGGTAGAGGGGTTGTTAGAGATTTATAGAATTTTATAGAGAAAGTTTGCATGCCAAACAGGGCCTATATAATATAATGATTATTGTGAATGTATTCCTACTGTGAACAAAAGTAATGATAAATAATTATAATCTTAAATTTTTTAAAAATTTCACTTATAAATAGCCTATGAATTACATTCATATGACAAAATTAATTATATTTTCTTAATATTAAATTTTACTAAAAATGAAAAATAAAGATCAAAGTTAGTTAATATAAAGATTATGGCATATGAATTATTAAAATAATATAATATAAGGATTATGACATAATTAATTTTTTTAAAATTAATTATTATTAAAAATTAATTTGGTGAAATATATTAATATATGAAGTTAATAATTCAAGGGGCATTTTAATAATTTAAAGGTAATATAAATTATTTTAAATTAATTTCTAAAATTTAAGAGTTTTGAAATTTTAAGTAAAATAATGTTTTCCGCCATGTTTACCAAACTTTAGTTGTTTTTTAAGTTTAAAAATTTTTATTTTAGCCTACTCCTAACAAATAGATTAAAAAATTAACCCGCTAGTTGGCATATTAATTTACTATTTTATCCCCTCCGGGGGGGCCCAAAATCCAAAAAAGAACGGACAAAGAGGACATTTAAAAAAAAAAAGTTGATATTGAAAATAATATCAATTCAGGGACGGTACATCCCTCCGCCAAACAAATGGATCAAAAAAGTAATCCGCCAGTCGGCGTCCTCATTTACTACTTTATTCCCTCTTCCCCCCACCCACCCCCAAAAAAGGGCAAAAAGGACATCTTAAAAAAAAAAAAAAAGGAAAGTTGATATTGGAAATGGTATCAACTTAGTAAGAGTACATCCTTAAGTCGTTAAATTAAAATTCAGTTTAAATATAGAAGTAGGCTCAGAATTTATAATTAATCAAAACAAAATTATATTTTTAAAATAAATAAAATTAAAATTAAAAATACAGTGAGGAAAAACATGAAAAAATATAATTTATTTTCATTATATTTTAAAAATATAGAAATGACAAAATATAAAAATATAGAAATTTATTTTCATTATATTTTTAAAAAATTTTGATAAAAAAAAATTAAAGCAAATAGAAATGACAAAATTACTAGTACCTAGCAGATATCAGTCTTATACCTAATTTTTAATTAGTGATATACTCAAAAAAGTATGATCCAATAATGGGTGTATTTAGAGTTATATAAATTTGTATAAATTTATAAAAATTAATATTTCGTATTTTTGTATAATGAATAAAAATTTTAAATTTTACAGTTTCATAATTCGTATTTATAAATATTTATAAAGTTTTGAAAAGATTTTTTTTTTTTTTTCAACTCCAAACAACACCAATATCGTTCATGTCCTATCAATTAGTCAAATTATACTGGATATACATCCTAAAGTCAATTCGAATCATAAGTATATAAAATAGGCAAAATAGATATATATATATATATATATATATAAATTGGTTACACTGTTGGTGATTTTTTGTTTCGGGTGTTTTGTCATCTTGGTAGTTCATGTCAAAGATGTTAACTCTGTTGAAGATGGTTTATATTTTGAGGAATTGCATCATCGGGGGATGACGATGTGAGGTGGTTGTCGTCCATGGTTCCATATTTGATTTTTGTTTTGGGAGTGGCCTCAACGGGGTCAGAAGGGTGCCATCGGTACTGGTACTGGTACTGGCAGTGGCTGGGGATGGGGTCGGGGTCACGACGTCTTCCCCAATTCAAATGGGGGATTTATCGGGTCAAATGGTTTTGGTTGGTGAGAGAAATAAAAGAGAGATTAAAATTTTGATATGTATTTTTATGAGTTTGAAAAAGAAGTATGATTTAAAGTAGGGGTATTTTGGTGATTTCATATGATTTATTTTTCTATTAGCGTTTTGGTAAATACGCACAGAATGTGTAAAAGTGAATAATTTATAATTTTGAGGCATAATGTGATGGATTCTTCTGAACCGAAAGTGGCTTTTGCGGAAAAAGTAAAGACAATTTTTTTTTTATATATTATTGAGGGCCAAACTCAACTTCAAATTTATAAAATTAAAATAAAATTTCAGGGAGTGTTTGATTTATAAAAAAAAAAATTAGGTAAAAAGTATAATAAAAATATAAAGATGTGACATAAAAGATGAAATGTAAAAATTTTTTATTAGCATAAAGTACAAAAAATAATTAAAGTTGATAAGTTTTGATAGATTTTGATGGTGTCAAACAGGCCTCCATATCATCTCCGTTTCTTGGACTAGTCTTCCGGTTCGAAAAAGTATTTGGCTGTGTTTAGTTTGAATAAATAATAAATGAAAAGAAGAGAGGAGATAAGTGTTTTGAGTGATAAAAAGTGAAATAAAATAAAGTAAAATAAAATAAATTATGAATTTGTAATTTATATAATAAAATAAAAAATAAATAATTTTTAAAAATTTTCATATATTTTTTAAAATTTTCACAAAATTTATAGCAAACTGAACCTAGCCAAAAGAAAAGAAAATGAGAAAAACGTAGAGGAAGAAAACGATTTCACACCATCTTTAATCCGTTTAATGTTAGATGAGAGAGAGAATGAGAGAAAAAGACCTAATCCCAACTTGATTGGACTCCACTGACAACCTTCACTAATTTTGATAAAATTTATTTTGTACGAATTAATCCTAAGCTCCAAACATCCAGCCTATCTCGAGCAATAATTAAATATATATATATATATATATATAGTAATCGGGGCATTTGTTACTTTAATTCTACATGTTTCAATTATAATAATCAAATCCCTAAATTTTCGGTCAAGTAGTCTTTCCGTTAGTTGGACTGTTATGTACAACCATTATATCGAGGGTAAAAAGGTAATCTATTTTACAGTTTACCCTCAATATCACTTTAATATCTCATGTTTCAATTATAACAATTAAATTCCTACACTTTCAGCGTAAATTTAAAATATATTTTATTAAATGATTTTAAATAAATAATATAATCTGAAATATGTTTTATTAAATTATATAATGTATTTTAATTTGAAATATACCTTATTAAATTATTTTTAGTAAATAATACAATTATATTATATTTAATATATATATTTTTTATTAACTTAAATTATATTTAATAAATAACATAATTAAATTAATAATATAGTTAAAATAATACTTGATTTAGTTTAATTAATATTAAACATATTTTTATTAAATTCATATAATTTACTAAAAATATAATAAAATTAAATATTTTTATTAAAGGGTGATTTAATAGTTTCACTAATAGTTATTATAATTAACGGAATAGAATCAAAAGAGTTGCAAAGATAAATATATCCTTTTGACTTGAATATATACACAAAATTACACATAAATATATATAAAATTATAGAGATAGAAAATTTAGAAAATAGCAATTATGTGACCATTTGGTAACGTTATTATTTTTTTATTTTGTTCAACTCTTTATTTTCTAGTTTTGTTTTTTGTTAACATTTTTTTCTAAAGTAAAAACTGAAATTATGTTTAGAAATGTAATTTTATTTACATAAATTAAATTTTTAATAAAATATTTTAATTATTTTAATTTAGTAAAATATATTTCATTTTAATTAAACTAAAATAATTATTAATTTAACTATATTATTAATTTAATTATGTTATTTATTAAATAAATTTAATTTAATAAAAAGAAAATATATTAAATATAATTTAATTATATTATTTACTAAAAATAATTTAATAGAATATAGTTCAAATTATAATGTATCATATAATTTAATAAAATATATTTCAAATATATATCGAAAGTGTAGAAATTTGATTGTTACAATTGAAACGTGAAGAATTAAAGTAACATTGAAAGTAAAAAAATAATGAGAGTAAACTATAGAAAAAATTACCTTTTTACTCTCATTCTAACTGTTGTATATAACAACCAACTAACAGAATGATCAAATTGCTACTCAACTGAAAATGTAGGGATTTAACTGTTACAATTGAAATATGTGGGATTAAAGTGATATCAAGAGTAAACTGTAGAAGTAATTTTTGTACTTTATCCCAAAAAGTTAAAAAATTAGTTATTTTTTTCTTTTTAAACACAAAAAAAAAACTAGATTTTTATAGCAAACGAGTAGTTAGCTATAAAAAATTAGATTTTTTTCTTCCCAAATTAAGCCTAAATCTCATATATTTTTTTGTACAAATTTTGAATTACATTACTATTTTACACATATCTCTTTCTCTCTTACTACAATAGTAATATTTAGGTTAGGTTTGGGGAAAAAAAAAAACTAGTTTTTTTTTTTTATTTATAACGGGCTAGTAAAAAGTTAATTCTTTTTGGTGTTTGAGAAGAAAAAAAATTAACTTTTTTTGTATTTAGAAAGGGAAAAAGCTAACTTTTCAGTAATTACATTTTTTAACTTTTTGTTAGTTTAATATTTTTTGTCTTTCAAAGTTTAAAAAAATTTTAAATATAAAAAAATAAATTTAATTATTTAAAAAAATAAAATTAGTAGCTGGTAGCTTACCAGCCTTTTTCTCCTAAATGGAACCTCAACTTCTCCTCTCATTTTCTTTTTACCACTTTTTCTTTCTTCATCAAACATAGTAA
The DNA here is from genome assembly GCA_019916065.1 of Vitellaria paradoxa. Taxonomy (NCBI): domain Eukaryota; kingdom Viridiplantae; phylum Streptophyta; class Magnoliopsida; order Ericales; family Sapotaceae; genus Vitellaria; species Vitellaria paradoxa. The sequence goes on from CM034238.1 coordinate 12,349,598, forward strand.
TATGCTCCATTTAGTAAGAATAATATAAACATATAGATAGAAAAAAATTGAAATAATTGAATATTCTTTTTTCAAATAATGAAAGTTTTTCTTTTTTGAGAGATGACCTCAAGTCATCAAGCCCCTTATGTTCTGGATGACACACGTACTATAATGGCCAGGACAAAAGGTCGTGGGATTTCTTTCTATCAAAGAATCATACACAATTCAATTTCGACAGTAATATTCTATTTCAGTTGAAAAATGCAGAAGAATCATTAAAAAGCAGAAAAAAGAATAACATTCCTTTTCATTTTTTTATTTCTTTTTCATAATGTATGAAATATATATTTTATTTTTTTATAATTAAAATTCTAAGTAAAATAATTATTAAAAAAAAGTGAGACCCAATTTGGAACATTTCTCTTTCCCCTCTCTCCTCTCAAATTTAGAAGAAAAAATTATAAATTAAGAAAAAAAATATTTTCTTTCCATCTTTTTCTACCATCCCCTTTCCCCTCATTCCTTTCCTTTCCCTCCAATTTTCTCCTAAAAAAACAAGGAAGACTTCGTGTGCATCAAAAGTAAGTTTACTCCCACGCACGTCCTCCTCCCATGGAAAATAAAAAAAATGTGAAGGGGCGGAATCTAGGCGGTCAATTCCAAGCATGGTGGGGCCACTCGCCAATTATCCCTATCACGATTGGACACCCAAAACGTAACATCATGCACATCAACTACACCCAATCCAAACTCCTCCTCTCTTTGCCGACTCTCATCTGAACCATCCGATCTCCTTCCTTCTGTCTGAACTCTGTGCACGCGCTGCAATGACAAAGATGGAAAATCAGTCTAGGCCGGTCACAGACTACCCTGCTACAGCTTACCCCAACGCGCAACCGGCCAACGGCCGCGTCGGCGGCGGCACCGCCTACCCCTACGCCGCCCCAGCCCCTCAAGCGGCGTACTACTACCCCAACCCAAACCCCTACTACGCTCAGACCTACCCGGACCCACGCGCCACCTTTCTCCGCCGCCTCTTCGGCATCCTCATCGCGTCCTTCATCATCGCCGGCACCATCGTGTTCATTATATGGCTCATCCTCCGCCCTCGCCTCCCCGAGTTCCAGGTAGACTCAGTAACCCTCTCCAACTTCAGCTTATCCTCCTCCTCCACCTCGCCGCTGATCACCGGCAACTGGGACGTCCGGTTCACCGTGCGAAACCCTAACAGCAAGATCACGTTCTCTTACGATCACATCGAGGCCGCCGTCTACTACAGGGACCAGTCTCTGGCGGCGACTAACATGCCGCCTTTCGTTCAGGAGAAGAAGAATCAGACGGCGGCGAGGGCGACGTTCGCGGCGGCGTCGGCTTACGTTGACAAGCGGGCGGCGGACGGGATCAATGGGGAGAGGACGGCTCGGGGGAGCGTTAATTTCAATGTGAGGATGGAGGCTTGGGTTAGGTATAGGGCCGGCGCGTGGCGGGCGAGACGGCGGTACATGAGGGTCTTGTGCGGGGATTTGACCGTTGGGGTTTCGTCCAATAGCAACCGTGGGTCGTTGGCTGGTGGACCAAAGCAGTGCAGGGTTGGACTGTGAGTGATTTCACGAATTTTTTCTGCTATTGCTTAGTTCCTTGTTTTGAATTATAAAATATGTTCTTACATATTGAATGTTAAGATTGAAAACTTGGTAGTTAATACACAAAACTTTTGTAGGCGTTTTATTGTTTATTATATTGTTTATTCAACTTCTTACAGATATTTTTTGGTCTCAATTTTCAATATTCTGTTTGAACATGTTCGAGGTAACATTGGTTCTGTCGCTTTAGAGGCAGTCTCTCTCCCACGCCCCCCTTCACGGGATCCCTTGATTAGACCAAATTTGTTGGCTTCTACAATTGAGTCCTGCCTTGGAAGTAGAGTTGATCTAGTTTGTTGTTGAGGCATAATTGAGAATGGGGAGCATATAGATGTAAACTAGAATTAGAAAGTTCCACTGCATTTTTGGGTGGCATATGGCCTGAAATTTTATTTTTCCATTACTCACCTCTGCTGGTTTGTAAAGGTTACGTGGATTTCATTATGCAGTGTTCTTTTGCATTCTTTCAGTGTTGGATTGCTCTCCGCATAGGGAGACTGAAACAAGTTTTTATGGTCTGGATGTCATCTGTAATGGAATCCTTGAATTAGAGAGGTTCCAATGGATTTTTTGTGTTTTATGGGATTTAGTTTTGTTTTCCAGAATGGGTATAAGAATCAGATATTTAACCACGTCGTAGTTGAATCTCAGGAGGTAGGAATTATGGACCTGCTACTGTTTGCTAGAAGTCTGCACATTTTCTTTACCATCACAATATGATAAAATTGGTTCCTATTTTGGACTGAAGTATGATAGAATGAATGAAATATTAAGTGTGTAATGCATCCTAAGTTTTGGTTGTAAACTTCTGTGGGCAAAATTCTGTACTTTATGGACATTTTGGTTTTCAAAATGTAGATGATTGAGTGCCACATCAGCCCTATCCTGGCCACAGACCCCTTTGTCTTCCCCTCCAATGACTTGCTATGGCAGCATGACAAGGTCTGCCTCACCACGATAATGTCCGTTCCTTCCAAACATTACCTTCTCCATGGGCACTATTGTTCTGGAGCATTTTGGACTCCTCATGGGGGAATTTTTGGCCATTCACTGCTGTGGTCCTCCTGTGATTCCATGCCCTCCAGACAAACCACCATCCTGTGGGTCGCCCCCCTCCCCTAACTCTCACATCTAGCCTCCTATTAGAAGCCTCTTCATCCCTTAGGCTAAGAGCGAAGTACAAGGGCGCATCCCTTACCCATGGAGACTTAAAGGCGTCACAATAACACACATACTTGCGGGACTATTGAGGATAAGCGGCTTGGTGGTTAGAGCTTGGAGGAATCATTGAAGCCCACTTAATCGGTCTAGAAATAGACTCACCCATGCATTTAACTACCACCGCCAAGTGACACTTTCCTATTTAACCTCAGATCCCCATACATTGGACTAACATTATAGGATCTATCACCATCAACTCGAGTTCCTATACGTTCGAATTACACATAAGGAGTCGTCGCAATCCCTCAATCAATGACGCTACTGATACACACAACTGTCCACACTTAGACAATCATGGTCTCTCTTCCTGCTGATGGAGAAAAGGCCCAGGACACAATTACCCAAGACCTACTTCATTTATTTCATTCATTGAAAATCCACCTACCCCCAAGAGGCCCTTGCTGCAAGCCGTCCCAACTATCACCCTGCTCATCTCTAGTGAGTCCGCCATCTACCACGATCAACATTGTTTCCAAATGATTGCTGTACCCGGCCCAGCTCCAATCACCCTCACAAGTCTTATTCTTGGAGTTTCGGATTATCTTGTGTAAGGGGAGAGAAATTATCTGAAATTTGAAGTTAGTAACCGTAGTTTGGAAACCTCTTTGCTTTTCACGTGGATATTTTATGCAAAAAGAGGATAGCTTCAGTCTCTATAGCTTCTAGGTTTTTTTTTTTTTTTTTTCATCAATTGCTATGCATGACTTGAACAATCATATGCAACTGACGGGATCTGCAAAAGGGGTAAAAGCCTGTTTGCCAAAACTAGGAGTAGAGTACTAGACCCACCTGTAAAAATTTATTAGGTTTTTATTCAAACTGAGGTATTGTTGATTTGCAGAAAGTCCAAAAAATGCATTCTTTCAAGGCCTTCCATCGACCAGCATAAAAGAATCTATGATTATATTAACCAGGTAAAAACAAGAACCAATTCAACTTAATACTTACTAAAAAAAAAGGAACTAGGTTTGCTTTTTCTAGTGGACCTGGTTCTTGCATTCTTAAAACAGCCTTCAAGGCTGAAAATTTGGAATGCTTGAGAAAATTATGTCTTGTGTTCAATAGGATTCATCTATGACCATTTTTCTGCGTAGTTCCTAAATCAAATTGGAACCTCTCTTATGGATAAATGTCCATTACTTGATATTAGGACTCCAATGTGAAAATTGGCATGAGGGCCACTTTGATTGCATCATCTGCTTACATTTACTCATGTAACGTGAATGAAATTAATGGCAGATGACATATGGGAGTTTGAGGTGAGGTTGTTGTCTAGGATTATGTTTTGAGGTTTGTGTCGTCCGGCATTGATGGTTGAGATGACATTGGAAGTCATTGGGAGGCTGTAACAAGATAGTTTATCTGTGTAAGTTTGGTATATGAGTGTTTTAGATATTTTTTCCTATTGATCTGTGCCAATAGTTGGGAATTAGGTATGGAGGTACTAAAATAGTGATACACATGGCTTTATGGTTATGTTGATTGACCAGTGTGTTTGCTGTGCTACGGCTTTCTGTTGTTTTGATATGCTGGGGAAGAATTCAGATTCAGTTATAACTGACTCGTAAAATTTTTGATGAGCTAAATCTGATTTTCAATATTGTCTTCTGTATTCTTTTAAATGCTTATCTTTTTATGTTTCCACCATAAATTGTAGCATGCCTCTGATTAAATTATTTGAAGCCAGTGGGATTCCAGAAATTCTCATATAAAATATATATTGGTCATTTATTTGGTAAGATGGAATCATATGCTTAGAATTAGCTCCCTAAAGTTGATAGGAACTATACTAACCTTGAAGTTGCTGGAAGCATACAGTTGCTTCTGGTTCATGACGAAGCCTCGAAGAGTCGATATGTCTCACAGGAGTCGAGATATCTCACATATAGCATCCATATTTTAGCTCTCTTTTTCTTAACCTAATTCTTTCTACATGAAGCCATTTTTGTTTCATAACCATTAGTGTCTCAGGTCTGAAATTAATAAGTGAATGCAAATTGATATGCTTATAATGAGATGAAACTTAAGAGATTATTGCCTTGTCCATTCCATTATTTGCGAGGTGATTAAATCCCTTGATATGTGTATGTGCGTGCGGGCACACTATGGTAGTTGAGGGAACAAAAAGATAGACCAAATCTTTTTTTTTTTTTTTGGGGGGGGGGCGGTGGGGGTAATTGGACGAAAAAGATAATTGGCGGAAAAAAGTCCAGTGTTTGGAAGCACCTTTGCTCGATGGTGATTCTGAAGCAACATTTTCCTACTAAGGTAGATCTGAGAATGTTTCTGGCTGCCTGCAATAATATTTTTGTTCCTTAGATTGTACCGCTTTTGTGGAAAGGTATCAGTTTTATAGGCAGCAAGGAATGAAAATTAGGTCAACATATTAAGATGGAAGGTGGCAATTCTAGGTTCGTTAAATCACTACTCCTGTGTGTTTGGAACTAGAGTAGAGGGAAGCTCAGAGAGAAACTGCTAGGAAAAATAGCTATTGGTCCTCCGTTTGGCTTTGCCGAGGAAAAGGAAGGGAAGACGGAAGGCAAAGATAATTTCGTCTGAAATTAGAAAGACGTAGGAAGAGAAGGTCAGAGAGAAACTGCTAGGAAAAATAGCTATTGGTCCTCTGTTTGGCTTTGCTGAGGAAAAGGAAGGGAAGACGGAAGACTAAGATAATTTTGTCTGAAATTCCAAAGACATAGGAAGGTGAAGGGAAAAGATAACCTTGTCTGAAATTCCAAAGTCGGGGAAAGGAAAATAGCGGAGCAACTATTAAATAATATTGGGGTAGGAATTTTTTTTTAAATATTTGTTTAATTAAATAATTTATATCTTAGATGCAAAGAAGAGAATTTATTTAACCACAATAATCTGACGTGGATTTACCACTCGATAACAATGGACGGTAGGTGCATCTATTTGTTTTTTATCGTATGCTTTGAAAACATTTATTTCAGTGGTTTTCGCCAACAACATTGATGTATTGCTGTCACCATATGAGCTCTATTACTTATGGTAAAATCTTAACGGCTTGTGACCATAGTTGCTGAAATCATCAAGGTTGTGACGCGCGCGCGCGCGCACACACACACACACATATATATATATATATTTAATTAAAACAATTAATTTCATAAATCTTAAAATGAAGTATATATGATTATGATACTCACTGGCTGTAATATTATATATTTTTTATATGAGTAGGTTTATTAGCTTCTTACATTTCATTTTACTTTTTTTTATTAAATAAAGTTACACAATTATCTTCATTCTTGTGGAAAGATATTTATAATATTAAATTTATGCCACATGTATTAAAAAAAAAAAGAGTAATAGTGTAATTTTATTTAGTGAAATAGTAAAGTGGAGTGTAAGAATTTATTTGTAGAACGCAGATAGATCCACTTTTTTTGGTATATTTAGGAGGTGTAATAATGTATACCTTTCATTTATTGAAATAGTTTCTATTAAAATTTAAAATTTTTAAATTATTTTTGGTCAAATCTCTTATCTTATGTTATTTATCATTAACTAAATATTAAAAAATTAATTCTATATAATTAAAAAAATCAATTTAACATTGTATTTTGTGTTATAGTATTACAAAGCTCCTATATTTCCACAATCAAATGTAGCTATGGGAGGTGATTTTTCACCCTCAAATATCACCAGCTCTATCTGAACCACCCATCAATCCTTTTGTGCCCGTTGGTTGTTGTATACATCTTAAGTCTCTTATCATGCGTATGGATTGGGTGGGACCGATGTGGAAAGAGTTTGAAAGCTCCTCAACTACATCAATGTTGATTGGCTAGCTATGCTCTCCGGGAATGGGTGGTAGCACTTTTGTGATCTTGGACTATACCTACTTATTTTTTTTTCCATTTTTCTAAATATATATATATATATATATATATATCAAATACAAAAAAATTGGGCGCAACAAAAAAAAAAAAAAAAGTATAACTTTGCACCAAAATTTAACATACGACATTTTAGTTGGTAGTTGACTTTTTGATAAAAACTTATAGAAGTCAAAAAAAATTTTGAAGAAAGTTAGTAGAAATTAAAGAAGATTAGAGAAAGTTGGTAAAAGTTGAAGAATGTTGATAAAATTGACTTTATAGTTGATAGAAAAATTTAGAGAAAATTATTAAAGTTAGTTTTTTTTTTTTTTTTTTTTTTTTTTTGGGTTAGTCAGCCAAACGTGACCCATATATCGATAACTTAGGACATATTTAAGATTTATATTATAGGAGCACAAGTGGATATGTATGTTTAAAAGTTACATTGTTTATTTTTTTTTAATTTAAAGATGTGGAAACACCAAAAAAAAAATATTTGTATATAAAATAATATGGTATTTATAAAATATTTGTATATAGAATAATATGGTATTTATAAAGTGTCATTGGAATATATGGGGCATAAAAAATTAGTTTTATACATAATTATGTGTTAACATTGAATTGGTAAATATATTTATATGAATATTTAGGCTTTGTTTGTAGTGAAAAAATTTTAAAAAAATTATAAAAGTTATTTACTTATTATCTCATTACATGAATGACGAACTTAAATTTATTTCACTTTATTTTATTTTATCTCATTTTTATCACTCTAAATGCACTCCTAATTATAGTAGAAATAGATGCACACAATTTATGTGTGTGTGTGTGAATAAAATATTTATTAATTTATTTTCTATTTATTGTTTATATTTTATCCTAAACTATGAGAAGCATTACAAATTAAAAAGGTTGAAAATTTTATCTAAAATATTAAATAGTATTATTTAAGTAAATAACGAATGGTTAATGAATATTTTAAAAAAGTAATAAAAAAAGGTACGTAAGAAAAATAATATAATATAAATATAAAATTATTTGAATAAATTATAGGGTCTTGAAAATTACTTATATCCCTCCTACAAGTTGTAGATGGTTGTTGATAGTGAAAGGGTAGTAAGGGAGGAAGAACTTCACTAAGATCTCTGAAGCTTGGCCTGCCCTTTTGTCTCGACACTATGAGCTGGCCTGCTTCTTTTTTTTTTTTTTTGGGTTAAAGTTTGGGCAACACTTTAAGTCCGTTAAGCTAAACCGGTCAAGCTTGGGATTATGAATTTGGCCCAAGCTCGATTTAGTTAATTGAAAAATATATATTTTAATATTATGTATTTATATATTAATTTATTTATATTTTCTATAAAAATAATTATTTTAGTACTAAGTATTTAGTTATATAATTTTTATATTATTTTTATTTAAAAATATATTTAAAAACTAAATATAGTCCCTGAATTATTTTAAACCCCGTCCGATCCATCTCCTCCCTCGGTACCTACTCTTTAGCCCCACATGTACATCAGGGCTTTTTCTGAGAAGAAAATGTTAGAATTTTTTTTTTTTGCCAGTTATTAGTTAAAAAGTCAGTTTTTGTGTGTGTGTGTGTGTTTAAGAAACCAAAAAAGTTAACTTTAGCTTTTAATCTTTTTGTGTATTTAATATATTTATCTTTATGATTTGAGAGAACTAAAAATATAAAAAAAATAATAATTTTGATCATTTTACAGAAAGCCGAAAAATTAGGTAGCTAAAGGCTGAAGTCTGTTCGGCATGGCACTTCTCTCACTTACAATGTCAAATTGTCTGGTGATGTTAATCTTTAGACTTAGCATTTTAATGGACCAGACATTTACACCTTCAGATTTTTAATTAAAAAACAGCAAGAAAAATAAATAAAATAAATAAATATGATAAGATTAAATTTGCTCCCTTATTTAAATAATAATGATAAATAGATAACGATTTATGCAAAAATTAAATAGCAAAACTTAAAGTATGCAAGTTACAAATTAATAGGTTTTAAATATATTATTTGTATTTATAAAAAATGATAAAAATTACGTTAAAATAAGAAATCATTGTATAGAGAAAAAAAATTAATTTTTTTTATTTCTACATAAATTCTCCTATTTAAATCTTTGTGTGTGTGCGTGTGTGTTTACTGTTGATAGATGTGAATAATACGCTCTTTTTTTTTTTTTTTTTTGCAATTGATAAATGTGAATAATAACATCTGAAACTATCAAAAGTAAAAAAAATAAAAATAAAAATAAAAAATAACTTCTTCTATATTGTCGAATAAGATAAGAGCCCAATAAATTACAAATGTAATATTAATAATAATAAAGTATAGTGTAGCGTCGTGGTGGTGTTTAAGCCAAAGAAATAAAGAATAAGAGTTATAGAACTTCGTACATTATGAGAGCATAATAGGCACTTTATAATATATAATTTATGAATCGTTAAATTTGGATGAAATATTCAACTGTACGAAGTGTGAGTGAGGGTTAAGGAGTATAAGTGCATATTAATAAAACATGTGTGATTCAAGTGTATAAAGATAAAACCTTAAGGGGTGAGAGTGAAATAAATGGATTGCAGGATACTATCGTAAATTTTACACCGTATGAGTTATAGTGAAAGAATGAAAAATTATAATTTAATTAAAAAAATTAATAAATACTATTTAACAAAACCAATAAACTTTGGCTCCGTTTGATTTGTAAACAAATTTCAAAAAATTCTATAAATCTATGTTAATTTTATATCACATCAACTTTTTTCTTTCACTGCACGCATTATAAACTCTCAATTTATCTCAATTTATCTTACTTTATCACATTCTAAACTCACTATTTAATTAAATTTTGCTCCTCCGTTCTGTGACCGCTGTCTCTACTGTGTAAAACCCACTTCAACTTCGTCAAACCCGAGATAAATCCTAATTATTAATTTACTGGTATGTTAAAAACATAAATATAAATAAACAAAAGGCTAACATCATAGAAAATTGTTGTTCCTCCGATTCCATCTTTTGGACCAAAGCAAAATATGCATATTATTGTTTTATTTTGAAATTAAAAACACTCAACGTTGTACAACGTCATTAATATGTCATCAAAATGGAAACAAGGCAGCAATTATTAGCGTACGGACTGAATTGAAGTTATGATTCACAATTTCGTATCTGCTGATGTGTCATTCAGAACGACAGAGACAGGTCCCTGACCTAGAGATGGACATGAAATGGGGCATTGGACGAGTGTCCCCCAACTTTATTATAATTCAAATTTTCGAAGAAAAAACGCTTGAATGATATTTTTGTGAGTATTAAGCGTGCCTTTGCGTTTGATTACTTCTTAACTCTTTCGTTAGCTCGCTTTGTTTTTTGTATGAATTTTTTTTAACTAAAATTTAAATTTTTTTTTAGAGATATATCTTTTAAACGTGTTAATTATATTTATAAAAAAAAATTAAAAATTTATCTTTATTTGAGTAAAAATTAAAAAAATAAAGAAATTAACTTTTTTATTATTTTCTTACTTAAACGAATAACTTTTACTTAAATAGATAATTTTTTTTTATAAATATAATTAATACGTCTAAAAGTTGTATTTTTAAAAAGAAAATTAAATTTTGATAAAAAATCGCATAAAACAGAAAAAGAAAATAAAGTTATGAAAACCAAACTAACCCTAAGGATGTGAACTCCAAGCCAAATAATTATGTTAATAGCTCATGTATCTGTGGCTCATTTTGGATCATATGTAAGGGATTGTTAATAAAGTCTCAAAGGTAAAAGATGCATTTAATATTATTTTTTTTATTTGATCATATTACTTTTCATTCAAGAATATATTATTATGTAAAATATTTTAAACTAAAAAATGCAAGTGTAAAATTCAAATATTAAAAATAGCTACCTACTATAATTAGCAATGTTAACTAAGGTAAATGTAATTAATCTAATATTTTTTAATTATTACGTATAAAATTTTTGAATAATTTATTGCTGTACCAATAATATTTTTTGCTTTGGAGGTAAGTTTTTAGTTCCGATTAAGAATATATATATATTTTTTTAGAAACTAGCTTTTTGGATTGGATTTTTTTCGTCTTATGAGGATTTTTCATTAAATTTTAATATTTTTGTTTGGATATATTTTAGACATGTTATTCATATTAAAAAATAACATAAAAATATTTAAAATAGGAAAAGTTAAGCACGAAAAAAAATTAATTTTTTAGCCATTTATTTTCTATTTATAAGCATTTTTCGGTAATTTTTTTAAAATATGTGAATAACATTTCCAATAATTATCAAAGCTTAAAAAATTAACTTTTTCATTATTTTCTTACCTAAATAAGTTTGTTTTACTCAAGCGGACGAAATTTTTTTAATTTATTTTATAAATGCAATAAATATGTCTAAAAGCCGTATCTTTAAAGAAAAATTAAATTTTGATAAAAAGCCACATAAGACAAGAAAAGAAAAAAGTTATGGAAACCAAACTAACCCTAAGGATGTAAACTCTAAGCCAAATAATTATGTTAATAGCTCTTGTATTTGTAGTTAAGTCGCATAATAAATAATTATGTTAATAGCTCTTGTATTTGTAGCTCATTTTGGGTCATATGCAAGGGATTGTTAATAAAGTCTAAAAGGTAAAAGATGCATTTAATAGTATTTTTTTATTTGACCATATTATTTTTCATTCAAGAATACATCATAATGTAAAATATTTTAAAATAAAGGATGTAAGTACAAAATTCAAACGTTAAAAATAACTATCTACTGTAATTAATTAGCAATGTTAACTGCGGTAAGTGTAACTTATCTAACATTTTTAATCATTAAATAATTATTACGTATAAATTTTTGTATAATTTATTGCTGTATTAATAATATTTTTGCTTTGGAACTAAGATGTTATAGTTCCTATTGAGAGTTTTTTTAGAAACTAGCTTTTTGGGTTGGATTTTTTTTTCGTCTCATGAGGATTTTTCATTAAATTTTAATATTTTTGTTTGGATATATTTTAGACATGTTATTCATATTAAAAAATAACATAAAAATATTTAAAATAGGAAAATTTAAACACGAAAAAAATTAATTTTTCAGCCATTTATTTTCTATTTATAAGAATTTTTCAGTAATTTTTTTAAAATATGTGAATAACATTTCTAATAATTATCAAAGCTTAAAAAATTTAAACTTGAAAAATAAAAAAATAGAAAAAACTAAATTTTTGTATTTATTTATTTTTTTTTGCCAAATTAAACTTGAGGCAGCATTCGTCCTCATTATGGATGATAGACAAATGCAAGGATTTAACACGCTGAATGATCAGCACGACAAAAAATTTTCTCTTAGCTGACACACCCCCCCTCTCTCTCTCTCTCTCCCCCCCCCCAACCCCCCTCATACTTTACCGAATCACCACCGCTTGGCACCGCAACATGACGGGAAAAGACTGCGGCCACCACCACGACGACGACGACCAGAGGAAACTCTACCGCCGCCTACTCGCGGGATTCGCGGCCTTCATCATCCTCATCCTCTTTGTAATCCTTCTCGTCTGGCTCATCCTCCGCCCCACCAAGCCCCGATTCGTCCTTCTCAACGCCACCGTCTACGCCTTCAACCTCTCCTCCCAAAACTTCCTCACCTCCAACCTCCAGATCACTCTCTCCTCCCGCAACCCCAACGACCGCATCGGAATATACTACGACAAGCTCGACGCCTACGTCGCCTACCGCGGCCAGCAGATCACGCTCCCTACTCTGCTTCCTTCCACGTACCAGGGCCACAAGGACGTCGACGTCTGGTCGCCGTTCCTGTACGGGAACTCCGTCCCGGTGGCGCCGTACCTGGCGGCGGCGCTGCCGCAGGACCAGGCCGCGGGGACGGTGTTGATCAACGTCAAGGTCGACGGGAGGGTGAGGTGGAGGGTCGGTTCGTTCGTCTCCGGGAAGTACCGATTGCACGTGAACTGTCCTGCTTACATATTGTTTGGTAACAAGAATAATGCTATTCCTGTTGGGCCGGGGATCAAGTACCAGTTGGCGCAAAGTTGCCATGTTGATGTTTGAAGTTGAACTGAAGAGTGAGTGACTGAGTTTGTTAATTTGCTCTCTCTCTCTCTCTCTCTCTCTCTCTTTCTCTCTCTCTTTCTCTGTGGTTTTAATTTTTAAATCCTTTATTATGGTTCTGTTATTATGACTGTCAAGTTTGAATTTGTAGAACGTATGCCTTCGCGTAATTAAGAGGAAAATTAAGTTTTAACCTGTAGAGAATTTTTCCCTTTGAATATGAAGAGAGGCAAGATTTGACTATTTGTTGTTTGGTTTAAATCCTTTTCCTTTGTTATGGCTGTGGCACACGCAACTTTAGTGGGAAAAAAAGAATTGAAAGATAAAATAAAAATAAAATAAAATAATTCAAATATCTGTTATTTTTTTAGAGAATAATATGTTATTAGTAGAAAATTTTCCATGGAATAATATATACTTTCGTTTAGAATGATAAAAAATGTTAAAAAATAATAAAAAATATTAAAAATTTTTAAAACGAATTACGAATTTATAATTTATCTTATTTTATTTCACTTTTTATTACTTTATATTGGAGTTATAGATGTATTACTTTGAAAAATAAAATAAAGTACTACGTTAAAAGTTAAATTTATTTTTTTTGCCTTTATTGTTGAAAATTTAATTTAATTAATTAATTAATTAATTTGTCTGTCATGACACTCTAGATCCAACCCCCTCTCTCTTTTTATTTTTTCTTCCTTTATATTCTGTTTCACTGTTTTAATTAAACTGGCTAACTTAATTTTGCCCTTTACCTCTCTTTTTTTTCCCCTTCTTTAATATTTATTCTATATGTATGCATATATATATCCAATCCGACTCATTCCATTGCAATACTCATTAATAATCTCTTTTTTGAGTCATGATTTATCTACTGCATCACTAAATCAATAATAATCATATTACAACAACAATTAATCATCTCTTTTTTTCTTTTGAAAACATAATTATCACTAATTTTTTATACCAAAATAAAATTACAAGATATTTGGATCTCAAAAAATGCTCAAAAAATTAAAATTTTATCAATTTTTTCTAATTAGATTTGATCACCTATCACTTTTACATCGATTTTTAATTTTTTTTGACAAATTAAACACTATCTTGATTACAAAATAATTTACCAAATTAAATCATTACTATCTATTAGTAATCATCTAAATATAATTTAGGCCTGAGTTTTTATTATGGGTGTGGGTGAAAGGGGGGGGGGGGGAGCTGGGAGAAGAGAAACTTAAGGTGTGGGTATGAGTTTGAGTGGGAGGCATGCGGAAAGAGACGAGAAGAGTTTGTGGATTCCAAAAAAAAAGAAAAAGGTTCAAGGGAAGTGTTGGCTTGGGGAAAAAAGCCGGCGCCTGAGTTCTCAGTTAGTAGTTATTTATTTATTTTTTTAAATGATTAAATTTATTTTGTTATATTTTTAATTTATTTAAAATTTTTAAAAATTAATTACTAAAATTTAATTTTTTTAAACATAAAAAAATTAATTTGTCAACAATTTAATAACCAACTATAAAAAAATTAATTTTTTAACGGTTTTAGTAATTAACTACCAAAAAAAAAATTAATTTTTTTTTCCTAAATACAACCTAAGATTGTTTAAAAAGACGCGTGATTATAGGGAGACTAAGGGTGTATTTGAAGTGATAAAAAATAAGATAAAGTAAAATAATTTATGAGTTTATAATTCATACAGTAAAATAAAAAAATAAATAATTTTTAAAAATTTTCAGAATTGTTCAACGTTTTTTAAGGTACATTTGTTTTTAGCGCACCAAACGCACCTTAAATGTGGTTAAGCATTAGTAGCAAGTAGGAATTTAAACTTTTAAACATCAATTAATTATACAGTTTAAAAAAACAAAAGAGAGAAATGTAAATAATTTTTCATTCAAGTTGTATTACTAGTAAACTTTAAAAACAAAAAAAGTTTAAGTAATTTGTTCTAAAATTAATAAGCATTTAATTTTAGTAGGTGAGTGGGATCGTTGAAATCAGAAGGCACTGACATCTCTCCGGGGATCTATGTTTAATTGATGGTCAAAAGCGTTCATATAATAAATGTGTGGGTTTTCCAGACGTGCAACAAGCTAGAGGCCCGTTTGATAGTTAAAAAATGTGTAAAATTTATCAAAAGGTACAAAGTGAGCATTTGGTAAAATTTTAACTTTTACTACTGTTTTATTTTATCACAATCATTTATTCTACTCAAAATTTACTATAACAAACACACAAAAATTGTTAAAAAAATGTTAAAAATTCTACCAAACATTCAAAAGTTGTTAAAAATTATTAAATATTGTCAAAAATTTTATCAAACATCTAAAAGTTTTATTAAACACACAAAAATTGCTAAAAATTCTACCAAACATTCAAAAGTTACTAAATATTACCAAAAATTTTACGAAATACTTAAAAATTATAAAAAGTAAGTAAAAATTACAATTTACTTTACCAAATACACCAAAAATTATAACTAATAATTTTTTACTAAAAATTACTTAAAAAATATTAAAATTTGTACTACCAACAGCCGTGTAATTAATAAGTTTACTCATTATTCCACCATTTTTAGGTTTATTTTAACACCATATTTTTAGGATCATGTTCCAGCAGAGTGATACACCATAAAGCACGCTGCTTCTCCTGTCGAAGATCAGTCTTAATTGCATCTGTTTCAGAAAAATCAATTCTTTCTGACTTGCAATTTCAAATTTCGTCAACAAATGGCATCTAAGTAATTTATTGGGTTTATGGTTTTCATGTTTCTTTCTTAACAATTTTGTATTCTTTCTTCTATCAAATGTCTTGTTCCTGCCATTAAGAAAAATCTTAATCTCTTGCTAAAGACAATAATTGTTGTGCTAACTTTTCTTTCTCTGGTTTCACCATACAGAATCGGGTCACCAGAGCGGTACTGCGACTCGGAAGATGTGAAAATGGTCTCCACGTGTTGGATCGACGTCATCATGCCTTCGTGTCCACCACTTCTCCACCGCAAGCCTCTGTCCATTTATGGCATGCTCGTCTTGATCATTCAAGTTATCGTACTGTTACTTCTCTTTCTAGATTAGGATCTATTTCTCGTAGCAATAAATTAGTGAACGCTGATTCTGAAATTTGTGTTGGCTGTAAACTCCGCAAAAGCCACCGTTTACGTTTCTTTATAAATGATGAACGTTGTGCCATGCCTTTTGATCGTTTACGCTGTTAATACATATAGGATAATTAGTAGTAAATTTTGGATAATAATAAGATAATTAATAGTAAAATTTAGATAAATTTATAAAAGTTAAAAAAAAAATTTAGTCTCGAGAGATTCATTCTCTAAACCAAATCACTAAAGAATATATCTTTCTCAGTTTGTCTTAAATATACCAACCCCTCAATATGTGCAAACCCCCAGATAATATATCTTTCTTAATTTGTCTCACATATACCGGTCCCTCAACATGTGCAGCGGTAAATTGCGAATTCGCATAATAATAAACTTATAAAAGTAGAATTTGTCTTTCATTCTATTTCTATTTTGTAACTTTATAAATAAAGTTACTATTTCATTGTATTTCACACATTTAATATATATAATTTTCTCAATTTTTTTATTCATTCTTTTCTCTTAACATACACTGTGACTTTTATTCATTTTTTTCTCTTAACATACACTGTGACTTATGGGGCCCGTCACCAGTTCCTTCTTTTACTGGATATAGATACTATGCGGTGTTTATTGATGATTGCACCAGATTTAGTTGGATATTCCCTTCGAAACACAAATTTGAGTTCTTTGATACTTTTGTCAATTTACAACGTTACAGTGAGACCCAATTTTCAGTCAAAATAAAGTCGTTTCAGCGTGACGGGGGAACTGAATTTACAAATAATAAGTTCCGCTCCCATTTGCACTCTTGTGGCATTGTTGTTCGTCTGGCATGTCCTTACGCTCCTAGCTAGAACGGCATTGCCGAACGCAAGCATCGCCATGTCAGAGAAACGGGTTTTACCCTTATGTTTCATGCCCATGTGCCACTCGCTTTGTGGGTTGAGGCCTTCTCTACTGCCGTTTTTCTCATTAACCGACTCCTGTCACCGTCTCTTGATGGCAAAAACTCCTTATGAGCTCTTGTTTGGTAAGCAACCCGATTACTTTATGCTTCGCACTTGTTTGGATGTCTTCGCTTTCCTTATTTAAGAGATTACTCACCTAATAAATTACTCCAAAATCTGCTCCTTGTGTCTTTTTGGGTTACAGTACCCTTCGTGAAGGATTCCGGTGGTTAGACCAAAAGACACATCGTGTCTATTTTCTCGACACGTGCAGTTTCATGAAAATATTTTTCCTTATAACGGCGATTCTATGCAAAATTTGCAGCCCAACATTGACTATATTCATTTTTTTGATAGTCAGGAATGTGTCTCTAGTTCTTCTAATGTTGGTTCTTCTGATTCTTTGTCTTCACCATCTATTTCAAGTTCACCGTGTCTGCCTTGCAGTGATACTCCACACCAATCCTTGAATCCTTCCCCTGATGTTCAGGGTCCTCTTCCTGCGGAATCTCTCTGGGATTATGTAGCCCCGGGCTCTGCTGTTCCTCTGCTCATGTCTTCAGCTTCTCGTGTGACCACTTCTAGCCATCCGATGATTACCAGAGGGAAAGCTGGATATTCAAACCACGGTTATCTCATGCTATGACTGTTTTATCTTTTCTCTACTTTTTCAGGCACTTCTTGCTCTCAAGAAGCCTCGGGGCTTCAAGTCTGCTGCAAAACAGCCTGAATGGCTCTCGGCTATGGATGATGAAATTCAAGCTTTGAAGAAAAATGATACGTGGGTCCTTGTACCCCATCCTAAGAATCATAATGTGGTTGGCTGTCGCTGGATTTTCAAAACAAAGCTTCGCTCTAATGGGTCTATTGAGCGCCATTAGGCACGTCTTGTGCCTCAAGGATTTTCTTAGGTTCATGGTCTTGACTTTGGTGACACCTTTAGCCCTGCGGTGTGTCCTGCTACGGTCAAAATCATTTTGTCCTTGGCTGTTACTTCTGAATGATTTTTACATCAATTAGATGTTAAGAACACATTTCTTCATGGTCTTTTCAATAAAGAGGTATATATGGAACAACCGCCTAAGTGCATTGATTCTTAGGATGGGATACAAGCTCCTTAAACTTGGTTTCACCACTCTAGCTCTTTTTTGCTTAAACTTGAATTCCTCTCTAGTCAGGTTGATTCTTCATTGTTTGTCTATCACTCTACGCTTGGGATTGTTTACTTACTTCTTTTTATATTGATGACATGGTCTTCACTAGAAGTAATCTTTCTCTAGTTCGAACTTTTGTTACTCGGCTTTCCAAGGAATTTTCCATGAAGGATTTGGGTGATCTTCATTAGGTTCTCAGCGTTGAAGTCCAAGCTAATGAGAAGGGTTTGTTTCTAAGTCAAACGATGATAGATGCAAAGCCTATTTCAACACCTTTTGTCGTTGGTCAACATCTATCAGCTAAAGCACAACTGTTCTTCGACCCTACTCCATTTCGTTCTCTTACCGATGCTCTTCAATACTTGACTATCACCTGGCCTGATTTATCCTTCAATGTGAATTCCATTTGCCAGTTCATGCATGCTCCCACCAAGGATCATTTTCATTCTCTCAAACGTATTTTGCGCTATGTTAAAAGCACTGCTAATTATGGACTTTAACTTTATAAGCAGTCCACACCACTCGTGATCTTCTTGCCTACTCTGATGTGAACAGGGTTGGATGTCTTGATGCACGCCATTCTACTACCAGCTGAGCTATTTTTTTGGCGCAAATTTAGTCCCTTGGTCCTCTAAGAAACAAAGCATTATATCTTGTTCAAATGTAGAAGTAGAATATCGCTCCTTGGCGATTGCCACTGCTGATATTGTTTGGATTACTCAACTATTTCAAGACCTTCGTGTTACACTCTTAGCGCCGCCTACAATAGTCCACGACAATCAAAGTGTAATTTTTATGGTAGTCAATCCGGTTACTCATCCTCGGTCAAAACATATAGCGATCCACCACCATTTTGTTCATGGACTTGTTGCTAATGGTACTTTGAAAGTTGATTTTGCTCCTTCACATCTGCAGCTTACTGATTCGTTAACCAAATGCGTCACCAAGCTTCAGTTTTTTCTTTTTCGAAGCAAGCTCAGCATTATCCCTTCTGCCACGCTCGCCTTGCTCCCCGGGAGGGTGACGAAAAAGAATCGAATGATTCTCCATAATATTTATTGTATTCCATTTCTATTGCCCTAATATCTGCTTGTATAGCTGCAGAGATATTTTGAATACTTGTATTTGATTTTTTCCTATTATATGGGATTACGCAGCTGTAATTATTGTGTATATGATGAGATGTTTTCTCCTCCCTACGGCAAAAGAGGATTTCGGCCATTTACCATTGTTTTGTCAAACATTTCTTTAGTTTCGATAGCCCTGTTGGGCCGGATTTGCCCTACGAAGAGTGACAGGAATCTGCCACAACCTCGACCCAACTTTCATTCCAACTCCGCCCCATAAAACAAAATCAAGTTCCTACGTTTCTATAAAAAGGGTAAATGTTGATGTTATAGTAATTTTTATTTTAATCAGAACTATATACAACTAGAAGTGTGCATACATAATGGTGTGATTTTTGTTAATTTTTTTAATAAAATAAAAATTACATAAAATTATTTGTATGATTTAATTAGGAATATAAAATAAAATAAGATGGTAGTTAAAAATTTTAAATTTATAAAATGACTTACTTATGGATAATTCTTAGAAATTATTTAATTTAACATTTGAATTTGACAAGAAGTTGAATGTTATTTTAAGAAATTAAAAAAGTTCATTAAAATAAAAATTTTATTATTTTTTTGTTCTACCAATGCCTAGTGTTTTCTTTATAACAGTACAAATTATCAAGGCATATAATATAAATAAATGGTATAATCAATGTTTTAATTATTAGAAAAATTGATTGGCATCACCATTTTCTAATTCTAAATTCACTCTGAGTTTAATTCCTCGTATTTCAAAAAAACACTAATCACTGTAAGTGAATAAACTAATAAAATATAGTAAGTAATTTTTTTATTTATTGTTTTTACTTTAATAATTAATTTGTTGTTTTTATTTCCGTGTTTTTAGAAAATAAAACAAAAAATATTTTTTATTTATTCTATCTTTCTAAAAAAATTCAATAAATTAAATGAAAATTTTCATTATTTACTCTTTTCCTCGTCTAGTTGTAGCAAAACAAATTAAGAATTCGATTAGTTACATCACCCTAATCTTAATAGCAATGATTTAAGATTTTAACAATAGAAACGCGAATTTAAAATGAATTAGAATTTTAATCATCCCAATGTAACTATATATTAAATATCCCGTTTAATTTTGTACTCACAAATAACATTTGCCAATAATGTATAAATACTATTAATATATGTTAATATTATGATTATATATTTTATTATACAATTTTTTGTTTACATAAATATGAACATTATTTAAAATTTTATATTATTAATATATTTTTTTAATTTTCCTTAAACCCAATTAATTAATTAATTAAGACACGACTGTAATTGTTGAATGCAACCATCGTAATTAACCACATCCATTCAAAATACATACACCACCAACAACTAAAATTCGCCAAAAAACTCATATGCAGCCAAGCTTGATTCAGGGTGAGCACTCAAAAAAATAATTATGTTGATTTTTATATTATTTTTTATATATAATTGTATCCACTCAAAAAAAAATATTTAACTCAATACTAATGATGTTAAAAAAAATATTCTAGTATTAATTGTGTGCACAAAAAAATAAATTTTAAGTCAATAATTTTAATGCAATTATACTTAATTTACTTAATACAATTAAAAAATATTTAATCACTTTGACAATTTTTTTTCTCTATTTTTTCTAATAGTCAAATTTTTTTTTTATTTCTCTCATAATACTCCACTAATTATTTATATTTTTAATAATCAAATTTATGTATATTATAATTGGCGTTTATCTAAATAAAATTTTCTTGCTCCGCGCTGCTAAAAAAAAAATCTCCGTCGTTTTTATCTACTTTGATTTTCTTTCGTACCCTCTCCTTCCCATCGGGGCTGTGTGGAGAAAGACTGAAACTCCAACGGAAACACCTCGGTGAGTTCCCGGCATTTCTCAACCTTCCTTTCTCTGTAGAAATCCGGATTTAACTGTGAGCGCATGACCGCCGCTTCATTTCTGTATCTATCACTTGCATGTGAACATTTATGATTTCTTTTTATTAATTTTTTATTGTTATCTTATTATGTCTTGCAAATTTTGGATTAGAATAGAATCATTTCGCACGAATTCGTCAAATTCGGAAAGAAAATTGCCCTCAACTGTGGTTTCTGAGGCGACTGGGGGTATCAACCAGCCAATTTGAGAATCATTCATGTTACAGATGGCTTATGCATCACGATTTATTGAATGTAAGCCTAAGTAGACTTCAAATCAATAAATTTGAGGCTAGGTCTCATAGAAAGTACAAGAGAAATAGCTAATTTATTTAAATGTAGTAGGGATTTTTAATAATTGCTATTATAAAAATAGTAGAGACAACTTTCACGGATGATTTCAAATAATGAACTAGTGAAGTTATATTCTCCCCAGATAGATAGGGATAAACCGATAAATCCTTTGATTTTATTCCATAAAGCATCCCAAGTGTCGGGCACAAAATGCATCTATATTATAATTTTGTGGGTATTGGATAAGCTGTGGAAGAGTTTGAGCTACCTTCATAAAAACACTACCTTGAAACATACTAGTCTAAAACAAGACACTCTTTAAGATACTTAAAAAGAAATTTTATTTGCCATCAAGTTAAATAGTTTGTGCTCTAGGACCATTGAATTCACAAGTCAAATTAAAGTAGTTACCTTTATATTTCTCAGAAAAATCCAAAATCTTTACAAAAGAAAATTGTTTGATATTTACTGCTTCTTTTGAATTGGTTGCTTCATCTATCCATGCCTTCTAGATTTTAGTTGTGTTCCTTTGCCTTATAAGAGTGGCTAGGGTAGTTAATAGGAAAAAATAAAATAAAATAAGTGTCCCTTTTGCTTAGCTTTTTCATATGGAAAAAAACAAAAAAAAAAATTTTTGGGGGTCATAAATTACTTATGGTTTTGAGTTTGCGTTTTATTAATAATTTTGTTTTTCTTTTGATATATTTTTAATATATTTATGATGCTAGGAATTGTCAAGGTGCAACAGTATTGGTCACTTTCAACTTGGACACCTTATCGTGCTTGAATGTTGATGAAATGTTAGTGTTTGTGTTTGAAGACAATGTCTAGTATTACTTGGGGTGTTAGAACTTGTGAGCTCACACAAAAGGGCATCCTTAGTACATCTATCACATAGGTGGTTCAAAATGGGTAAAATAGCTGTACATGATGTGACATGAATAGGTCTGGCGTAGATAAATGGGCGCCACGTTATCCTCACCTTGAAGGTTGGCACCCGCATCCTCACAATAGACCTGTGCCTAGGCATTTGAACTCCCTAATAATACCTTTGCCCGTAAATCCTGCAGAAGAATGCATTGCCCACAAGCATGGCCCTTCTTGCGAACTTCATCGTCACTCGCCCAGACTATGCCCTTCCTACTTGGGGCATTTAGGATTTTGGGAGTACTTGGGTTTGGGGGCATTCCGAACCACTGCACATCTCCTGTCGCCAACCCTTTCACAACTCCTTGTGTCTCCCCCGGCCAGCTTGCAGGTGTACCAGGATTCTAGGTTCGGCAAGAGAAAGGAAGTACGCTCATTCCCCCTCCCTCTAGGTTAGGAGCAAAACCCAGGGATTGCCCTCCTCAGGAGCGTATCTCGCCCCTAAGGGTTCCATAATCACAACTAGGAGACCACTGGGGACAAGCCGTTTAGTGGTTCTCCATCGAAACGCCTTATATTAAGGCAAATGAGTCACTACCTGATAAAAACCGGCCAAAATGTTGCTGCCTATACAAATACAACCATGATCTTCATACTAACGAATTGTGTAGAGATGCAGCTACCTCTTGGCTGGATGTACCTTGGTTAATGGTTGGGTCAGGTGATGCAAATTTAGTCACCTAACTTGAGGACCACTATCCTGGGCGCTTTAAGGCCAGCCTCATTGTTTTGACCCTCTGCCTATAAATGCCACTTTCCCGGCAACACTTTAATTCATTTAACCCCAGTATCGCCTACATCTCTCTCTCTCTCTCTCTCTGTGTGCGTGCACGCGCGTGCACGTGTTTGTGTGGGCTGACTTAACTTTCACCTCACTCGTGTCTAGTGAGTCATGTTGTCCGCAGCTATTGACATTGTTCCAAGATGATGGAAGCATCTAGCTCAACACCGATCATCCATATATGGCATATGATTACACACAATGTTCACTTCCTTGAATCCTTAGTTCTCTTATTTTTGTTGATTGAATAAAAGTATTCTTATAGACATGTTTATACATGCATACTGCAGTTTTCTTACTGGATGGAAGAAGAAAAACTTTACACAGTTACACCTTAAAAATTTAGATATCCAACTGCATCCTACACTAATGGTATTTAATGCATAACAACTCACAGACCTTACTGCATGAAACTTAATACTTAACCAAGTGACATTCTCTAATGGTACTCAAAGAAACTCTTTTTCCTTAAAAATCGTGGAGCCATGCAAGTCCCTTTCTAAAAGTTCTGGCATCATTTACCAGCTTAAAGAAATTCAATTCTGTGCCAGTATAGTTTTTAGGCCCAATCCTGACTCAACCAAATAAAGGGTGGTGGTTGTTGAGTCCCTTTTGCAATAGTCAACTCTCTTGGTCCAATCATAATCATGTAAATTGTAAAATTTCAACAAAGAAAAAAACAAAGAAGATTTAGGGGGAAAAAAAAAAACACATTTAATTTTATTACTTATTGATAGAACCAATAATTAATTTCATTTATAAAAAATAAAACATCAATAGTGAATTTCAAAATTAGATATTTAACAAAGGGATTTTCCAGTGGATGCTGTGATTGCGTAAACTAAGTCTAAAAACGTGTGTATTTATGTTATTGTATGAATCATAATGTTCAGTATTTTGTATAATATATACACATTGGTAAGTTGCAAAATAAATTATTAAATCGTTATTTACTTTTATCTTATACATACATCCATACACATATATACTTTGCAAAAACAACTTATTTGTAATTTTTTCATGAGAAAATCTTTATATGCTGCAATGATGCAATATTGTGCATTACTATTCTCATGATTACACTTTAATTGGGGGATTGTATGAGAAAATGTAAATATTTGCTATTCTCTGCAGTTTGTACTAATTTAAGTATAGTGTTATACATCAAGTATTTGAGCTCTGATGGCTTGTTGCTGACTTTTCATTCTGGTTTTGGACTCAACCCCCATCTTTTAGATTTGTTTTTGCAATATATATATATATATATATATATTTAATTGTGTTTGTGCTTGTGTGATTTTGTATTGTGTGCCCGCGTGCGAGCACATGTTTGATTTTCTGTTTGTTCCTAGAGATTCACAGAATGTGAAACTTTTCGTTCCAATTTTATCGGATATCTCTCAAGGGACGACTGTACATAACTCTTCTGATTGCCAATTTTCTTGTTGGCCAGGTTTTTGCTTAAAATGGGAAACAAGCCTGTGAAGCAAGAGAAGGAAGAAATACTTTTGAAGATTGCTCCTCCTTTGGACCATGCATATGTTCGGTGGCTTGCTCGTGATATTGAGAGGATTCATGGTTTTAGTCTGAGAAATCCTCGCGCTGTGAAGACACCGGATCATTATATCGAGTACATGCGCTTTAAGGGATGGTTGGATGTGGACATGGATGATCCTGACCTTGCCCATTTATTCAAGTAGCTGTTCATATATTACTCCTAGAAGATAGTGTGTGTGACTCTTGTTATCAGTCGAGATTTACATGGTCTTCTGCTATATTTTAGTGAGACAACTTGTGCCTTGTGGTGTATTTGGGGGCTGTATTTTGTAAGAATGTTTGATTCTTGAGGTTGTTCCAATCTGCTAAGATCTAGTTCTGCAGGCTTTGGGGGGCTTTTACTGTACTTTCTATATGAATTTTACTAGTACCTCTCTGTTTTAGTGTAACAAATATCGTGTGTTTACCCACCCAAAAAAATTGCAGTATATTTGAACATGCATATTTTTTGTTTAATGTGAGTGTGTGATACCACAGAAGTTACTTATTGAGAAGAAAATAATGGAGAAAATGATCTGTTATCTCATTTAATCATCTAATCTCTTTACAGAAGCATCGTTGTTGTTTAAATAAGAAAAGACTGACTGACTAACCATCATTGCAACTAAACAACAAAACAACAAATAAAAGAATGATATCTGTACAAATGTAACAAACTAAAAATTGACATCTGTACAAATATAACAAATCAACAAACTTTATGTCTAATATTACTCTCACTAACTATCCTCTGAGCTTGGAATATCAAGGGAGAGAAAAATAAAGTTTGATGAATTTCAGCGTGTGCGTATTCATTTTTTGTATGATAATAACATTTTTTTTGCCAATCACCTATTTATTTTATTATGTTTTCCAAATCCAACCTTAAATATATAAAAATAATAGAAAGGCTTCCACTATGGATACCAAATGCGAACCTACATTATCCACATTATTATAACAAGAAAAATATTAGGGATAGTTTGGGAAACTTAAAATTTGATAAAGCAAAAAATATTGGTGAACTTCTTTTTATTTTACCTTAACTGCCTTTATAAATAATTTTTCGGAATTTATTAATTGGTAGATAATTTTGCCTTAAAGTTTATTTACATTTCCTTTCAATACCTTTACTTACCATTTAAAAAAATGTAAGGCAATAATTATGGACATGTTTTTGCATGTACTGCTACTTTATATTGAAATTATATTTGGAACGAAGGGATGTCTTATAAATAAATATTCTTTATTTTTTTCTTGTTTGGTATACTCATAAGAAGTGTGAATGGTCATTCTCATGAAATACTGGTTCTAATCGAATGTGAGAATAATCATTTTCTTGTACAAGGGAAAAGAACGTGCATTCTCGTATATTTATTCTCTCGTAGAATAAGAGAGAGAATAAAATAAAATAAAAATTGATAAAATATAAAACTAAATACATAGCCACCACGCCCAACCAACCATTGCCACCATATACCCAATCACTTATACTATCACCATCAACACTATGACTCGCCTGACATTATCACTTCTGTCATAACAATCCATTTTCATAATTTCTACTCTCATTTCACATTCAATATTTTTTTTTTGTTCTAATTTAATTGAAATTAATATTAAAATAAAATTAATTGTTCCATTCATACATTTATTTACTTGGCAAATCAACCAAAGTGAATGAGAATAGTGATTATATTTCAAATAATCTAATTTGACAATCAAACAAACGAATAAAATGATAATTTATTTTCATTTCAACCTTCATTCCCATTTTCATTTACGTGTATCAAGTGTAAACTGAAGCAGCTCTAATTTGGGCATTTGTTTTAGGAAAGGAAAAAAAAATAATAATTTGAACTAATTTAGGAGTAATTGGGCTCTTATATCAAATGTTAGCCCAAACATAGGTCCAAAATTGTCACTACTTTGGTTACTAAATATCACAAATCCATTAACATTTGTCTAGGTTTTAGTGTCATGGATGGTGGAGGTACTGAAAGTTGGTGGTGTTGAGGGTTTGGTTTAATTAGCTACAACAAATATGGTGGCTTTCATGTAGGCATATAAAAAGGGTCAAGTGGATCTTGACTCGATATTAATATGACCTTACACTTTAGAGTCAGGACTTAGAATATTACTGATCTGAATCTAAGGGACCCAACCTTGATTTTATAAATTTAATTTTGTTTTTATTTTTTTGTCAATTACTTATTTGCATCACCTCGAAATGAATAATAAATATGTGTATTTTATAATCTTAATGGTGGGGACTTGATTAATGATCTTTTTTGTAATTGAAAAATCTTAAAGGCTGCAAATCTACTGAATTGTTAATGTAATTTATTTATTCTTTAAGACCAGTTGTTTTATTATTTTATTTTAAATTATAATTAATTTATTTTAAATTTTATAAAAAATATTAAAAAATATATAGTGTCCGCTGGTCAAAGTTGGATATGCATGACCTTGCCCCGGGCCATGGACAAATCAAGGCAAGTCGAAGGGTTTGTTTGGAGTAAGAAAAAATGAGATAAATTGAGATAAATTGTAGTTTGGAGAGAGTTCGTAATGCGTGCAGTGAGAGAAAAAAGTTGATGTGATATAAAGTTAACAAAGATTTATATAAATTTTTAGAAATTTTCAGTAAAATATTACACACCAAACACAGTCTACAAGTGTACTTTCATCCAGTAAAAGGGCACGAATCACCGATTCAAATTTATTTATTTATTTATATTTGTAAACTACATAAAAAAATGTCATTAGTCATTATTTGAGAAATACTTTCCGTAATATATAGAGGATTAGAATATTTGATGAAATTTTAAAATTGATAAAATCATAATTTTGGCGAAACTAATTTTTTTTATTTCATTAATTCCATTCAACCTTTAAAGTTATATTTGTAATTTTTTAAATTATCTAATTAATTATCTTTACATTCCAATTTTATGGCATCAAAGTTTGCCCTTTTACTATCTATTTTTTGGGAAAAAAAGATATTAAATTGCATCAGGATTCGTGCATATGGCGTGCATTCATTTTTATTACGTGCTATTATTTGTCAAAATATCCCCCCAAAAAAAAAGAAAAAAAAGGAAAATAGTTTGCGCAACTGTTATATTACTTTATAAATTTGTTTCATTTTACTTTAAATTTTAAACTATTGACACCATTTCTTAATTAGTTTTCCATTTTTTTTTTATAAATTCAATGTTCAATTATTAATATATCATTGATTATATATTTTAAATTTTTAATTAGATTATTCATTTTGTTGAAGATTTATATTTTATTTATAATCTATATAATAAGAAAGTTCAAAAATTTATATTTGAAATATTTTTATCCGTTGAATTTTTTTAATGGTCAGGATTACTTCTTTTTCTTTCCCATTTGATTGTTTTTTTTTTTTTTTTTTGTTGTTACTCCACATGTAAACACACTTTCTTACTATTTGATATTTTTTTGAATACATTTTTTAAAACAATAATTTTAAAATTATTATAATATTTGTAATAAATGATAAAATTTTACACAATTTTTAAATAGCATATATGGATACTTAATCTATTTTGATTAGTAATTTTTATTTTTATAATTTTTCATGTACGTTTAATTTATGAATTTATATTTAAGTTATTCGTAGGTTAAATTATGTATCCGTATCTTTAAGTACGGGCAATTACTAGTATAATATAATTTAGTTACACACTGTGAACAAACAAAATATTTTTCGCAATTTTTTTCTCCTCACAAAATAGTGACTTGTTTTCCATTAAAAATAATATATATTGAAATTCTTAGATTTATTTTAACAATATCTTACTTTCCACTTAAAAAAAATATTTTTCCATTGATTCAATTTCTGCGCCAAATCGAATAAACTAAAGAAAAATTAACAAATAGATTAATTATTTTATTTATTTTACTAGATGTTGGTGCACATACTATGAATTCATCTGGAGTAGCGAAAAATATGATTTGAGAAAACTTTTAATTTTTAGTGTACACATCTCAAACCGCATTGTTTGAGATGAATATTATGATTCTTATTCTGATGAATTAGATTTTTGTTTTGACAGTTTCAAAATTTTGTACCAGTCATGACTTTTTTACATACCAAACCGAATTTGAAATGCCATCGATGTCGAAACGGTTTACGGTGATCCATTTGGACGAAAGTTAATAGTGCAAAACCGTCAGAATGATTTACAGTGGTCTATTTCACGGAAGTTAACAATATTAAACTGTTAGAACGGTTTGGCATGAACCATTTGAACGGTATTGAACTATTAGGCTTTATGTTTTATCATTCCATGCAAGTGTCCAAATGGTTTTCCATAATCAGTTGGAATGACTCCGAAAAAATTAGTCACAGTGGGTGTCATTCTGTAGTTTGAGAGTCTGTGGTGAGAAAAAAAAAATTACTATTTGATTAACCGAATTCTAGTTATCAATTTTTGTTATAAGATATTGAAATTTTTTTGAATTTCGAGAAAATATGAAAGTGTAAAAATGTAACAGAGGTTTTCAGAGTTTTTCAGCAAAATTTGTTGCACCAAATGGGCCCTATGTGTGTGATTTTTTTTATTTTTCAGTATATATATATATATAATTTAAATAAATTATTAAAATAATTTAAAATAAAAAATATTAGAACACTTGTAAAATAATAGATAGTTCTAAATGATATTTAAATAAATAATTTGTAGTTAAGTGAATTTAAAAAAAATAAAAGAACTGTAAAGATATTCGGTGATTAAAAATAGCATTTAAGAATGCTAAAAAAGACAACATTATATTTTATTTACTAAAAAAATTATTTTGATTTATGTAAAACTTAGACACACATTTTTTTTTGGTGAATTATTTATTCATTAACTTACTTTAACATTTATACTTCATAAAAATAAATAGACTCTAACCCTATTTATATTATTTCACTTTCTTAATTGATGATGAAAATTAATTTGATCAAATGATAGAGATTCTGTCTATAGAATAATCTATTAAAATTTTTAAAATATTTATAATACTCATAGACCTTTTTACAATTCTTTATAATATTTAACATACTTTTTATAATCTCTTATAGATTATAAAATATTTTAATTTATAATATTTACAATATTCGAGATACTTCTTAAAAATTTTCAATAGTTTTTAAGATATTATAGATAAACAAAAAGTATAATTTTAAAAAATTTCAAATTATGCAAAAGTATAGTTTATTATTTTTTATTTTATATCAAGTATATTTTTAAGAAAATATTTTATTTATTTATTTATTTTTTAATAAAAACATATAAATATGTGAAAAGTGACCAAATTAAGGGCATGTTTTGATTGTTTCTTTAAGGAGAAAAAGAAAAATAAGGGAAATTAAATGAAAGACAAAAAAAATTGGAATTCTTTGATTTATATTTTTTTATTTGCCCCAAATAAAAATTTAAATATCAAAAGTGAAAAATAATTTTATTTTTTAATTTATCTTTTACCCAAATCATACTGATATAAATATTTTTTATTTTTAAAAATTTCCAACAAAAATACTTTTTTTACAAAAAAATTAGTCATAATTTTGGCTCCATTTATTTCAAGATAAAATATTTTTGAAAAATAGTTTTTTTTATATTTTTTAGAAAATATAAAATTATTTTTAAAAATATTTACACAATAATAAACGGTAATTTTATTAAAAAAATAAAAATAAATTTTATCTTCCAATGATCGTAAATATTTTTTGTTAAAGAAAGTTAAGGCTTTATTAAATTTAATACTTCAACAAATACATTTATATAATAGTGTCGATGTATCTATTTGTATACATTTATAATAATTGTATATATAAGTGCTTCCCTCCATATCTATATCCGAACCAAATTCCCTCCTTCGTTTCTTCCCTCGTTTTCTGCTCTCTCTCTCTTCCCGCTTTTTTAACCCTTCCTCTCATCTGCTGCATCTTCTTCTCGCCAAATCAGATCTCAGTCTTCGATTCCTCTTCTTCAAGTCCTTCAATTCCATTTCTTATTCCAATTCCTCGGATTCATCAATTCCAATTCTCCTTGCTTTGAAAACCCCTAAAATTCACAAAAAGGGGTTTGATCGTTCCATCTGTTCGTTCAGCGAATCGGCAGCTTCTGAGTTCACTCAATTCCGATGTCGACTTCGCGAGCTCTGAATCAGCCGGCGGAGCAGATCACGCAACAGCAGCAGCAGCAGCAGCAGCGTCAACATCAAGAGCCTTTGAAGCGTCAACTGCCGTTCACGTCGATGAAGCCGCCGTTTGGGGACTACCACCGGTTCGCGGCCTCGGTCGTCGACCACAGTCAGAAGGAACAGGAGGGTATTGTTGTCAAATCTCCGGTGAGTACATTTATTCAGTGTTATGTCTGCATACATATGCATGGACTGTGTTTGAGTTCTGATCTTTAAGTGGTTTTTTATGTTTGGAGAATTTTTCTTGAGATCTACTTAGTTTTATGCTTCAAGTTCATAGTTTTTGGGGGTTCAAATTTGTTTAGATAGTTGATTATGGAAAACTGATTGCTGGGTTTGACGTAATAATGTTTTCTGCGATGCTTCATTGGTGGACCTATGAGTTATGTGATCTATTTGCCGTTCCTACTTATATATATGATCCATTTCTTAGATGTGCAGTGTCTTAGAGATGGTGAGGAGGTGAGCTTTTTACATTGAGGACTAAATCCCCCCCCCCCCTTTAATTACATTGGATTGCTCCAGATAGATGCTCCTCCGTGACTGATTGTTGGTTACGGGTTGGCAATGGATTTATTTGGGGTGTGATATTTCAGCCAGCTTTACATGAAGTAATGCTGATGTTGTTGTGTCCTTGAAGGACTTATAAAAGCTCCAGATTTTGGGAGTTTAGGAAGATAGGATGTGTCAGAACAACTCCAAGAGGGCTTGGGTGAAATAATACCAGAATTTGACTGGGAATTATGATGAATTGTTTACTTAGAAATGAATATGGAAAACTAAAATTGTTGGTTTCTTTGCTTTTTGTTGCAGCACATAGAGGGTTTTTTAACTATTGATATCTGATTAAAACAAAATTTTTTTCCCTAAAATTGGAGATGTATAAGGAAGCCAAGGAGTGAGCAGGTCATCTCCTTTACCGTTGATGTTTAATATTTTGATGGACTTTTGAGGCTTAAGTGCTTTTGGTGAAGAGTAGAATTCTGATATTATACTACAACTGTGTTGCAGAAAGGGTTGTTAACTCTTTTTTTCATCTTTTTTGGAATTCTGATATTATACTACAACTGTGTCACATAAAGGGTTAACTCCTTATTTCATCCTTCTTTTTTTCCCTTTAATTTTTTTCTTCTTTTTTAATCTTTAGACACTTCATAATTTTGAATATTTTGATTGATGTAGAGGGGTACAGTCTCAGCGCTGTCTTCTTTTTATGAACACGAGAGGTGGTCCCTTGGTATATTCTTCTATATTAATATATAAAGGGAGAACACCAATTGGTGTGTCCCTTTTGTTGAAGCTGTGTCATATTTATTTGTAACCTAAATATAACCTTCTTCTAACTTCCCATTTCTTCACAATTGTCAATTTCAAATTTCATATTCAAGAAGAAAATTACTCTCACTTCCTCTTAAATGAGAGCAGGAAAAAAAAAAAAAAAGATAAGAGAAAAAGAAGAAGAAAACCACAAGATACCTTAGTTTAATTTAGTGAAGAGGAAGAAAATTACAAAATCAGAGTGTTTCAACAGTGTTTCACAAGCATGTAGTGTGTGCCCTCTACCCTAGTGCTAACAATACTCTCACCCATCACCAAAGGGAAAAACAGGAAAAAAAGGGTCGGGGGACAGTATTATTATATAATATTGCATTAAATTAAATTGGTTGTCTTTTGAACTCCGATGACCATGCAAGAACTTTCCTTTTGTGATATTGTATTATATTAGATGATATCCAAATATTATCTATATTGTATTCGAATGCAATGTGGTACACCTGTTTACATATGGTTTGATAGATCACTTTTGTGCAATGTAGCTAGCTAATAACGTTCTTTTTAGAGATTGCTCGTCTTCATCTATTTCTCTCATACCCAGAATCATTTATTGTAAAGTATTTCATTGACTGGATGTGTTTGTGAAAGCATGAGCATAGGTCAATTTTGTGAAATGGTGCATTCTTCAGGTAGATTTTGATGCATTTGAAGAATGGATCTAGTTTTTTGGTGGTCCAAAGCATCTTGGTATTTCCCATTTTCTCTCCATTGATGATACTTTGAAGCATCTCCCGTTTTCAATCTGTGAATGTTTCCTTGAACTTTTGTGTCCTTGAGAGTGTTTGGTTTTGGTATCTAGGTATATCTTGTCTTGTTTAAGTTAGTTTCATCCTGAAGACAAAGCCAAAGAAGGCTGTTGGGAATGCAGTGGGGCAGCTCAAGCATTGTGAAATGTTTCTCTAGAATTTGAGCTGAGGATGGGGATTCTTTTGGCCACTCATACAAGGACCTAAGTTCTTTGGGAAGGCAAATTGGTGACAACATTAATGACAGAGACATAGATGTGGTTCTTGGAAAGATGGTTTGTGTTAAGCAACATAGGGTTATCCAAGTCAAATTATCTTGTTGAATGTCCTCATGTTTCATTTGGGGTTATGATCTTTTTCTCTTGGGTCAACTTCTTAGAGACCTCATTCAGAAGTTTCATTTGGTAATAATATGAGGATAATTTTAAAATGCTTCAGATCGGAAACTGACTTGTAATAACCGAAAGGCTTTGGATGGATTTACCTTAGAATCTAAGATTAAAGAGAGTGTAAAATTCCACTGAAATTATCCCAAAAAGAGAGAGAGAGAGAGAGAGAGAGAGAGAATATCAAATTCTACTGAGGATCCATTAAGTGAAAAATCAATCTTGATGAATTAAAATCTAATACCCTATTTTTGTGAATTTTCTGTTTTAAATGCTAGTTGCTGGTGTGCAAACGTGATATTTATCATTTAGCGATAAACTCAAATCTTAGTGGCTTATGATTTAACCCCCTTCTAATTGAATTTCCAATATTAATTGGTAGTTGCTTGTGCACATGCACTTGACAGATAACCATTACACTGGATGTGATTGATGCTGATAGTGGAGGATCTTGATAATTTGACCTGTGCACAGGTGATGAACACTGAGAATGTTGCAATTTTGTTAGATTAGGGTCTGTAGTGGGGCCCAACAAATTGGTTCTAAAGCTCATTTTCGATTAGTGTCGATAGCGGGGCATAAAAAATTGGTTCTAAAGCTTATTTTCCTGTTGCAAGGACAAAAAAATAAATTGTCTGTTTATTGGCAATTAGAAATTGAGGGCTTAACTTTTGAAGGGCCGATAATATATACACGGCATTCAATGAAAGAGGTAGTTATTTAATATCTCAAAGGAAACATCCATAAGCACTTCTAGTATTCATTTTAGTTTAAATAAGATTGGTATGTAGCATGCGTGTTAAATGGCATTGCAATTATTGAATCCTATGCCTCTAGGCAAAATTTATGCTGGGATCCATCACTTAAGCTAGATTGCTGTCACGTGTGGTTAGAAAGTTTAAAGGGTACCTTCAATATATTTGTAAACATAGAGAAAGCCTATGCCCCATGGATGATGTCAACAAGGCCAGCGGAATGTACAACGGAATTCAAGCTAGCAGGAAAACCTTTAGGGTTTATAACTCCTAAGTTAAAATTACTGTAGTGACTGCATTAAGTTTCATATTAAGTAATAGAGTATGGGTAATATCATATCCTTAAAAGGAATGCCTTTTTTCCCCCCCTTTTTGAAATGAATTTGTTTTGATTCTGGTTTGCTAGCATGTGGAGATTTAAAATTTTGTATATTTTGGTTGTGATGGCCTTTTGGTAAGACTTGAGATGATGAAAGATTAAATTTAAACTGTGAGAGGATGCCCTACTGTTCAGTAATTTAAGAAAACATATAACGAAATGCAATTTTGTGAGTATTTGCATATAAGGGTAGCTGCAATTCATGACTGATGAGTACTTAAACTGATAGTGATAGTTTTGTTATTTTGTTAATTCATCTACATGGAGGAAGCATCAGATGGTTCTTGAAGTGTTAATTGATTTGCATATTCATCAATCTTATCCACTTTTGCAATCTTTTTGTTGTTTGGTCAAATCATCCATCTGGAGGAAGCGTCCTTCTGAGATAAGGAATGGAAGGGATGAACTCCAGAGATGCTATAGAAGCTTTAATTAACTGACGTTTATTGTCAAATTAATGGAGATGGGCAATACCATTAGTCTGTGGTTCGTAATATTGAGGATTGGGAGAAAATTACAAAGGTATAATGTGGCACACTAGGCATAGTAAATACTCTTTCTTTTTTCCTTTTTATTTTTTCACACTTTATATCCTTTAATGTGGATTAATATCCTTTTTTTTTTATCACCTATTGAAAAGAAAGCATTATCCTCTATATTCTTTCAAGAGTGGAATCTTGCTGCTTACATATTAACCGTTTGGAGTCGCATTTGTTTGAGATTAAAAGTGTGTGATAATACTTGTTTATATTCTACCCATGTGATCCATTACAAGAGGCAACTTTTTTTCCCATAATCATTGGAGTTGACTACTACTTGTTTCACATCTCTCCATTTGCACATCTAGTGTTTAGAATTTTTGCTGTTTCATCCCGTCCATCCATCTGCTGAAGGCTGAAGGCCAAAAGGATGGATATAGGATTGGGGTTTATGGGCTCTAATTTTTGGATGGAAACTTCAGAGATTAATTGGTGTTTGCAATTAGAATGGCTAATTGACCATGCAAATGGAGAAGTTGACCAAGTGGAGTATGGCAGGATACTCTTAATAAGTGATTACCTATATGAGTGTGAAGGGACCTCTTCTATGAGAATAGGCATGCAACATTCTCTAGATCACTCAATGAAAAATTCAAGAATTGTCCAAAGCCAAAATAGGCACAATCAAAAGAATCAACTGTGTCAGAGAGAAGCTGTGTGAATACCATTGTCATGGTTTATGCTAAAAGTAAGGCAATTAAAGACATCAAGTTCACTTATTTGCTAATTTGGTCTTACAATGTTTAATTGCCAATATTATTAATATCTCATTGTAATTCTTACATGAAAATTGGAACTTCAATTATCTTTTCAATTTATTGTGTCTGTACTCCGTATTCAAGTCTCTTTCATATTCTATCTGATTAAAAGTATGTTCGTTATGAAGTTTTTCATGTTTTCAAAGCGAATTAGTATTTATGACCATCACAATTATGCTATCACGAATGGTACTTCAATTGATTTTTCCCCATTTAATTGTGAAGTTGAATTTTGAGACATTTTGCTGAATTTAAGAGTGTAAAAACTCATTTTATGTCTTTTAGCCATTAAAGCGGAAGAGTGAAACAGCAGACTTTGAAGCCCAGTCTAGTGAGCAGAACCCAAGTGCTGGTAGTAACCCTCTTCAAACACCTGTATCAGGAAAAGGGGGAAAGGCACAAAAAGCGTCAAGGATCGCTAAGTGCAACAGATCTGGATCTCAAACTCCTGTGTCAAATGTTGGTGAGTAATATCATTCACCAAATTTTCTATTATCAATACCCATAATTTTGCAAAGTATATTTGAAATATTTTAATAGTCAAAATCACAGTCGATGTTCTCATGATTTTTGCATGAATTGCTGTCTCTTGTTACAATTAATCCAAATAAGCGTGGAAAATATGGAGAAAAAAATTTGAACTACATTTTTCCATTTTGCAGGTTCTCCTTCAGGCAATAATCTCACTCCAGTTGGTACCTGTCGTTATGATAGCTCCCTTGGTAACTGAACTTTTGCTTCCACCTTTATTTCATGATTTTTGATTACCGCATTTTATTTTATTTTTCTTATTTTTTTAATTTTTTTGGGTAATAAATGCAGTTCATCATCGTCGTCGTCATCATCATTGTTATTATTATTATTATTGCTATTGACTCTATCTTACATACCTCGTGAAGTAGAGCAAGTACATGCCATAAGAGTAACTATGCAAATTTCTTGATTTTTATTCAGGTCTATTGACAAAAAAATTCATCAATCTGATCAAACATGCTGAAGATGGTATTCTTGATCTAAATAAAGCTGCTGATACATTGGAGGTAACTATACTGCTTACAAATTTGTGCATCATGCATTGTGATTTTTATTTAATCGAAGGGTTTCTGCTGTTGTAGGTACAGAAGAGGCGGATATATGATATAACTAATGTCCTTGAAGGAATTGGTCTCATTGAAAAGAAGCTCAAGAATAGAATTCAATGGAAGTATGGATGTATCCCTAAGCTTTTATGAATTCAGTGCAGTTTTTTTTTTTTAATTTTTGGGTCTTTTATAATTTTATTAATTGGAATCACTTCTGTACATGATAATTAATTACTAGATGATTGATTAACCAGGGGACTTGATGTGTCAAGGACAGGGGAGGTAGATGAGAATGCTGGTAGCATACAGGTATGTGGAAACTGAAAGTGTATGACCTTGTTGGCATCTGGAACTACGGTGGCTTAGGCATAGATTGCCACCTTTTGAAAATGTGGTAGGAGATATTTTATTTATTTTTTCATATTCTCTTTTGCTGTCTAAGAGTATTACCATCCAAATCATCGTATCTTTAGAAGTGGTGCCAGAATTGCCTGTGTTAACATGTGACACAAAACACTTCTCCCCTATCCTTGGATCTTTGGAAGCATATCCCTGACATGTCCCCAGTGTATATCACACCTTTTTAATGTGAATTGATTATTTTGCATGGGTGCACAGCAATACAAGTCGAGCATGTAGCAATGACTTGCTGCTTATCTAAAAAATGTAGCAGTAACTTGTTAATATGCAGAAAAAAATATTATTGTTAGCTATATGGTTGCGGTAACAGTTGTTTTGTTATGGCCACACAAGGGGCAGTTCAGCAGTCATCACCAATTCGAACTTTCTCGACATTATCTGGCTCTTGGTTCTGGTAGGGTGGGTCCAAGAGCTTTAGGGGATTAGTCCTACAAAGGTGGGCATACCTCTAGTATTATTAAAAAAAAAAAAAAAAAAAAGTTTTTGTTTTGTTGAGATTCATCTTCCCTTATGTAACTTGTATTACCGAAGATTATAACAAATGTTTATCACATGGAATTTGTATCTGCATGTGTGCATGCATAAATGAGACATAAGTCTTGGAATGTCTGGGTTCTACGTTTTTGGGATGTGTTAGTGTCTTCATTAAATGGTACCTAGCCTGCCCGACAAAGCAGGATTGAATGATTAGCCTGCCAACTTTAGTTGAGCTTGTATGAACATTGCCCATAACATGGCAATACTAATAAAAAGTGGGAAATGTTAATGCTAGAGCAATGTTTGTTTTGGCCAATGCACAATCATTAATGTGCATGGTACAATGAGATGATACAACGAATGCTTGGGGGCATAATAAAAACAGCTCCGACACTATCATTTTCCTAAAAAATATTAAATATATACAAATATAATCCACAAAATGATGAACTGAAGGTTTTGTAACAGACCACAAAGTAACTGCACTTGGGCTTTGTTTAGTTGCTTGAATTTGGCTTGCATCGCATAACACCATCACCATGTTATGTTCAGCAAATGATGCAATCATTTTTGAGTTAAAAGTTGCCTTACGTTCCTTTCTTCTGGATGTGCTTTTGATCCGTCCTTATGGTTACTTTTTCCTCTGCAGGCAGAAGTTGAAAACCTTTCACTTGAGGAGCGCAGATTAGATGAACAAATAAGGTCACACAACGATGCCTGTACCAAGACAACTCATTCATTTGCTTTTCCGCAATCTTGTGTTTTGCTGATGCTTCTATAATTTGGTTTTGTTGTAGAGAAATGCAAGAAAGGTTGAGGGAGCTGAGTGAAAATGAGAACAATCAGAAGTAAAATGTTCTGCTTTCACCTTAGTTGAAAATTGAAAAGTAGTTATTAAGTTGTAGGTACTCAGTACAGTGGGAAAGCTCTCAGCATGATAGGCTTACCTACAACTGTTCTTTTTTTTTTTTTTCTTTTTTTGATAGGTCTGTGGTTTCTCGCTTTTGTTAATGCAATTGTCTTCTCTTATTCCTCCTTTTTTAGGTGGCTATTTGTCACTGAAGATGACATCAAAAGCTTACCCTGCTTCCAGGTTAGTTTTTCTCCTATCCCGTCTAATTCTTGAAATCATTAATTTGTCAGTATTATGATGCTGAAGGCACTTGTTTCACAAAGTCCTCTACATTTCATCGGCTGAAGATTTCTTAAACAAGTTATTCATCACTTTTGTTAGAATGAAACTCTGATAGCAATCAAAGCTCCACATGGCACCACACTGGAAGTCCCAGATCCTGATGAGGTAAGTTGAAGTCATTTTAAATTCAGGAATAATCTGTACATGCATATTCCTGAAGTTCTCTTATTTGTCAGGCTGTGGACTATCCTCAAAGGAGATACAGAGTAGTGCTGAGGAGCACCATGGGCCCAATAGATGTTTACCTAGTCAGGTATTTTTGCTTCCCGACCCAATCTCCACACTTTAACAGAAGTAAGGATGATAGTTCATCTGTTGCAGACTGCTGTGTATGGTGTGTATATATATGTATGCATAATATATTTTCTTTTATGGAAGTAAGGATAATACTCCATTTCTTTTATTTGTAAACGTATAATATGTCTTCATTTTTCTCCCTTTTTCTCTTTCTAAATGTATATATATTTTTCAGTCAATTTGAGGAGAAGTTTGAGGAGATCAGTGGTGCTGAGGCACCTGCGAGCATTCCTTCATCATCAGGTTTCAATGAAAACCCAGTTGCTCCACTGATCCCTGAAGAAATCATACAAAATGAGACTGAAATGCAGGGACAAGAAGCCCAAGGAATGGGCTCAGATATAAATGCCTCACAAGACTTTGTGAGTGGAATCATGAAGATTGTTCCAGAGGTTGAAGTAAGTCCTGATGTGTTGGATTTTTGTAATTCTAAATTGTCTCAGTTTAAGAAACCAATGCTATTTTGAGTAGTTATTGCCTTTCTTGTGGCTTTCCCAAACCTTTGATAGCCAGAGATTCTTACCAGTGGGTGGTCCAAGATAATAGGAAGTCTATAAGTTTTCTTCTTTTTCAGTCAAAATGCCAAAAAGAGTGTAACACAGATTTGACTTTCGTTTTTTCCCTCTACTTTGTCGGGTTTATTAAATGCTTCCTCTGGTCTTTGCAGAGCGATGCAGATTACTGGCTTATATCAGATGCTGATTTTAGCATTACAGACATGTGGAGGACAGATTGTATCCTTTACTCTTATATGGCTTTCGGTCTCTCAGCTTTCCTCACCCTTTCTTCGCATCATAATATTCATGAGTAGGAATATTGTAGTCCTTGACCCTAAGCACAGCAGGGGTTGAGTGGAATGAGTTGGATGCCCTTCAAGACGACTTTGCAGCAACCAATGTCAGCACCCCTCGTCCCCAGACTCCACCTTCAAGTACAACAGAAGTGCCTTCTGCTGCTGACGCTACAGGCAAGTGAATTTGTGGTATTTTGGTGAACCCAAATCACAGAAGCTCGGGGAATCCGCAGCGTTGGAGCTATCAGGTCAAATCATCTAATCTCTCCTTCAAGGCTGGAGGTATAGACTGAAGGCTCCAAGGGTTTGCTGTCTCAATGTCAGTAGAAGCACATCCATGCACGAAAGATTGATCGAGGGAGGGAGGATTTGGAGGCAACGGGCTTACTGTACAGTATACTAATGATAGCTATGCAACTCAATAGGTTTCTTCCTGTGGTAGAAATGGGAATAAATAAGTTTAATACTCATTAGAAGTTTGCCCCTGTATATTATTTTGTTTCAGTTTCTATGCAGTGGTTAGCACATGATGAACTAGATTGTATGAATATTTTTGTGTAGCTTATGTAAAATGATGCATCGACTTCACATCTTGTGCTTTTTATTAGTCTGGCAACTCAATGACATGGCGGTACTAACCCTACGCAGTGTATGTTAGCATTTAGTACAGAAGGAATTGCATGAAAAGGAGGGAAGAAAAATCATGTAATAACCATGGTTATAATTATTTGCAATAAAAAATAATTACACCCTCATTCGACTTTATTTCTTCTCTCCGTCAACTTTCTTCCCAATCCAACTAGCTACAATGGGAGTTAGAGCCACGGTGGGAGGAAATCTTATCGGAGATGCGGCCTTATGCGCAGCATATGCCAATGCAAAAGTCCCAACTTTCCCGCCGGTTTCATCTGCAGAGATTCCCACCTACAAAGAATGGAAACAACCGATGAATTTACCACGAGGGATCAAAGTATGCCCCCGCATTCAAAATTGTTCGATATCTAAAATGAATCCACAACTTGCAATTGGCATTCGTTGGTTTGGCTAGATTTCATACAAACCTTTTGCAACAAAGCTTGGACATCGATGCCTGCACTGATCAGAGCATAGCAAAGAGCGAAGGAGATTAAGGAGAGAGTAATGGAGGTGACCAGGTATGCTCCTCCATATTTTGCCAAGAGCTCCTTGGCTTGATCCCCCTTTGATTTCTTTCCTTTGCTCTCTTCCTTGCCATCCTCTTTTGATCTAAATATCTGCAAGCATTAAGATAACTAGGGATTTTAAATCAATGGATTTGAAATTAAATTGTATTAAAATATAAGTAAAGTATTTAATTTATGTAATAATATATGGAAGTTTTATAATAATTACTACTCAAATAATGGTCCCACTACTTAAAATTGTAGAACCACTATTATGAAAGATTTCAAATAATAATAATAATAATAATTATTATTATTATTATCTTTTGGTGATGATTTTAAATCCTTTATAAAATCATCAATTAAACTACTTAAATTCATGAGGAAATCCTTACTTAAACTAGTAGAGTTATATTTGAGCAATTTTCTTTAAATAATTAGCACAAAATCTCTCAATTTCAAATCCATAAATGAAAACGCAAGATAAGGGTGTGTTTGAATTAAGGATTTGGTGAAAGAAAAGGAAGGTAAAAGAGGAAGGAAACTTGAAATTTCAAATACATGTTCTTATCCAGTTAGATTAGAAATATAAGAAAATGAAAAGTATTTATCAAATTCCGTGCCATTTTCCTTTCATTTTTTTTATCACATTGAAACGAGAGAAGTGATTTTAAAGTCATATTCTTTTCTTTTTCCTTTAATGAATTCCAAAATTCAAACGCATATATCAAAACGTAATGGCTCACAAGACACCAATATACTCTTCCTCCCTCTACATGTTTGTGTGCACTCTGTGCTTTCTTGTAGGAATTTAAATCTCTCACGTTGAGATATTGAATTGCTTAAACAA
This sequence comes from Vitellaria paradoxa, assembly GCA_019916065.1. Classification (NCBI taxonomy): domain Eukaryota; kingdom Viridiplantae; phylum Streptophyta; class Magnoliopsida; order Ericales; family Sapotaceae; genus Vitellaria; species Vitellaria paradoxa. The sequence continues at coordinate 12,391,541 of CM034238.1, forward strand.
TGAAATATTGAAGAAGCATCTGCACAAATAAGCCCACTACTCCCTTTTTGTTTGCTCAAAATGTTTGGTAAGAAAAGATTCTCATATTTTTATGTCCCAGTTAGTGTGCAAGTTTTTTGCCTTTTAATTTTACTTTACTTTCCTTTGTAAATTTGTTTCTTCGATAATGCTGAAAACAAGGACACCCATTTTTAACATTTCATTATAACTCTTGTGGCTGAAACTTCCCTTCTCTAGAGCTATCCACCTCTTGCTTATTATGGCAACTAGATTTGAGTTAGAGAGGCATAGTCTTGCTTGAGGCTTGGAGGACGTAGCATAAATCTACCCTTCCCCCATAATCTCTACATATAATTTGTGTTCATGTATATATTTGTGCAGTTTTGAGAACTTTTAGGTGCAGGTTGAGCTCTTTCCAAGCTTTCTCAGCTATCTTAGACTGCATTCTCCCAATAGTCTACTAGGGCTATTAATTACTATCATCCATTTGCCTGATCTTCGATGTAATCTGATGATCTTATAGCCTTCCCTTGCGTATAGATTAAATCTGATCTCTAAGCAAATATATTTTCTATTTCTTTTTTCCACAAGTCCCAAATCATGAAAGAAGAGCATCTATACATTCTTGTCTTGTTTGGTATCTTTGTCTTGGCTAAAAGTCTTGTTTTTAATCCACCAGTCAAGATGAACCGTGGTGAATCAAATTGAATCTATCTGATTCATAGAAAATCTAGCAATTCAAGAAACATGGAATTGAACTCGAATTTGGGTCGAGTCATTCAGACCCAATTTCTAGACGAAATGTATGTATATATATTTACTTCTTTCTTTGTTTCTAAAAAATGAAGTTAGTCTCACAATGAACCAAGAATTTTGCAATAATTGAAAATCATCTTCACATAAGTCGTTTTGAACTTTTGGTATCCCATATTTTTGGAGACTTTATAATCGAGTAAAATAATGTTTTTTTAAATCTTTGTAAATATAAAATTTGAACTCATATTTCTAGTCATATATGGGTAGACCTACAGGAGGTGAGGCCCAAGCAAACTTTCAAAATTTACTTTAATGTAGTTAAAGTTTATCCATATAATTTAATACAATTAAGAATTGACTCTCCTAAATTTTTATATTTTTCATTAAGGTCCCTAAATAGATATCGTCTTTGCCCTTGCTAAACAATTTTTTTTTATTCATCATTGTAGTCATAAAGTTAGTTTTTTTTTTTTTTTTCTCTTATTTAGACGCCGTGATCATATTAAATTATTAATTTCTAAGCACAATAATGTTCATTATTTTTATACAATAATTTGTAAACATTATTTTTCTATCATTTTCTAGTTTTATAACAAATCTTAGAATTCACAATTTGATACGATTCATAATTCTCAAATCTAATATTTTGGTTCATTATATGAATCTCGATTTGACAATTATGACGTTTGGTATTCTTCGATATTGACCAGTATTGCCCAGTACAGACCAGGGTGTGGAACACATAGAGCAAAATACCCTTTTTAAGCTAGTATGGTATGGGATTCACAACACTGATTTTAACCATCTAGGAATAATGTTGAGCATCATCAATAACGGGAGTTATCGAAGGTGAATAAGGTGAGAGTTAGGATAGTCTGCAGTAAGAGAGAGACGGACAACACATTAGCACAGACTATAGGTATACGATGAAGAGTTGTGGTGTATCTGTTGTAGGGTTGACAAAGGAGTGTATATAAACTAGGAGGATCGGGTTGTGGGAGACTAGTAAATTGGTGATATAGATAAGTGAATGGTATCGTCTACCATAAGAGCAGTCATTGCGAGGATTACAGCCATCTAATAGCGTGAAGATATTATGGTGTAACGTCTCTCTTTAGATTGATTGTGGAATGCTCAAAGAATCTCCCAACTCTTACCACCAAACCGTTAGTCTTGGGCAGAGGGAAGGACCATGAGACCCTCGAAGCTGCTAATGAGTGAAGGGTTCTCTCGGAGGAGGAGGTCCTTAGGCCTTGCTCCAAGCCTACAGTGAATATTATGAATCATTGAATATGGAGATACTAGAGTTTTAATGGAGAAGTGGAGATTCCTTGACTGAGGCAAGGGAAATTCAATTGAAGGGTGCGACTAGGTATACGGTGTCTCTACAATTCCACATCTTATAATGGTCCGTAGAATGTTTTGGAGGCATCAGGACTCCTCCTGGTAGGGCAATACACACCAACATCTCAAATAGATTACAGATGCATCAGCCAAAAATTCTTCAAAGAGCTGGCAAGTTCATCCATTTATTTTTCAAGATAAAAGTTTTATGCAAAGAAAGAAAAGAGTGCTGTTTAACTGAAGTAATTCTAATCAATAATATTATAAGTCATTATTGGAATAATCAAACCCCATAATAAAATCAAGAGAAATAAACTAACAAGGCCATAGGGAGCGGTAATAACATGTGGCTTCTTCTCAATGAAAAGCAGTAGTATTTATTGATTTCCAATTCCTTATTTTGTCCTCCATTTTTTTTCAACAATCAAGAGCCAATTTTTGAGAGAGAGAGAGAGAGAGAGAGAGAGAGAGAGAGAGGAGAGAGAGAGAGGGGATTAACCATAACTCATCATTGGAACTGAATCTTACGGATTCAAACATAAACAAAATGAAACAAGAGTGAAAGAGGAGATTAGGTACCTTCCAGAGACCAGCTTCTAGGCCATATTTCTTTGTAATTTCCTCTGCAGAAGAAGAAGGGACCTTAATTTCCTCTGTTTTTTCTTTGATAGCTCTGACCCTGAACCTCCGCAAGCTTGATTTGGGGGAAGGATGAACAGAACCATAGTTGCAGAAACTGTTGAATTTGCCGCAACCCAACAAAGTAGCAGCAGAAAAGAGACTATTTTTGTTGGTATTGAGGTGGTGAGAAAAGGCTAAAACACTCAGACTGGTGGCCATAGTTTAGTAGCTGATATTGAAGGAGATTTTCTCTCTATCCAAACATACTTCCCCACTTCACAAGACACAAGAGGGGTCTGCGTGAACTCTCTTTTGGTTCCTTTGCCACTCTCTAGCCATAAAAAAAGGCCAAGTTGTCTATATTATTACCCTTTTGCCCTCATTCTCTGACTTTCTGAATGGGCTGGAAGTAACGGCCTCATTCGAGGAACTGCGCGGAAGAGGGGGCTGCAGTAAACGACGCCATTTTGGTGTTTTTTTTCTTCGAAATGATATTGTTTTATTTAAATTCTTATATTTGAATATAAATTGATATATTTTTTGAGGAATTACCGGTAGAAGAGGAGAATTGTAGTAAATGATGTCATTTTGTGTTTTTTTTTTTTTCAAAATGATGCTATTTCACTTAAATTCTTATATTCTAATATGAATTAATATATTTATATCAATTCATATTCAAATATGGGGACTTAATTGAAACTGCATTGTTTTGAATAAAAAAACATCAAAACGATATCGTTTTGAGATTAGTGCAACAGCTATAATAAATCTCTAACAAAAACTCTCCAAATCAACTACTGACTACCTTACCGTGGTACCAAAATTAGACCTATGTACCATGATTATTATTATTATTTTCCTTTCATACTCCTTTTTACAATTTAAATTCTTACCGTTGCAAATTCAAATTTTTACTTTTTTTTTTTTCCAAGTAGGGATTTTTTGATCAGAATTATTATCCTATTATAAATATGTATTAATTAATAATCCAAATAATTTGATTATTAATGCACGTTTATAATAGGATAAAGATTTGGGACAAAAGATTTGAACTCCTTTTCCTCTCTCCCTCTCTTTTTTTTTTTTCATAATTTTTTTTTAGGTTTGAGAAGAAAATAGAGTAAAAGTGGAAAAAGAGTTAATAGAAAGTTAAAATTAACTCTTTTATCATGAAAATAGAGTAAAAGTGGAAAGAGAGTAAATAGAAAATTAAAAACTAACCCTTTTGTCATTTTTGCTTTCAATTGCCTACAAACTCTAATGAGAATTTTTTAAAATTTTCATTATATAAAAATAATACGATAATGATTTATGTAATAAGAAAATTTTGCAATAAATTATTTTTTAAAAATGATTGATCTATATGTACACCATATTTTTTAATAAAAAATTCTTGTAATATAACAATATTAGACTCAAATGCCGAAATAAGAGTAGTGATAAATTTTTTTTATTTTTTAATTATTCTTATATTTTTTATCTCTGTCTTTCTCACTATCAAATTTAAAACGAGTTTGGGAAGCTGACATCACTTATTAATAGCAATTTGTTTAACAGTTTACATGTACGTACATCTTTTAAATTAAAAAAATAAATATATGTGAATCATTAAATTTAAAATAGCTTTGCCGTTCACAACATGGGCAAATGTTAAGGCAGTACCCACGGTCTATGCAGCCTCTCTATAACATATGCGATGGGGTCAACAGTAAAGTCCCGGAATCCATCAAGGCCCAACAAATGGCAGATATTTTAAGGGCTATTTCTGTCATTGTGGTTTTTCTGCCTATTTTCGCTTCAGAAGAAAACTGTATGGTTAAAAGAATGGACAAGTAGCACCACAGGGGAAAGCAAAGTTTGAAGAGGCATGGACAGGGAAAAGATCATCCCCAGAAATGTTGTTTTAATTTCACAGTAAAATTTCAAATTACATATATATATAACTTGAAATTAATATAAAGTAAGAGAAGTTAATAAAAAATATATTTATTATTTTCCTTTTATGTAATATTATATAAAAATTTCCCAATAATTACTATCAAAAGTAGTGGTGCCACTGCCTTTTATTTATTTATTTATTTTTTAAATAGTATAACCCCGTTACAAGAATTTTAATAAATTATTTTTTTTTGTGATGATTTTAAATTTTCTATAAAATATCTTATTACATTTTAAATCTTCCATCAAATATCTTATTAAACTATTCAAATTCATAATAAAATTACGTACTTTTTCAAATTAATAAGATTATTTATTTGAATAATTCTCCTTATGTAATTAACACTAAGTTCCTTAATTCCAAATTCACAAATATGGAGCAGAAAAGTATATTTAAGTAATTTTTTTAAATAATTAATAAAAATTCATTAATTTCAAATTCATAATCCTTAGATGCATGTATTGAAAATGTCCAAGAGTCACAAACATAAATCTGTATAGTCACAAGTATAAATATCATACATATATACATACATACATATATATATATATATATATATATATATATGTACACACGCACATACCGTGGCTTCTTTATCCCATAAGAGATCTTTAAAACCCTTCATGGATCACCATCCATTATTAAATAATAACGCAAAGCATTCAAATCCCATCTTCTTAGCTTTTCTCCCCACAAGTCATGGTGGTCAATGGAGTTAATGCACCACCGTGAGAGACGAACCGCCATCAAGATTCACAACATGACATCGAGATAACGGTATTAAAATTTAACAATTTAAACATATTTATATTTTTTAAATTAAAAAAATAAATGCATATGAATTATTTAATTTTAATTCAACAACACCAAACTGACATTAAAACTAAAGGTAACTCCTTTTCAATTCGAGCTCCGTCTTACTATAATGTCAGCACGTACAGGGCACCACACGAGCCACACTGCAAGCTTAGCTCTGTGAGATGGGTCTTGCATTCGATGAAGATTGTCGATGAGGAGGAAGAAGAGGAGGAGATAAACCCATGCATACCTCCATGAAGGCTCGAAGGATGATCTCATGGCTAGGCTGGTGAGTTCGCTCCAGGAAGCAGTTGAGAAGTTCCCGGAGATCGTCTCCCGGGTTGATTTTTCTCTCCGATATCATTTGAAGCATCGATTGCCGGAATCGAGATACGGATTGTAGGAATCTTTCACGACGGCGACGCAGTCGGAGATCTTCGTACTGCGTGGGTGTTTACTGCTGTCGATGGTGAAAGAGAATTGGTGGGTGGTGGAAAACGTGGTCTTCTCTGATCATAACCACCAGCCGCCACCGCCCGATCTATGCTCAGAGGAATTAATTTGAAGACGAAGAGTAGTTCTCAGGCTTGTGGCGATAACAATGATCAGTCAGTTTTTGAGGCTGGGGACGTTTGGTATTTGGCTTTGGCCTTGGCTGGAAAACTTGTGATGATGGGTTTTTGTCTCCACATCCACACCTTGCGTAATTGGCCTTGATAACGTTTCCAAGGTTCCTTCTCTTGTTGGAAGACATGGTGGGATGCCGGGAGAGATCAAATGTGGCGCATGCGAATATATATATACATATAGAGATAGAGAGAGAGTCAAGGAGGGAGAGGGGAAGAGAGAGAAAGAGGGAGAATTTATTAATCGTTTGGACTCCTAAAATTTTTCCAAAAATTCTAAAATTTAAAAAATTTTTAATTTTCTTCAATTAAATTTCAGATTTCATGAGTTGCAGTGTAGAGATGAAAGATTAGGATAATCAAGATAAGTTTAACTAAATTAATAAATACCATTTTACTTGAAAAATTTTTAAAAATTTAAAAATTTTTAACTTTCTTCAATTAAATTTCAAATTTTAGAGTTAACATGTAATTAAGATAAGTTTGAGTGCCTGAATTAATAAATATTATTCAGTAAAATTAATAAATCTAAATTAAATCCCAACACTGTAATCCCTAAAACCTTTAAATTTTGCTGTCATTTTTACATTACTTTAACACTAATTATTTTTTTTTTTTACATTTGCGGAATTTCAAACCAGGAGTTTTAGATTTCACCGCTGCCGTTGGGAAGAAGGAGTGTTTTAATAGGTTGTTGACTCTTTAAGGTAGGGTGACATACGCGTGGATAAATACGTGTGTAAATTAATTTCATATATTATCGTATAGCTTTGCTTATCTCTCACAAATTCGAAAATTTTAAGGTTGGTTACGTTTTCAAAAATGATCAGCATGAAGTTGTCCAACTTGCAACTGGAGTGTTGGTTTCATGTCATTAAACATTTTTCTAAATGTTATTAGACAAGAAAAATATATCAAAAAATAAAATTAAAATGATACTATTAATATATTATTTTATTTTGTATTTTCTTCCATAATTATTTCTATTATTTCCGGAATTAATTATGATTCAGGTAGCTTAAGCTATAGGAGTACTTGGTTGACCAAAACAAACCAAAACTCACCAATTTTTTATATTTTTTCAAATTAAATTTTATCACATATCATTTCACATCAAATTGTTGTATTTTTACTGTCATTTTTTACTAAATTTTTGCTAATAAACACCCCTGTATCGGATATCTTACCATTATTATCAGATCTTTTTATAATTGTCTTCCTTAAGTAGTATATATATATTTTATCTATATAGTTCAGTTTGACTATTAATAAGAGAAATTGATACCCAATTAAAATAGTTTTATAAGAGTTTTTTTATTTTAAAATTATACAGTTGATTATTTTTAATAATTTTGTTGATTGTGTATTGTTATTTATTTTTATTATCTATATTGAAGGATAGGATGACGCGTGGATTTTTGATATATGGAAGTAATTTTTTATCACGAAAAGATTAATATTATAAAATAACGTAAAATATTTATGAGCTTATTATTTTAAAAAATAAATACACATAGAAAATAGTGTGATCTCAAACATTATAATATAATTTGAATGGCCTTGCATAAGAATAATATGTTGTCCGATTTTAAACAAATTCATCTATGAGGTTCAAATTTTTTTAAAAATTATATTTAAAATGACATTTACCTCCTCCCCTAATTTATATAATAAAGTAAAACGAATTTTAAAAATATCTCTCTCACAAACTAAAATCTAATGGTTAAAAATTATTTTTCTTTTATTCAACAACTAAGAACATTTTTATATTTTAATTTTCTTTTCAATTTATTATTTCAATGGACCCCACTACCATTTATCTGACAAAATGGCTTGGCCATTTTAATTTCATCATATTTTAAGGGTGGAAATCATATGCAAATCAAAACTGATAACTTAAATTCTGTCTAATTATTATTTCTAAAAAGTTAAACCTTTTAAATTAAAGCACCACAATTTATGCTTTTTTATGGTACTTATCAAAAATTAATTGGAGAAAGAGAAATCAAAACATATGCAGTACCTACAAGGGCTTAAAGTTTTGAAAAAAAAATTAAAACCCATGTGTTATTATAATTTTTTGATTTGAACTTTTTTTTTCCAAAGTTTCAACCATATAAGAATATAATACTAATTTTGTTCATAGTGCCGTAGGTATAAATTATTACTAATCTTTTTTTTTGAAGCTGATTATTACTAATCTAAAATAAAGCTCAAATCTTAGGCTAGCAGATGCTGTGAAAATTTCAAAAAATTAATGTAAAGTTTAGTTTGGAAAGAAAAAGTTAGTAATTAATATTTTAATTTTTTTATAATTTGACATACTTGTCCTTTATAATTAAAAAAATTAAAATGTATAAGACGGTAATTTTGATTATTTTAAAAAAATTAAAAAAATTAGTGGTCATTCATGCCAAACAAAACCTTAAAGTGTCACACGTGCACATGTACATTTTAATTAATTTTAATAGCGCAAGCGAGAAGAACGAAGTTATTCCGCAATTCACTTCCCTCTATTCTCAATTTTACCATCTCTGGCCAGCACTTGTTTATTCAAAAGATGAAGGAAAGTTTCTCAAAGCTTTCAATTTGCAACTTGTTACTTTACAAAACTCTATTCCATATATACAATCTATTAGTAACATTTTATTACACTTATACAATTATTAAATTATTTTAGTATAAATTTTTGATAATTTTTTTAACAGATTAGTATTTGTCAATATTAATGACTTGGTAACTTTCCATCCTCTAAGGAGTCCAATCTAAGCCCGAAAAATTATTTGGTATATCAGTGTGGTGTTTGACAAATAATTTTTGATACTTAAATTAGCAAAAGAGTTGAGAAAGTAATTTGGTATAGTTTCAGTAAGACAAAAAGTGTTGTACCTGTGCATTTGAGAAGATGGTATATATAGAGGTGCAAAACCAGTATGGACAAAAAACACATGAGCCTCACACAATTATGATTCTCTCCAATTAGGTTATGTCACCTGTATTGTAGATTCTAAGACTGATTCTCTCAATTGGTTATTAAAATCGTTAAGAGACAATAACACCTCTATAGGCACATATCTCAGAATATGTCAATGGATGGTTATATATGTGACCTGTGACGTAAATTATTTTGTCTTTAAGATAACAGTCGTTCGGCCTAGATCAAGGCCCATCTCGGTCGATCGGACTATATCGATCGGTCAGCATGGATCATGGGTGTGGTTTTTCGGGCAAACTTACTTGGTCGGACACCACCCTATAAAATCATTTTTTTTTAATCAGCGTAGCATATTCTACCAATTAAAAAAAAAATTTGCCCTCTGTTCAACAGTTTCATGGAAGAAATATGGTTCATACTATACTTCGATCCATAAACTTCAAATAGTTACACAAGGGTTTCGAAAATGGGAGGAACTTGTAAAATTTTGATTACCTAGCAAGAGAAATAACAAAAAGTTGATTGGAGACTATGAAAGACAAAATGGGGAGAAGAGTTTCTCCTCCATATCACATCGCATTTGCTACTTAGAACACTGGGTGTTTAAATTACTATTCAACCAAAGTATATGGCTTGTTATGAATATCATTTTTTTAAATTTTTTCTGTTTATTTAATTACCAAACTATCCACGTTCTAGTGTGAATACCCGATAAACACCTCGCCAATAACCTAATATAAACATACATGCTATAAAACTAAGGGCAAAATACACCTAGATCCCTTAACATTTAGATAATTACGCTTAGACCCCCTCAACATTTAAAATTTATAATTATTCCATTATTTTGAAATGTTGTTAACCTCCGATCCCTTTTTGTATTCCGTTAGGGTTTTGATTAAACTGATGATATCAGCCAATTTTTTTCAATGTACTAACTTTACCCCATCTCTCCTTTTATTATTTTAATAATTATTATTTAAAATTATTTCTCCCTTCTCACTCTCCCCCTTTATGTGCTTTCGTCTCCGACGACAATGACCACTTTAATCGATTGCTCGACCTGTTGGTTCACCTCATCTTCAACTGCATCGCTGACGTCAAAACCCTTATTCGCTGCCGCGCCACCGATGTCAAAACCCTAATTCACTGTCACGTCATTTCCAAACGCTTCAATTCCCTCATCCCTCGGGCCGATACCCTTTTTCTCAAGGTCGACAGGGTTGTCTCCGTCGCCGAACTCGATGGCGGCAACTTCATCTTCCTCACCGTTTTCAAATTCATCTTTAGATCTTCAAGTCGCTTTACGATCTGATTTTGCCTAAACCACTTCAGGACACGGTCAGTCAGTGAAATCCCCGATCCAGATCCTTCACGAGTTCGATTGGATTCAGGAGTTGGAGATTCAACTACCATCCATCGATGTGAAGCTAGAGAAAGGGGTTATGCTCAGGTGGATGGCAGTGTTATGTCCAACATCCAGCGGTCCTGATTGTTGTTGTAGTAGAAAATTTTGGTGTTGTCGAATCACTTCAGGGACATTTCAAGTTCTTGTTGTGCTTTATAAATTAAAGTTTGATCTTTTGATAAGCTGATGGGTCTTACATGTTCTCACGCCTAAAAAAAAAAATCAGAAATTCAAGGTTCTGTTAATAGGGGACTGAAATTAAGTTCAAAAGTTATGGTTTTTTTTTGACGATTTGCTGAATCGAGTTTGAGTTCGATGAAGTTTATGGGATGAATCAGAGTTGAATTGGAGTTTCTGGAGAATAAGAAACGCATTTCCTATAGACATTGAATGAAGAGTGGAAGGTCGTTCATATATATATATGTGTGTGTATATATAATTATTTTAATAGTAATTTTAATTTTAATAAAATAAATATTTTAACAAGTACTTATTATTAATTTTAATTTTACTAAATAAATTATTTTAATACATAATTATTATTTATTAATAAATAATTTTAATTTAATAAAATAAATTATTATTTTAACTTTAATAAAAAAATTAATATAATTTTAAAAATGAAAACGTAAGAAGAGAGTGATTTTGTGCTGGATGTTGAGAGAAGAGAACGAAAGGACTGGTCAAGGACATAATTGTCCTTTTATTAAAAATTTAATGAAGTTAGCAGCAAAAGTAACCGAGAGGGTAACAACATTTCAAAATAAATGTGTAATTGTAAATTTTAAATGTCGAGGGATTTAAGTGTAATTACTTAAATGTCAAGGAGTCTAGGTGTAATTTATCCTAAAACTAATCACTTGTCAAAATACCAATAACTTCTCACATATTACGGTTGTATAGATTTTTAGTTGATACCTAATTTTTTCCTTTATATATTATATATTATATAATGCAATTTTTCTTTCACATAAAGTGGTTGTTCAACAATAATGAAAATAGCTTAGTGGTTGACTATTTATGTTCTCACACTCACCGCCCCGGCTCAAAATTCGGGCAAGCAAAATCCTCCACTTCCGGATCCCCATTCCCGAATACATGGGATGTTTCTTGTACTAAATATATATATGTATATAACACGTGACGATTCAGACATCAGACCATGCCTATTCATAAGGATAAGGAAATCTGAAGATCTAGTTAGCAATCCTGGCTGGCTTCCATAAAATATATTGAAGTGGGTCTTGATGAATAGTAAACTTGAAGCATTTAAACGGGACAATATCATTAACCACCGCAACAAACGGAACAATATCACAATAAATTTTTCTTGCCTTCCATGCTACCTCTTACTTATGAATTCACAAATATTTCTCACAAGCCGTTAACCAACCGGAACTTGTTGCTTATGCAGCGATGTCTCATATGTATGGATTCTTTGTTGCCGTCCATCAAAATAACGTAAGAACATCAATATTAAGGGTGGAACTAATAATTTTTTCTCATTCGGATTTATGAGTTAGGTATTAAACTAATTATAACTGGGTATTAAATTAAGTTAGGAATTTTTTTTATCCTAAAATATAAATTAAGTATTAAATTTGGTTATAGTTGAATATTAAACTGAATTACACGGATTAATTGTTACACTCATTCTAAACTCAATATAACCATTACATATTCAATATTATAACTTTTATCTCCACATAGTTAGAAGGGATGCATTATCTTCATAGTTGTTGCTAGTATGGAGTTTATTCCTATAATCATTCACATCAATTTTTTTTAACCCCAACTCAAACTCAACCTAAATGGTAATTCTTTATAATATTTTCCTATTTATTTATATTTTTTAGCTCAAACTGCATAATGATTTGAGTATATACAATGGACTAGTGTGTGCACTAATTAGAGATAATGATAGTATTCAAATTGCGTAATGTGAAAAGATGGCATAGACCAAAATTAATATAAACAAAAAAATAAAAATATGATCTAATACAATTTAAATTAAGTAGGAAATGGTCTCAAGAAGATTGGAGGAAAATGATCCAGGTAATCGTTTACATTTAGCGAGTCATTTGAAAGTTTAATTTTTAGTAATTTTTTACATTTTTTTGTCAGAAGTAGGTAGTTGAATTTTTGGTATATTTGGTAAAACAAGTAGCAACTTTTAGATGTTTAGTAAAATTTTTAACAACTTTTGGTAAATTTTTGTGTGTATGATAAAAATTTTAATAACTTTTGAGTTAAGTAGATTACCATAATTAAGCAGAAAATTAGCAAATTTTGATATTTAGCCAAACACCTAGGAAGCAAAATTGATTGATTTTTTGCTAAAAATTGATTCACCAAACGGTGCCTTAGTTAATTGGTATTTAGGCAAATACCCAAGAAGTAAAAATGATTGATTTCTGTTAAAAATTGATTCACCAAACGGTGCATTAGTTGAAGAAAAGTAACAGTGTAGATGTGAAACTCCTAGAGTTCTAACGGAATCCAGCGTCTTTACAAACTTAAAATGCATTATACTTTGTAAGTGTTAAATATTATATATATATATATATAATATATATATATATATTATTTTTTTATTCTACTCAAGTGATGTGGAATAGAAGATATTGCTTATTTATTTCACCTTTTGCTTCACTCTTACGGGCAAAGTTATTCTCTGATAGAGGTCCCAGTCAAAGCTATCAATGTAAGAAAGGTAACTGCACTCTCTTTTGGGCGAGAATAAACCACAGGTTTAGAAAAGTCTTCTCCTCCTTTTTTTTATTGATAACCTCTAGTTTAAATAGGCTAAAGCCCAGCGAAATAAACGAGTACATGACCGAAAAGTAAGCTACTCGGTAAACAACAACGCAAAGCAAAATAAAATAAAACTAAAAATAAAAACAGATTCCTAAACTAACTCCCACGTTGCACAGCAACGTTAGTCTTCCGCAAGCCACGCAGTAGTGCCCATCTTACGTGCGCCATCATCCTTGATACTTGGGATTTGGCTTTAGGCCCCTCTTCGATCTACGTGGCCTATCAATCCTCCCCCCATGAAGTGGATCCTTGTCCTCAAGGTCCATGGCAGAAAATCTCTCCCGCAACACGTTGGTGGGCTCCCAAGTTGCTTCCTCCCGTGGTAGATGTTTCCATTGCACTAAGCTTTCTTCCACAAATTGAGCTCCGTGCTTAACCCAGCGAGTGTCTAGGAGAGCTAGCGGTTCCAAAATTATTGCCCCTTCATCAGTGAATGGCGGTAATTCTGTAGACTCTGTTCCTATCTTTGCACCTTGATTCGCATACCGCTTAAGTAGCGATACATGGAAAACGGGATGAATGCGTGCCTCCGCGGGCAATTGTAACTTGTAGGCGACTGGGCCTAGCTTCTCAATAATCCGGTAGGGCCCATAGAAACGGCTAGCCAATTTCTGGTGAACTCGTTTGAAGACTGTCTGCTGGCGGTACGGTTGGAGTTTTAAGAGGACCATATCGCCGACATTGAACGAAATATCCCTGCGCCTTTGGTCTGCCAATTGTTTCGTCCGATTGATTGACCTTTCCAAATTTGTTTTGAGTTGCCAAAGCAGCTCATCTCGATTTCGTAACTGCTGATCAACTTCGTGCACCAGGGAGAGACCATCTTTGTATGAGGGAATGGATGGTGGAAGTCTGCCGTATAATGCCTGAAAGGGAGTCATTCCAGTGGAAATATGGTACGTTGTGTTATACCAGTACTCCGCCCAAGGTAAGAAAGAACTCCATTGGCGTGGCCACTGATGAACAAAACAGCGAAGATACTGTTCAATGCAGCGGTTGACCACCTCCGTTTGTCCGTCGGTCTGTGGATGGTATGCGGAGCTGAGCTGCAGCTTGGATCCCGACATCTTGAAAAACTCTTGCCAGAACTTGTTGATGAATATTGGGTCTCGGTCACTCACAATGGACCTGGGCATCCCATGTAATTTGATGACTCCTTCGACAAATTTTTCTGCCACCATTTTTGCAGTAAAGGATGGGTTAAAGTAAGAAAGTGGGTGACTTACTTAACCTGTCTACGACCACCAAAATGGTATCCTTGCCTTGAGAAGTAGGTAGCCCCTCAATGAAATCCAAGGTTATATCTTCCCAGACCTGGCATGGAATTGGCAGCGGCTGAAGGAGTCCCGCAGGAGCCAACGTTTCTGCCTTAGTTTTTTGGCACACCTCACACCCCTTCACATAGTCTTGGACTGACTTATGCATCGCTGGCCAATAAAATTGTTGCGCCAACTTCTTAAGTGTGCGTAGCACACCTGAATGACCACCCATTTTAGTGTCGTGCATTTCATAGAGTAACTTGGCCCGAAGTGATTGATTGGCAGGTATGATCACGCGGCCCTTGTAACGAAGTAAGCCACCGCGCCAAGTGAATGGGCCTTCAGGTTGAGATTCGGCCACTTTCCCCATGGATTGAATGTATGGATCATCCTTTGCTGCATTTTTTATCTCCTCCCACAGACTCACCTGGGAAATAAAAGATGATGGAGAATAGGACTACCTTGTTTACGTGATAGGGCATCGGCTGCAGAATTTTCACGACCCGGTCGGTATATAATCTCGTAATCATAGCCTAGAAGCTTGGCCACCCACTTTTGTTGCTCTGGTGTGGCCACTCGTTGCTCCAAAAAATACTTAAGGCTCCTTTGATCTGTTTGGATGTAAAATTTTCGGCCCAATATATAGGTCGCCACATACGTATTGCTTCTATGATGGCCAACATTTCCTTGGCATAAGTGGACCATGATTTCTTGGTCACCCCTAAGGCACGACTCATGAATGCCACTGGTTTGCCTTGTTGAGTTAATACTGCCCCAATGCCATCCCCAGAAGCGTCGGTCTCAATAGTAAAGGAGTCATTGAAATTTGGCATTGCCAACGTGGGTGTGGTGGTCATTGCATGCTTAAGAGCAAGGAAGGCAGCCGCAGCTTCTGTGTTCCACCCGAATTGACCTTTCTTGAGAAGGTTAGTGAGTGGCCGGGCAATGAGGCCATAGTGTTGGACGAATTTCCTGTAGTAACCTGTAAGACCCAAGAACCCACGTAATTCTGAAATATTAGTAGGTTGTGGCCATGCCACCATGGCTGCAATTTTACTATCATCCACTTTGACGCCTTGATGGGTGACAATATGGCCCAAGTATTCTAGCTCCCGTTGCCCAAAGACACATTTGCTAAATTTGGCAAAAAATTTGTGCTGCCGCAGTATCTCCAAGGTTTGCTTTACATGCGTCAAATGCTTGTCCCACGTGGGACTATACACCAATATATCATCAAAGAAAACTAATATGAATTTTCTGAGATGAGGGCGGAAGATAGCATTCATAATGGCTTGGAAGGTAGATGGAGCATTACATAGGCCAAATGGCATAACCAAATATTCATAATGTCCGTTATGAGTACGAAATGCAGTTTTGGAAATGTCGGAAAGGTTAACTCTTACTTGGTGATAGCCTGCTCGCAAGTCCAACTTGGTAAAGTAGGAGGCACCGTAGAGTTCATCCAGCATGTCATCTACTGTAGGGATTGGGAAGCGGTCTTTGATAGTGGCGGCATTGAGGGCGCGATAGTCTGTGCAAAAGCGCCAACTCCCATCTTTTTTTTTTACTAAAAGCACTGGTGAAGAGAATGGACTGGTGCTCGGACGAATAAGACCTGAATCTAGCATTTCTTGGACTTGCCTCTCAATTTCTGCCTTCTGAAAATGGGCATAGCGGTATGGCCTTACATTTATTGGCTCAGTTCCTTCTTTGAGCGTAATGCAATGATCGATGTCACGCACAGGTGGCAAACTGCAGGGTTCCTGGAACACTCTTCATATTCTTTCAGCACTGTCTGCATATCATGCTGCTTATCAGCTTGCACCACGTCCTTCGATGTCATATTTGTGATTGGTTGGAAACACACCGCAAATAATGCATGGCCCTGGCGGTATTCCTTTGAGATCTCCTTAATTGAAGCTTCCTGGTTAGCTGGCACTCCCGTCCCTTGCAACCTTCGGGCTTGATTTTCCCACACAAAATCCATTGTTAATTCTTTCCAATTACAAACCACCGAACCCAACATCTCCAACCATTGAACACCCAGGATGATGTCAAACCCCACTAAGGGTAGAGAAAAAAAGTGAGGTAAAATCTGGTACCCTGTAGATCCACTCTTACCTTTTCAAAGCATCCTTGACACTTCAATCTCTCTCCATTTGCAACTCGAACAGTAAACGCCTCTGTAGGCACCACAGCCAATTTAAGCAAACTAGCCAGCCGGTCACTCAGGAAGTTATGCGTCGATCCACTGTCAACCAGCACCGTTATTTCTTGCGAACCAACTTTTGCCGTCAATCGCATTGTTCGCGGTGCACTCCATCCAGTCAATGCGTGTAGCGTGATTTCGGGTTCGGTTCCCACTTCTTGCACCTCCCTGTGATCCTCTTCTTCTGTTTGCCGATCGGTGATGTGTTCACATTCTAGGTTCCCAGCACTGGTATGTCCTTCCAAGAGCAAAAGCTGGGGCCTCTGACATCTATGCCTGGTAAAGCGTTCATTGCAATGGAAACAGAGGCCTTGTGCTCTCCTCCGTTGCATTTCTTCCCATGATAATCGTTTGACCGGAACATCAGGAAGAGCGCGTGCTGCACGAGCAGGTGGTGGTGTGGCTGGGAGAGCTCTCGTAGATGGTGGAAGTCTCATGAATTTTCGCTGCCTTGAGAGTTGTTCATCCCGCATCCTGGCCAAACTAATAGCGTCTTTCAACGTTCTTGGCTTAAACATCCGGATTCCATCAGCAATTTCCGGTTTGAGTCCTCCCATGAAGGTACCCACCAGAGCCTTTTGCGTCCATTTATGCACACGGTTGCCCAGCCTTTCGAATTCTTGCTGGTAATCACGTAAGGTGCCTTCTTGCCGAATGTGGGATAGGGCCTCATCAAAATCTTCTCCCTCAGTAGGACCAAACCGTGCCCATAATTCCTCCTCGAACACAGCCCACGATACCTCTTTGCCTTCTTCTTCGTATGTCCGCCGAAGCCATCTCCACCACTGGTTTGCTTCTCCTTCAAGGTGAAAGGAGGCCAAAGACACCTTATAGGCTTCTGGTGTTCCTTGGAATTCAAAAAATTGGTCAACTTTCGCAAACCATTCCGTTGGGTCTTCACCGGAATATTTGGGGAACTCCAGCCGAGTTGGTTTAGAGGAGCTGTTTGGGTTGCTGCCCTTAGTCTCTTCTCTGTGGAAACGTGGCTGGACTGCTGGCTCAGGGTTGTTATGGCTAAACGAGGCATTGCTTGAAAGGAGAGCATCTGAAAGCTTTTGAATAGTTGCCTCTAGATGGTTGAACTTATTCGCCATTCCCAACTCCATCTGTTGCAAGCCATCTTGAACCCCACCAAGCCCTGTCTCTAAGGCTTCAATCCGCTCTTTGTTGGATGCCATAACGCAGCTCTGATACCACTGATAGAGGTCCCAGTCAAAGCTATCAATGTAAGAAAGGTAACTGCACTCTCTTTTGGGCGAGAATAAACCACAGGTTTAGAAAAGTCTTCTCCTCCTTTTTTTTTATTGATGACCTCTAGTTTAAATAGGCTAAAGCCCAGCGAAATAAACGAGTACATGACCGAAAAGTAAGCTACTCGGTAAACAACAACGCAAAGCAAAATAAAAAAACTAAAAATAAAAACAGATTCCTAAACTAACTCCCACGTTGCACATCAACGTTAGTCTTCCGCAAGCCACGCAGTAGTGCCCATCTTACGTGCGCCATCATCCTTGATACTTGGGATTTGGCTTTAGGCCCCTCTTCGATCTACGTGGCCTATCATTCTCCAGTAGGTTACTTATATTTCCTCACAATTTTCTCTTTATAGGCATGCGCATCCACTTGCCCCCATACTTTCAGCTAGATATTGGCTCTGTTATTGTCAGTTACGATGATTCACGTAGTATAATATTGTTGGTTTTGAATTTTACAATTTTATGATTTTGTTTCTCTTAGTCGCATGTAAACTATACGGGATTATAGTTTTAGTGTGTGTTTGAAGTGATAAAAAATAAAAAAAAACGAGATAAAACATAGTTTAGGGTAAAGAATTACGTTTGATGTTTTTTTTTCAAACTGTGTTTTTTTTAAAGATGAACAGTACCAAAACCGTTAGAACAGTTTTTCAAATCTGTTCTAACGGATTCACATAATCACTGCTCAATATTTTGCACAATATTTCTGCTCTCTCTCTCAACAGTGGTAAACCGTTAGAACGGTTTTCTAAATCCATTCCAATGGATTCAAAAAATCTCGCACAACTTCGAAACTATTAGAATGGTTTTTCAAATTCATTCTAACGGATTTAAAAATCTTGTAAAATAACGACAATGATACTCGTTTGAAAGTTTTCGACTCAAAAAATATAATTGTAAAAAAAAAAATTATACACTTAGTTAATCTCTTTCTAGATTTTTTATTTTTTATCGAAATATTAAAATTTTTAAAATTAGTAAATGTGAGAATGTATAAATATGTAATAAAAAATTTTAATAATTTATAAAGATCGTTAGAGGTTTATTTTATTTTATTTTTTTATTTGTCGGCACTTCAAATAGTGCCTTAGACTGGCGTACACGAAAACTGAGGCCATATCATTCGGCACGAGTGCTGAAATTCAATGTGAAAATCAACCCTGTCTGACATATCTTCTCTATATAGTAAGGGAGAATCGATTTTAACCATTTACCGTCCATTTTTGCCATCATTTTTCCACTTTTAGCCTTATTGATTTTCATTTATTACTTTTTTATCCTTTTTATTTATTTTTATTTTTATTTTTATTTTTTTAAGTAATGAGTAGCCTGCGTGCATTTTTTTTTTTTATCATTTTTCACTTTTGCCTCTCTTTGTTTAATTTATTACCATTTTATCTTTCTATTATTTTTATTTTTTATTTAAAATAATTTTTTTGAATAAAGAAAATTTTATTGCGAAAAGATTTAGCTGTTTACAGAAGCTTCCCTCTCAATAATTCTAATCAAGCTTGAAGGGATTGAAGAGACTGTTCCTTGTAGAGAGAGATCTTTTTATTTAAGGTTTATTTTCATTTTGCCTTTGTGTGTGTCCCCCCCCCCTTTAAGAGTTACGTTTTTGTTTTTAATTTCTATTTCATTTTTTTTTCAGAGTTATAATTTTTTTATTTCTATTATATCTTATATATATTTATTTCCATTTTCTATAATAGGCGACAATGTTTTTTAAGATTTTAACAATCTTTTTGGTCCATTGTTTTTTTAATTTTATCCTTATTTTTTTTTATCTACATCTATCAAAATTGCTCTTCGCATATTTTTAATATGTTTCTTTAGAATTTTAATAGACTTTTTGATTCATATTTTCCAATTTTATTTTTACTTTTTGTTTATATCAATTAAAATTATCCTTAACATATTTTGAATATCCTAATGTTTCTTGATTATATGATAAAAATAATTTTGTCAAAGTTTTTTTTTTTTTATAAATAATGTAAAAATTTAACCAGAAGTTTCCTCTTATATTCATTTTTTTTAATCTTTCATTTGCATCTTTGGTTCTCTCTTTCCATGTAAAAAAAAATGAGAGAAAGGGATAGAGATTTAAAATTTTTCTCATTTAAACTATGTATGGAACAGAATTTTGTTGGGGGAAAAAAAGGTAAGAATTCAAAATCCTTTCAATTGTTTGGGTAATAATACAAAATGCGAAGAAAAATGTATGAAATTTAAAAAAATTAAAATTAATTAACTTAAAAAAATTTAAATAATTAATGCCTTTTAATTAATTTTTTAAAAAATCCATTCAGATAAGGTTATACATTTAGAATTTTTTATTTTTAATTTTTCATAGATATTTTTTCTTTTTATTTTCACCGCATTTTTCTTTTTTCTTCTTTTTTAACCAAATTCTTACTCCAAATGGACTCTTTTTTTTTTAGGGTTTTATTTTTTTAATAAGGTTAAATATGTTTTTTTATTATTTTTCTTTCTTTTTATTATTTTTATTTTATATTATCTAATTTTTTTCCTATCTCACTTCTGTGTCTATATCTCTCCATAAAAGAAATAGAAAAGGATACTGATTCAAAATTTATTCTATCGGTTGGGTGTTATTGGAAAATAAGAAGAAAAATGAATGAAAGTTAGAAAATTTTTTTAATTAGATTAAAAATTTAATATAATGTGAATGTTTTTATTTTATTATATTTTTAGTCCATTCAAACAGGGATAAATATTTCTTTCTTAATTATTTTTTCTACATTCTTTTATTATTCTATTCAATATTTGTGAATTTTTCTTTTCTCGCTCTCTCTCGTTTCTTTTCTTAGACAATAATTTTAATATTTTCAAAGGATTTTTTTTAATTAAAATTAAAAGTTTAATCTTATATTCACTTACACTATGTTCCGATCAATAATTTTACATGGAAAAAAGAATAAAATATAAATTAAAATTCCTCTTGTTTAAATTGTGATTGAAAATAAGGAAAAAATGCATAAAATTAAAAAAATAAATTTTCTTGCACCTGACTTTATTATTTTTATTTTCTCTCACTAATTTTTATACTCTAAATATAACTTTAATAATTTTATATATTTTCTATAGATATCAGCCTTTGCTTTGAACGGGTAGGTTTGACTAGTAAATACATAAGCACCGGAGTATCTAAAAAAAAGCATCCCTTAAATATCATATACGCAAACCAAGGGCAAATATTCAACGTAACAAAGTATAACAATGCATAGTAAATCGGATGCACACCAAATACCATTCAACAAGAAATCCGAGTTGATTGTGAGCTTACTCTTCTACCTAAACATTATACTTATATATGTTTCTTTGGGTCCTCTCGGTGCTTAAGATCGGATATTTTTGTTAAGAGATTGCAGATATATGCACCCGAAAAAATACGGGTCACTATGGTAATATTTCAAAAACCACACATTTTTTAATTATCGTTTGGCATGAGATAAAAAATTAATAGAGTAAATATTACGGGAGTAACTATTGCCATGCTTTTTATTTTTGTATTTTTTCAATCTCATTTTATCCCTCCATAAAAAAGTTAAATACTTAACTACTCAAGTATAAAAAAATATTAGCTCATTTAATTTTTATAAAGTATATCTAACATAATGAAATAGGAAGAAATCCCGTAGAAGTAACATTCGCTTTTTTTTTTTTTTTTTACTAAACAAGGACAATAGTAAAGATTTAATGATAGTAATTGTTTCCGTTGATATAGAAAATTATACTAAAATCTAATTATTTTACTTTCATTTATTTAAAATTTTATTTTCCCCCCTACTTATTAAATTTTTAATCCCATTATTTTTTTTTATTTTTATCTTTTTATTTGTATCTTTTTATTTTTGTACTGATCTATCTGAAAATCACACCTTTTACTTTATTACGAGTCCATCACTGATTCCAAACACCACGCCCTAATGTGTGAAGCATTGCGCGCAAGAATAACTTATTAAAACTACGCTCGGTGGAGGAAAAAGAAAGTCAATGGAAGTTAAAAAAGTTGAAAGACGAAGTGAATGGGGAAAAAAAAAAATGGAAGAAGAAGAAGGGAATGGAGGGGATGTGAGCTTGTTTATGTATAAGGGAAAGGAGGGTGATATTCCATACACTATTTGATTAGACAAATAATTATAAAAAAAGGGTGAAAAATTTTTAAAAAATCTTCAATTTACTTCTACTTTAAGAGGAGGACCAAAGTATAGTGTTAATATATGTTGTATCTATTGTTCAAATTGTATTAAGAATTGTCAGTACAAAAATAATCAAGGACAGGTGGATTCTCCTAAGTACAAAAGTACAGTATAGGAATGTGCTGGCGTTGATCTGGTAGTCAATTGACCACCACGGATGGGTTCCACCATTGAACAATATAGTATTAATGCAATTCTAACTATAAATGTAACTTGGTAGTAAATGAACTAAATTTGTAACCTCATAGTTAGTTCCATTAAGTTCAATGCATTAAGTTCAATATATTACAAGTGGCAGACAGATGTGATGTCTGTACATGGTTTTACTTTGAGCATTATAATCATCTCTCTTACGCACATTTAATGCAGAATAGGAAGTATTAAATGTAGAATGAATTCAATTATTTATATATTAATTTATTTATATTATCTTATTATAATACAGGACTAAACCACAAATTCATGTTCGCTCACTATTATTAACTGTTTACATTACTCGTTACTTTAAAATTCTCAATTCTCTCAAGCCATTTCTGATTTTACCATCAAAAGATTTTTGGTCCGGGACCCTCTATGGCCATTTTCGCTAATGTCTTTTGTTCTACAGGATTAAATTCTACTTTTTCGGTTGATGTGGTGAGCAAGTTTGATAGTATTTTTTT